>JAWWNF010000645.1:0-322500 GCA_034641395.1 Darevskia armeniaca
ACCATTTTTGCAGGCAAAAAAATAAATAAATCAATGTGTGTGTGTGTGGGGGGGGGGTGACAAGGAATTTTCCGCACCGGGTACCACCTGACCTTCCTACGCCTCTGCCCATACGGCATCGAGTACAGTGCCTTGCAATGGCTACCACAGGCAGAAAAATATTTAAGTGGCGCACCAAGATCACCACCAGTTTTCAAGTGTCTGTAGGGGAGGGCGGGAGTTGCTGCTGTAGCTAAATGACCCTGTCAAAGTTGGGGAAAATTTGGTGATTATATGAAAAAAACAGGGCCCCACTTTAAAGTCTTGGATCTATTTCTAATAATCCATACCGATATAAAAGAAAGGAAGACATATAAGAAAATAATTTTGTATAGGATAAGGTTTAGTAGTAATGGAAAGCAGTAAGGAAATGGTTTAATTAATTAACCCGAGACGGCAACAATGATTGAGTGTTGAATGTGTGTATGTTGATCTGTTTGCTTTGATTTATTTGGTTTCTGTTAGAGTATTTGGTTGTTTATGACTTGTTTCGCTGTGTTTTGTTGTATTTTAGACTAGATTATTGTAACTCGCTCTATGCAGGGCTGCCCTTGAGGCTGACCCAGAAACTCCAACGGGTGCAGAATGCCGCGGCGAGGCTCCTTACGGGGTCTTTGCCGCGAGATCACATTCATCCAGTGCTTTATCAGCTGCACTGGCTCCCGGTGGAGTACAGGATCAGGTTTAAGGTGCTGGTCTTAACCTTTAAAGCCCTACGCGGCCTAGGGCCCTCGTACTTAAGGGACCGTCTCTCCTGGTATGCCCCGGGCAGGACCTTGAGGTCATCAAATAATAACCTTCTGGAGATCCCAGGTCATAAAGAGGTCAGGTTGGCAGCCACCAGGGCCAGGGCTTTTTCGGTTCTGGCCCCGATATGGTGGAATGATCTGCCACAAGAAACGAGGGCCCTGCAAGAGTTGGCGCCCTTCCGCAGGGCTTGTAAAACGGAGCTGTTCCGTTTGGCTTTTGGTTTAAATTGAATGCAATTTTTAAAATTCAAATTTTTAAGTTTTAAAGTGTATTTTATATCTGCAGTTTTTAACTGTCTACTAAATTGCTAAACTGTACTTTTAACTGATTGTTAGCCACCCTGAGCCCGGTTTTGGCTGGGAAGGGCGGGATATAAATAAAAGTTTATTATTATTATTATTATTATTATTTGTTTGTTTTTCTGTTTTTCTGTATGTTTTGATATAATTTTCAATAAAGATTATTTTAATAATAATAATAATAATAATAATAAATGAATAAATGACCATGTTTTACGTTCCCTTTCTGAACACAGCGCCTTTCAAAGAGCTGCCGTCATCCCATCTTGTACCCAGAGCTACCAGGTATCTATTCCGTCCTGTTTTTTGCTTCCCTGGAGATCTGAGAAATTGGGGAGGAGAAGGGGGTGGGTTATGGAAAGCCGCCATAAAATACCGGTAGCTGGGTCCTCATTACAGTTTTAATTCATCTCCTCATCCTCCTGGCCTGCAATAAGTCTATTAAGGTTGTTGTTGATGATGATATAATTTATATACCGCCCTATTCCAGGTGGTCTCAGGGCGGTTCACAGAAAAGATTCAAAGCACAATCTTTCCCTCAAAGAATTCTGGGCACTGTAGTTTGCTAAGGGTTACTGCATAGCTGTCAACTTTCGGATTTGAAAATAAGGGATGCCGCGAGGGCGGTGCAATGGCACCAAGTAGCCTCGCCACCCTGCGCTCCAGAGGCTGCGCGCGAACGGGTGAGCGAAAGAGCGAGCGCATAGACGGCAGGCAGGCTGTCTGTCTGGTTGGGCGTGAGGGTCTGGCGGCACAAGGCATGCAAGCTCCGCCCCCAGTCGGTCTCAGACTCCTGATTGGCAGCCGAGCAACGCAGCTGAGGAGCCTCCCTGGCCGGCAGGGAGGGAGAGGAGCTGCTTCCTTGGAAATCCGGGAAATTGAAGGGATATCAACAATCCGGGATAGCAGCGGGAAGCGGCATTGGAATAAGGGAGTTTCCCGCAAAAAAAGGGAGGGTTGACAGCTATGGGTTACTGTGAATGATAATTCAGGGAGGGTTAAACCACAGTGCCCAGAATTCTTTGAGGGAAAGAAGTTTTTTTAAAAAAATGCTTTAAAGGTATAGTGTTTACACAGACTAAGACTCCAGAGTGAGGAAGCCACACAAAGTCCTCAGGGCCAAATATTCAGATGCACCAGCTTCTTAAAAACAGCAACACCCAGTCTCAGGAGGTCTGGATAAAGGAAAGCTGGTAGGCATGGAGATGTGATATGACATTGCCAGGAATTAAAATGTTGAAAATATTTTGATTCTTTAAAGAAATCAGCTTTCAAAAGAGCGGGGTTAGAAGTACCACTCATCCCCTATTGAACCTCGACACCCTCAACCCAGATGACATGGACTCCAGTTCCCATCAGCCCCCAGCCAGCCTGGCCAATAGTCATGGGATGATGGGATATGTTTTACAAAACAGGGAACAAGGCTGACATAAGATACGGATGCACAGTGTTCTGAGGAGAGAGGCTTGTGGAACAAATGACTCCATATATTTGGTTCCCCCCTTCAGTGATTGCTTTTTAGTTGTTAAGTGTGAAGGGACAATTTTTTAAAAAATGTAAATTACCAAAAATGCGGGATGTTGCCTCTTCTACAGAATTATGCATCTGATCCCCCGACAGGGCTTCCCAGAAGAATGTACATAAACACAAGATTTTGTGTCGGGAAAATAATTTTGGGGTGTGCCTGCTTTACAGACCCGGTGGGGCAGACCATGGATCACAGGTTTAAGAACCCCTGCAATAGGGCGTTGTGCTGGGAGCAAACTCTGCCCCCACCCATTGGGTGCCAGTTCCCTAGGCATGCATTTAAACATACCCAACATTTAATCCTATGGGGATTTGGCTGGCTGCAAATGACATATTTCTACCCACCCGCTTGGAATCTCAAGGCTTGTCTGTCTCCTGGGGCCGCAGGACACCCACTTTGCATGCAGAAGAGGCCATAAATTTAATCCCCAGCATTTGACTGGAGGTCTGGGAGAGACTCCTGCTTGAAAACCCCAGAGAGCTGCTGCTGGCAGCCTGTGTAGACAGCCAGGCCCGTCTCTACCCAGTAGTGCAAATGGTGCGGTGCACCAGGGCGCCATGGTCTCAAGGGTGCCAGCCTGAGTGTCCGGGGAGGAGAGTTGGAGTCCGGCCAGGGGAGTCTGCGGCGCTCGGATGGGCTCTTCTGCTGCAAATCCTCCCAGGCGGGAGGGGGCACTCATTGTCAGGTGCCTTCAGGGCACAGGTGGGAGCGGCCAAGGTGCCATCTTGAAGGGGGTAACATTTGGCACCTCCACCTGAAGTCCGAAGCAAAGCCGCAGCAAAGCCAGGGGCTGTAGGCTTGGGACTCACCACAGCACTGCTTAAAACATTAGCCCTACTTTGCATGCATGCAAATGAGGTGCCGCAGAGCATTGTAGGGCAGCGCTGTCTGTGCTCGCTGTGACTTGAAGGGGTGTGGGCTGATGGTGGTGAGTCCCAAGCCTACTGGCTTTGCTGTGCCTTTGCTTGGGATTTCAGGTGGAGGTGCTAAATGTTACCCCCTTCAAGATGGCACCTTGGCCGCTCCCTGGGCTAGCTCACGCTGGCCGGGGAAAGAGACTGGCAGGCGTGCAGCTTCCTTCCCAAGTCTCCGCAGGAGGAGAGCAATCCCCGCAGAGGCTTGGGAAAAGGTCGACAAGTCTGGGAAAGGGGGAGGGGAGCCGGAGGGATCTTTGCACCACGGCGCCGGATATGCTTAAGACGGCCCTGTAGACAGCACTGATCTGGGTGGGCCAATGGCTTGGCAGTTTCATGTATGAAGGTGACCCGGAAACTACAACTAATCCAGAATGCGGCAGCTAGACTGGTGACTAGGAGCGGCCACCGAGACCACATAACACTGGCTTCGGTCCAGTATACCTGAAGAAGCGTCTCCACCCCCATCGTTCATCCCGGACACTGAGGTCCAGCTCCAAGGGCCTTCTGGTGGTTCCCTCCCTGCGAGAAGCAAAGCTACAGGGAACCAGGCAGAGGGCCTTCTCGGTGGTGGCGTCTGCCCTGTGGAACGCCCTCCCTTCAGATGTCAAAGAGAACAACTATCAGACCTTTAGAAGACATCTGAAGGCAGCCCTGTTTAGGGAGGCTTTTAATG
Source organism: Darevskia armeniaca (assembly GCA_034641395.1). Classification (NCBI taxonomy): domain Eukaryota; kingdom Metazoa; phylum Chordata; class Lepidosauria; order Squamata; family Lacertidae; genus Darevskia; species Darevskia armeniaca. The sequence goes on from JAWWNF010000645.1 coordinate 4,207, forward strand.
TTTTATAGATTGTTGTATTTCAATGTTATGTTGAAAGCCGCCCAGAGTGGCTGGGGAAACCCAGCCAGACGGGCGGGGTATGAATAATTAATTATTATTATTATTATTATTATTATTATTATTATTATTATTATTATGTATATGTCCTAACCATAGTTCTCTGCCCCATCCTGCCTGCAATTCTCATCCTCAGCTCAGCACCTTTGTGACCGTGTTGCGGCCCATCCTGGGAGACCAGTATGAACTCCAGTGTGTGACTGACGTCCAGGTGGGTGACCTTCTCTCCCTGAGCAGAGAGATCCCACCTTGTTGTACCCCCCTCTTCTCAAATCTTTTTTCCTCTTTGCAGGGGCGTCAAATATTGGTGCAAATCAAGGTTTCCCTGCACAGCAATTTCTCCTCCAGCTGCATTGCAGACTCCTACTACAACATCTCCCCCTACAAGCCCTGCAGGAGCGAGAGAAGGGTTTTCTATTTCCCCACCAGCCAGAAGTATCCACGCAACCCCTGCCCCTGACTCCAGGCAGGCAGAGGTGTGAATTCTGCAAGGTGGGGGGAAAGGCTAGAAGCAGCTAAAATCAAAATAAAAACTTTAGGAATGGATACTTGCTCTGGTGTGTGTTCTTTTAATAGAGCTCCCTGGGTTCTCAAACTTAATCCGTTCCGGAAGTCCGTTCCAAAACCAAAGCGTTCCAAAAGCAAGGCGCGATTTCCCAAAGAAAGTAATGCAAAACGGATTAATTCGTTCCAGACTTTTAAAAACAACCCCTAAAACAGCAATTGAACATGAATTTTACTTTCTAACGAGACCATTGATCCATAAAATAATCAATAATCAATGTACTTTACTATAAAATAAATAAGACAGTTTTGTAGATGATAAAAATTAAAATTATTGTTTTTTTCTTACCTGCACGGATGATAGTCATTATTTGGATGGGGGGCTTTTATCCATTTCCGCAGTCACACAATCCATCAATCAGTTGCGCTCATCTCTGATAAGGAGGGTGAAACTGACTATAGAGATGAGGTGGAGCGGCTGACAGAGTGGTGCAGAGCTAACAACTTGCTCATAAATACAAAGAAAACAAAGGAGCTTGTGGTGGACTTCAGGAGAAAGAAGAACGATGTCCAACCACTTTTGATTGACGGAATCTGTGTGGAGAGGGTAACAATGTTCAGATTTCTGGGCACTGAATTACAGGATGATCTGTCCTGGAGTGCAAACATAAGGGGGCTTGTGAAGAAGGCGCAGCAGAGACTGTACTTCCTGAGAATTCTAAGGAAAAACCATCTTCCGCAAAAGCTGCTGCTTGCCTTCTATCACTGTGCCATTGAGAGCGTGCTCACTTATGGCTTATGTGTGTGGTACGGAAGCTGTACTACCAAGGACAGGATGGGGTTGGGCAGTTGTTAAGGCAGCAGAGAGCACTGTTGGCTGCTCGCTCTCCACCTTAGAGCAGATTTATGCCATGAGGTGCCACAGAAAGGCACTGGACATAGTGAAAGATCCATCGCATCCTGGTCACTGTCTCTTTGAGCTCTTGCCATCGGGACGGAGATACAGGACGATGACAACAAGAACAAGCCGTCTTAGAAACAGCTTCTTCTCCAGAGCGATCTCAGCCTTGAATGGGAAGCCTGGACTTTGAAGTCATCTAATCTTACCTGTTATGTTTTATCATTGTATGGTTTTAATCAGTGTTTTTGTAGTTGTTTTGTTTTGGGTGGAGTGTCCTATCTGGGTGGATGGAGCAGCCAAGTAATTTCGTTGTTCCCGAAGGGGACAATGACAATAAAATATATTCTATTCTATCTATTCTAGCTGAACTGGGTTCCACACAGCCACAAAAACATATTAAACTAAACCAGCGTTTCCCAACCGGTGTGCCGTGGCACACTAGTGTGCCGCGAGACACCGGCTGATGTGCCGTGGAAAAAGGGACCTGCAGCCCAGGGCTGCACAGGACCGTGGCGGCGGCGCTGCTGGAGCCCGGCGGCGAAGCGGAAGCCAGGGCGGCGCTGCTCCCTTGGCTGCTGCAGCAGCAGCAACAGCAGCCTCGCGCGAGAATCCCGACCGGAAGCCTCGCGCGCGCCGCGCTACAGCTGATCCCAGAGGTAACTCTGGGTCAGGAGACCCGGCGCAGCCGGGTGGGGGAGGAGTGGTGTGCCGCGAGATTTTTTCATTGATTCAAGTGTGCCGTTGCCTAGATTAGGTTGGGAAACACTGAACTAAACGGCCTCAAAAACCAAAGCACAAAATAAATAGCAAAAACAAAACCGCCAGACTGAATCCGTTCCGGAAGTCTGTTTGACTTCTGAAATGTTCGAAAACCAAGGTGCAGCTTCTGATTGGTGCAGGCGCCCCGGAAACAATAGCCAACAGCCGCATTGGATGTTTGGCTTCCAAAAAACGTTCGAAAACCGGAACACTTCCGGGTTTTTGGCATTTGGGAATCAAGGCGTTTGAGAACTAGGGCAGCACTGTATTATAAGCATGTTAAGCCTCCTTGGAGGAAAGGTATGATATAAATGAAATAAATCTTCCACTATACAGTACCAGTTTCACAGAAGTATTAATTTATTTAAGCAAGCAGACATTTCTTTCGGTGCTTTTAAAATCTGTTTAACACAAGCACTCTCAAGGCAGCAATTGCAAAGGTTTGAAAACTTGAATGTTACATGACGGTGTTGCAATTAATATGTCACCTGCCGCCACCCCTTTAACTCCGGTTTGCAGGGATCACAGGCTTAGCATACTCCAACTAGAGGCGCAATTTGCGAGGTACAAAGTGCAGTCATCTTCCTCTTTGCAGCGGTTTAAAGTCCCGCGTTTGTTCCTAACGTTTATGTTCCAAAACCGTTTCACTGCGTTTTGCAGAGACCGTCGTGAGCCCAGGCAAGACATGGACATCTTTGAGGAGGTAAAATAACCTCATGCGCAAGGATTAGATGGCCAGCAATTGCTTTTGAGTCCATTTGCACGGGATCCGTCTGCAAAGCGCCCTCAGGAGCGACTGGGGCGTGAACTGCAGCAAGAATTGCACGTGCAAAATAAAAAAATTAATAAACCAAAGGCACCTGGCTTCACCTGAGAAACCAAGTAGATTTCCCCCGGGGTGAGGGTGGTGAGTTTCCCTTTCAAACCTGGAGCACCAATCTTAACCCTGCTTTTTGCTACAGGTGATCTCTTTGCACCACGGCGCCCATTACTCGGGCTGCGATCCTGAAAGGCATTGCAATGGATCCCCAAGCGGGGTGGGAGGAGCCTGTAAGAGGGTGACGACACCGATTTCCCTCCTTTTCTTTTACCGGATTGGTCGCCGTTGCAGATTTCTTCCTCGCCCCCCCCTATTAGCTTCAAAGCGGGGAGAGGTGTGCATCCTCCCTTAACACGTGGAGAAGCAGCGAGGTTTTAATTCATTTGCAACTGGTAGGGGAAATTGGAAGCGGGGTTCCCTCCTAGATGGTGGGAGAGCAAGCCTGCGTGGCCTTCCCTTCCAACATCGGGTGCAAGGAAAAAAAACCACTCCCCCCCAGGGGGTATCAAACCCTCTTGCCCCCCCCGCCTCTTCTCCCTGCTGCATCCCTCTCGCGTCCTCGCCTATTCAGCTTTCTAGGTAGCTGTGTTTGCAAGCAGGTCCCCCCCAGATACTCCCCCCCAAATGCACCCCTCCTTTGCACCCCAAGTGGTGCATTGAACCACCCCCACCCCTCCCCTCTTAATTTGCAGCAGGCGCCTTTGCACCCTCCCAGGGTCTGCACCAAGGCAGCAGCTCTTTTGTGATTGCCTTCAGCGCCCCCCTTCTCTTCCATGCACTCCATTTTTCTGCAACCCCCTCCCCAACTGCCGGAGTTAACGCTTTCCCTGCTTTGCAAATTTCCTACTTTTCATAGGATACCCCTCCCCCCGCACTTCATTTCTCACCCACCCCGCAGATGGCTTTGGGACACTCCAAAGCCCCATCTCTTCCCCAGCGCCTCCCCAATTAATCCGAATTAACTGTAGAGCTTTTAAAGGGATTTTGTGCGGGGTGTGTCACCTTCCAATTTCAGGGAGGGAGATTTGGGTGGGACGTTTGGAGGGGGAATCTTTTGGGAGAGCGATTTTTGATTTGGGGGGGGGTGTTATTGAGCTTTGGGGCAGGGTGGATTTGATTTAAATCACGATTTAAATCACTAGTCAGTAAGGCTTGATTTAAATATTTTTTTTTACAGAAAGACTCATTCTTGCTGGTATAATCTTAATATTTACAACCATATGAAGGTTTCATTTTTGGAATAATAAATTTTCAGAGTAGTTTTTACAGTTATATCAAAAATTACTGATTTCGTTATACTACTAGAAAAACATAGACAGATACTGGTAATTATGAAATTATGGTGAGGCTTAATAAGTTAACTGTTTATATTTGGACAACTTTTCTGCTGTACTTTATTGGAAGGAGAAAAATAATCATTTCCTTAATAACCATTTAAACAATTTATTTAACTAAAACAATAACATGATAGCATATGTATCCATGTTTGTTAACTGATGTGGTTAAACATTTTTTTAAAAAACTTAGACTGAGTTTTATAGCACACTTGATAAACTTAAAACAAATCCTTATTTCCATGTAACTTAAATAGAAGACTATATTTAGAAAGATTTTCCTCCAAAAGCATTTATTTTAAAAATCCGATTTAAATCAAAAAAATCTGATTTAAATCAAAAAAATCCGATTTTTTAAAAAAACCATTGATTTTTATCCACCCTGCTTTGGGACAAAGAGAGGCTGCTGTGTTGGGTTAAATTATTGGGGGGGGCCTTCTGTGGAGGTTTTGGATGGGGTATCCCCTGTGAGGGGGCAGTGAGAAGGAATGTGGGGCTTTTTTTTGGGGGGGGAGAAATACTAAAAGTGAGCCCCCTTCTCCATGAAATCCTCCTCACTGAAGCCAATTTGGGGCCATTTTTCTAGAGGGGATTCCCTCCAGGTATTTTTTTTGGGGGGGGTCATGTGTATGTGTGTGTTTGGGGGGGTCCTCCACAGAGCTTTGGGGAAACCGAGGGGCGACTTGGGGTGCGCTGAGGCCATTTTGTGAGAGGAAAAGCGACCATTGCGGTGTTTTGTTTATTCTGCTTTAACAACATTTAAGCCTCTGGCTTAAATCTTAAGTGGCTTTCCATCGATTAAGACGCCCCCATGTATACCTAAAGCACCCCCTATTTTGGGGGACTCCGGTTTAAGAAAACGGGCGGAGATGGCTCTGTGTAGAAGATGAGCTGCGATTTTGAACATTATTTTAGAGTAAAAAAAAACCTAGTCTTATACACGGCAAAGTACAGTAATTTGTGGATGAACTGTTTGATCAGTTGCCGGGCAACAGATTTTGAATTTGAGTACATGCTCCACAGTTTTTGGTTTAGCACATGGGTAGGCAAACTAAGGCCCAGGGGCCGGATCCGGCCCAGTCGCCTTCTCAATCCGGCCCTCGGACGGTCCGGGAATCAGCGTGTTTTTACATGAGTAGAATGTGTGCTTTTATTTAAAATGCATCTCTGGGTTATTTGTGGGGCATAGGAATTCGTTCTTTTTTGTTCTTTTTCAAAATATAGTCCGGCCCCCCCACAAGATCTGAGGGACAATGGACCGGCCCCCTGCTGAAAAAGTTTGCTGACCCCTGGTTTGGCACCTCAGGCGCCATCTTGGAAGAGGCCTTTCCTTCTTGCCTGGGACCAGGCCTCTCCTGAGGGACAAGACTATCATCCCCTGGAAATGAAGTTGATTTTTTTTTTAAGCACACAAAAGATTGATCTTTCATGCTTTTCACATGCACCAGTTTACACAGATTTAATTCTTTTCTTCATGACCACTTATTTGTAAAACAGAAACAAAACAGAACCCTGTCAAAATGGTTCACAGTCAAATAATTGTCTAAAACTCATATGTTTCTTTAATCTGGCAGTCTCTAAAAAATAATCCGTTCCCATTTGCGCGCTGCTTCCCTGCTGTTGAGCCCTGAAAATACATTCGAATGGCGGATTGGGTATGAAAACAAGATAATTGCTGGTGTTAAAAACGGCAGTCATGAAATGCAGTAACATTGGCAGAGACTTATGAAAAGCCAAACCAGAAGAATCAGCCTGGTTTCCAAGTCTTGGTGAAATAGGAATGCTTGAACTGGCCCTTGGCCAAGGGAGAAAGATGTGGCTCTGGCAGCCTTCCCTTGGGAAGGGATTCTGCAAGGCCAGGGGCCACCACAGAAAAGGCCGTGTTTTTTGTGGCGGATGACAGTCTGCCTTCCCTCGTCAATGGTGTTGCGGAACTTGATGGGGAGATTTTTTAGGGTCTAGGGCAGTGTTCCCCTACCTTGGGCCTCCAGCTGTTTTCGGACTACAATTCCCATCATCCCTCGCCACTGGTCTTGCTAGCGAGGGATGATGGGAGTTGTAGTCCAAAAACAGCTGGAGGCCCAAGGTTGGGGAACACTGGTCTAGGGCAAGCTTAGTAGCAATGTTGTACCGCTGTTCCCTGGAGTTTTTAGTGGGGAGGAATTCCTTGGGTAGCATTATGAGGCAGAGCAGAAGGATGGGTCCCAACTCTTGAGAAAATAGTGTGCTAAATACAGAGGCAAATTTGCGGAATTTGGGGATATTCTGCAGGATTTTGGGGGGGGGGGAATTCGGTGAGTTGCATGGCAGGGGGCAAGGGCATTGTATGGATATTGTGGAGTTTTGCCGTGGAAATATATTCCAAGTGGGGAAGGTCTGTGTTGTGTGTGGGGCGGGGTGACCGTTTGCTGGACTGGTAGAGTTTGTAGAGCAATGAAAACTTAAAAACGAGGCAAATTTAACTAGTAAATCCTGATTTAGGGGAAGAAACTAGGTCTACAATCATATACACCCATGCAGGGCCGGATTTAGGTTTGATGAGGCCCTAAGCTCCTGAAGCTAACAGGGCCCTTTATATGTCCAGCTGTCCTTTGTACACAACAAATTGCCACTGTTTTTTGTGTTGAATATATGCTAGATGGTAATTTTTTGGACCCAATTTTTGGACTCAGTCCATTTGCCCATGTTGCCATGCAACCAGTCCATGCAGAATGTAGGCACCCTATATATAGAAAGGAGCAAAGCAGTGATATTTGAGGGAGCAGGCGGGGCCTATGACTTACATCATAGGAGCCTACTCAACACAAAACATGGTTGCTGTATGTAGGTTGTTTTTTTTATCTTATATTTTGGAAATGTACATCCAGTTTTTTTTCCTTTAAATTTTTTGGGGGCCCCCAAGAGTGGGGCCCTAAGCTAGAGCTTGTTTAGCTTATACGTAAATCTGGCACCGCACCCATGGCACACAGCAGGACCTACTTAGGAATAGACGTAGATAGGATTCCACTGCAAGACATTCTGCAGTTGTTGAAGAAAAAATGACGGGAATATTTGACTGCGGTATACAAACCTTGCATTTATCTCACGGATGACTGCCAAGTTAGATAGCTTTGCAAAGGGGATAAGGCAAACTGATGGACACGAATCTCTTAGCGGCTGCTAGTTACAATTTCTTAATAAAAATATTTATACACTGCGCCATATCGCAAAAATAAAGCGGTGTGGCATCCAGACAGACCCTCCCATCCAAAGCTATATAGTTTGCTCAAAGCAGTTCACAGAAAATAGACAAATATAATAATACTAGTGGACGTTCAGCCCGTTAAATTAACGGGCGCTAGAAGATATGTGGTGAAACATTTGTAAAAGCAGACTGAGGTCCCTCTACCCCTTTCCTACCTCTGTGGCCCATGTACCCCTTTCTTACCACTGTGGCACCTCTACTCCTTTCCTACCTCTGAGGTTCCTCTACTCCTTTTCTACCTCTGTCCCCTCTACCCTTTTCCTACCTCTATCCTCCCTTATAGCCCTTTCCCTACTCAGAACCCATCACTATTTACCTCTGAGTGTTCGTGCATGTTGTCACTCTTCCCTTTTCCTATCTCCCTCTCCCTTGCGACTCCACCCCCTTTCCCACCTCTCTCCCCGCTCCCTCCAATCCCTGCATCAGTGGAGAGCATGCCCAGTAGCGAATTCCACTGACACACGGAAAGCTACGGAGGGACACAGGCACTTTATTATATAGGATCACAATAGCATCTCAAGGCAGATGGATGCCAACAATACAGTAGCCTTGGTACATAATAAAACTTACTGTACTTTTCCGCGTATAAGACTAGGTTTTTTTACTTTAAAATAACGTTAAAAATCTGGGGGCATCTTATTCACGGATAGTGCATATGCCCATTTTCTAAATTTGGGGAGCCCAAAGTAGGGGACATTGATACAAAACTTAGATACTCAAGCAAAAAGGTGTAATTGTAAACATCCCTTCTGCTTGCTAGCAGAGAGTTTTAAATTTTATCTGTTTCCCTTCTCTTTCCAGAAAAATGTCAGACAAAGAAGAGGCGGCAGGAGAGGGTTGCCAGAGAAAAAAGGCCGCAGCACCTCTGCAGAAAGATTGGAGCCAGCCCCCTTGGAGGGAAGGACAACTTCAACCCGTTGCCGTTGAGGAGCCTCTTCCTTCTCCAGAGCTCTCTGGATCTGCTAGCGGTGCCACACAAGGAAAGGGTAGATGCAGAAAAGGGTGAACTGGGCCTGAAAGGAGAATGAATAGTGCTGTGGGTGTAACATTGCTGTGGTAAAGGTAAAGGGCCCCTGGACGCTATGGGGTTGCGGCACTCATCTCGCTTTGAGGCCGAGGGAGCCCGCATTTGTCCTGTTTTCCGGGTCATGTGGGCAGCAGGACTAAACTGCTACTGGCGCGCAGAGGACCATGACGAGTGCCAGAGCGCACGGAAACGCCGTTTACCTTCCCGCCGCAGTGGTACCTATTTATCTACTTGCACTTTGACGTGCTTTCGAACTGCTAGGTGGGCAGGAGCTGGGGCTGAGCAATGGGAGCTCACCCAGTTGCGGGGATTCGAACCGCTGATCTTCCGATTGGCAAGCTCAGTGGTTTAGATCACAACGCTACCTGCGTCCGCTCTGGCACTTGTCACGGCCCTCCGTGTGCCAGAAGCAGTTTAGTCCTGCTGCCCACATGACCCGGAAAACAGGACAAATGCGGGCTCCCTCGGCCTGAAAGCGAGATGAGCGTCGCAACCCCATAGTCGCCTTTGACTGGACTTATCTTTTTACCATTGCTGTGGTGATGGTGGTGAGGGCAGAATATTGTTACCATAGCTTTAATCCAGCAGCACTAAGAGGGAAAGTGAATCTGCCAGATTAAACCTGCCAAATGTTGTAGCATTCATGTTCTGCTTGTGGGCTTCCTTAGCTGGTTGGCCACCATGAAAACAGGATGCTGGACTAGATGGGTCTTTGGTCTCATCCAGTTGCAGGGCTCTGATGGTCTTAACGCTATTCATTGCCCTATTATTAATAATATTTATTTATATTAAATTTGTATCCCACCCATCCTCCCAAGCTTAAGCTGTAATACATATGCTAAAAGTTGCCACAGGATTCTTTTAGTGCTTGAGCCGTGTCAGCAAAAAGGGCGAATTCTTACAATATATGATGAATAGTGCGGAAAGTGATTTCTAGAAAAGTCTATGTATCTCAAGAGTTTGAAAATAAGTAGTAGTCCTGCAGCAGCTGCACATTTTCGTGTGTAATCACAATTCTAACCATACGATCCATTTATTTTGTCAAGCTTTCTGTACGTGAAATGCTTCTTAATAAATATTTTACAAAGCACTGGAGGTCAATGGCTGATAAACCAGAGTAGCACACGGAAATGCTGTTTACCTTCCCGCCGGAGCGGTACCTATTTATCTCCTTGCACTTTGACGTGCTTTCGAACTGCTAGGTGGGCAGGAGCTGGGACCGAGCAACGGGAGCTCACCCCGTCACGGGATTCGAACTGCCAACCTTCCGATCAGCAAGCCCTAGGCTCTGTGGTTTAGACCACAGAACCACCTGCACCCCTTCTTGTTAAACTTAGTAAAGGTTAAAAGCACATTCTTCCATACAGGAGGTATGGGTGACCTCACAAAGCAGCCTGGGTCTTGTAACCATCACCCACCCCAACTGTTCCTACCTTAAGTAGGTATTTTTGCCCTGCCTCGTGGTAAGATTTATATCAATTGTGGATTAATGTAAATAAAACTGCATGATTGCTGCAGGTCTACCACCTGTTTTCCTCCTCTTCCTGTGTAGACATTGGGCGTGCTCCCATGGGAGCTGGAAGGTCAGTGTATTTTGTGGGTGTTGAGGGTAACAGGGAGGTTCCTGCTTTCCTTTCTGCCCCACTCTCATGTTTTGTTTCTCTGCTTTGGCGCCCCTCCTCACTTCCCCACTGATGTTCTTTCTGCAGCACACCTTCTGCCCTCGGCTTTTTTTAAGGAGCCGCTCCTGGATGGATGGGATCAACCAATCGATGATGTTTCTGATGCACAGCTGGAGAAGCAAAATGAAGGTATGTTTTGTGAGAGCTGCAAAGCTTGGTCACATCCACACTGTATATTTAAAGCAGGCATAGGCAAACTCAGACCTCCAGATGTTTTGGGACTACAACTCCCATCACCCCTAGCTAACGGGACCGGTGGTCAGGGATGATGGGAATTGTAGTCTCAAAACATCTGGAGGGCCGAGTTTGCCTATGCCTGATTTAAAGCACGTGGCTTTAAAAATCCTGGGAACAGATGGCAGTGTGTTCCTCACAGAGCTGCAGTTCCCAGCATACTTCTCGGCAAGCAGTGTACTTTGAATGTACAGTTTCTACCTAGTAAACGCTCACTCCCTTTCCATGGATACTCTGAATTCTAGAATAGTGGAGCATAGCTGTCAACTTTCGGATTTGAAAATAAGGGATTTTTCCAAACTTTCAGATTTGAAAATAAGGGATGCTGCGAGGGCGGTGCAATGGCACCAAGTAGCCTCGCCACCCTGCGCTCCAGAGGCTGCGCACGAACGGGTGAGCGAAAGAGCGAGCGCGTAGACGGCAGGCAGGCTGTCTGTCTGGTTGGGCGTGAGGGTCTGGCTGCACAAGGCATGCAAGCTCCGCCCCAGTCGGTCTCAGTCTCCTTATTGGCAGCCGAGCAACGCAGCTGAGGAGCCTCCCTGGCCGGCAGGGAGGGAGAGGAGCTGCTTCCTTTGAAATCCTGGAAATTTAAGGGATAGCAACAATCCGGGATAGCAGCAGGGAAACGGCATTGGAATAAGGGAGTTTCCCGCAAAAAAAGGGAGGGTTGACAGCTATGTAGTGGAGTGGTCTAAACAGCTTGGATAGACACCCTCCCCACCCATTCTCCTAAGGGCTAGGAATGAGCTATGGTTTTCTGATGGTGTGTAGCATGGTGCGTTCTCTGTGGTTATGCGACTCCCAGGGGAAGGTGCTCTACACGTGTTCAGAGCTACTCTTGTCGCCTTGTATGTCCCAACTCACCGAGAGACGTTTCTCAAGTTGAGTGCTGTCTCTCCAAACTGGTGGAGGCTTAACATTTCCTTTCCAATCCTAAATTGTGTGGGTGGGTTCACACTCAAACGTAGAAAGAAGGTTATCATGGGAATGGCACAATATACTATACGGCAAACTGTAACAGGCAGATTTAATGCAAGGTGGCTGTGTCTGAGTACATCTCCTCACCTCAGTTGCCTCTTGTGTCTTATAGGCTTGCCTGTTCTCCCAGTTTCTTCTGTAAAACCTCGGCCTGCTGGTAAGAATAACATTCTTCAAAAAATGGCTTTTCTTTAACTTATTAATTCCTTTTCCTATAGCCATAACTTTCATGTGTTGTTCATAGCAAATGTTGAATGCATTTACAGTGGTCCCTCGACTTACGAATGACCCGACTTCCGTATTTTTCGACTTACGAGTGAAAAAAGTGGCCGCGCGCCTACGAATTTTTTTGACCTCCGAATGGAAATCGTTGCCGTTTTAGATGCGGTTTCCTCGACTTACGAAGTTTAGATGCGGTTTTTTTCAACTTACGAATTTTTTCGGATATTTTTCTCCCAATGCATTCCTATGGGGACTCGACTTACGATTTTTTTTCGACCTACGAATGTCCATTCGGAATGGATTAAATTCGTAAGTCGAGGGACCACTGTATTCCTGTTAATAGTCTTCCTGCTTATTGCAAGTGACAAACTGCCTGTGGCCTTTTGCCTTCCCTGCACGTGGTCTGGGGTTCCGCACAAGGGCAACTATAGGGCTGGGAAAGACCCCTTCCAGAGATCTCCGAGAGCCCCTGGCAAGCAGTGCCAAGGGAAGGGGAACCTTTTCCAGCCTGAGGCTTGCATTCCAACCTTCTGGGGGCCGCATCCCGGTGTTGGCCAGGCCAGAGGCAAAAGCAGGTGGGTCAGTGGATGTGACTCTTGCTTTGTGTACATCCCAGCCACTCAAAAACCAGAGGTTTCTACACAGACAGTGGTCCCTTGGTTCTCAAACGCCTTGGTACTCAAACAACTTGGAACCCAAACACTGCAAACCCGGAAGTAAGTGTTCCGGTTTGCGAACTTTTTCCGGAAACTGAACGTGCTCCGTTTTGAGTGTTACCCTTCTGATTTGAGTGCCACACTTCCGATTTGAGTGTTACGCTGAGGTCTGTCTGTTATTGCTATTCATTTTGTGGTTTTGTTTTTACGGCTCTTTTTTTGTTTTTGTGACTGTGTGGAACCCAGTTCAGCTACTGATTGATTGATTGATTGTGTGACTGCAGTACATTGTTTATTGCTTTCATTTTATGGATCAATGGTCTCGTTAGATAATAAAATTCATGTTCAATTGCTGTTTTAGGCATTGTTTTTTAAAAAGTCTGGAACGGATTAATCCGTTTTGCATTACTTTCTATGGGAAAGCGTGCCTTGGCTTTGGAATGCTTTGGTTTTGGAACGGACTTGCGGAACGGATTAAGTTTGAGAACCAAGGACATGCCTGCCTCTCCATTTTAGGCTAGCAAGAGAGATTGCAATTAAAAGGAAACATTCCAGCCGGGCAAAAGCACTTTTCTGGAGTTTTTTTTTTTTTTTTTTTTTTGTCCCTTCCCTCAATCGCTCTTTTCCCACCCTCCACTTCCTGTTGTGGACTTGTGTGCATGCCCCTTAAAAAACAAACAAACCAGGAACTGCACAAGAGGAAATGTTTCCCACCTTAGATATCTTGTGACACAGGGGGCAAAATGGAGGCTCATGCCAGGGGTGGGGGGTGGGGCAATACTAATTTCGATTTGCTCTGTTTTTTTTAGATAAATCTTTTGTACTGGTGCTGTCAGGGGAGCTGGGCTGCATTCCCCATGTGGCCGTGCGAAATAAGAGTCCAATCCATCAAGCTTTTGAAGGCTTTAATCTAAACTAATTGCTTTACAAGCGGAACAGGTCGTAAACCTGCTCATCCGTCATCATCAGATTCCCAAACTGGTTTCCTTCTGTTTTCCCGCCAGGAAGCCCATTGGGGAAAGCGGAAGCACTTTGTCGTCCTCCTCCTTTTCCTTTCCCCCTTTCCGTAACGAGGTCTCTAACTGCTTGACTGAAGCCTCTCCACCGCCCCTCCCTCTCCACTGCTTTGTCCCGAAGGGGAACTGGATGAATCAGTCTTCAAGATCGGGGGCTGCTCTCGATAACTGCTTAACGCTGGACTGGAGGAGGGATGCAGCCCCCTGACAGATACCTTGTGCAAGAGTGTTGTTTACCTGCCTAAGGGTTGCATAGGCGTAATATAAAGAGGTCCTCCACAGTGTCTCTGCATTAATTTAAAAAACCCCAAAGATACTCCTAGACCCATCATCTTCACAATAGCTTATCATTACAAGTGAAGGTGATAATGAGAGTGGCATTGCTGCCTGTGGCATAGTTCATCCCGCTATTACTGCAGGTTTTTGTAGTGTTTTGAAGACTTTCAAAACCTTTTAGAGCAGAAGCAGCAGTGGGACGAAAGCAAATGCTTCTTTCTTCCCACTTCCAACCCTTAAAACCGTCGTCTGTCTCCAGCCCTGCGAGGAGGGGACAGTCAGCAAGTGTCCACTCTCTTTTCATGAGGTCTCTGGCATTTGAAAAATGGTACTGGGGCTGAGCCCCACATGACATTAGATCTTGTCACGTTTGCAGAATAAGCAGAGGTGTCCAAACAGTTACCCCAAGGAAAACAACCTGCCCCCTTTCTCTCCACCAGAAAACGAAGTTTCCCACACACAACGCTGTGCCGCTATTACCAGCGATATTTGTGAAATGCTTATTGGAGAAGATGTGCGGTACCAAGGCTGTATGAGCAGTGTGGCAGCATTCATACTGGAGAGAGGTGAGCCACTTGCTGCCTGACTTCTTTGGGCTGTTGTTTTTTTTTTGCTGGGGGTGGAATCCTACCTGGATTTTAGGCATGATGGCTATACTGACTCTAGAGGATGAAAGGCAGAATACCGCTGAGTGTCAGCTGCTGAGGAGCAACAACTTCATGGCTTGCTGGATTGCTTTCTGGAGGCAACTGGTTGGCCACTATGGGAAATGAGATGCTGGTCTGGAGCAGGAATTCCCATACTTTTTTGGCCCACTGTTCCCCTGGTTCCATAATGTATCTCCAGCGTCCCTTCCTGCTGTGGCAGGAAGGTAGATGGTGTTTCCGTGCGCTCTGGTTTTCGTCACGGTGTTCTGTTGCACCAGAAGCGGTTTAGTCCTGCTGGCCACGTGACTTGGAAACCTGTCTGCGGACAAACGCCGGCTCCCTCAGCCTGAAAGCGAGATGAGCGCTACAACCGCATAGTCGCCTTTGACTGGACTTAACCATCCAGGGGTCCTTTACCTTTACCATATAAAAACATTATTCAGAAGAGCAGTTTGCAAGACCCACTGGGGAATATAATAACACAATAAAATTCAAAACAGTAACAGTTAATTGCATATTTATTCAAAATCGAGTTAAAACTATTTAGTTTAATTAGTTAACAAAATGGATGAGCTTGATCCATTGATACCAGCTTTTCAAAGACTGATAATCTTTGATGTGCAGTTTGGATAATTTTACAAAATAAAATTGATAGTAAGTTAAATAACATGGAGAAAGTAAAGTCTAAGCACGTATTTAAGGAATTTAATTCGGGAATGCAAGGGGAAGATAAGAAGCCTTGTAAAACAGCCTTCCCTAAACCAGTGTTTCCCAACCTAATCTAGGCAACGGCACACTTGAATCAATGAAAAAATCTCGCGGCACACCGTTCCTCCCCCACCCAGCTGTGCCGGGTCTCCTGACCCAGAGTTACCTCTGGGATCAGCTGTAGCGCGGCGCACGAGAGGCTTCCGGTCAGGATTCTCGCGCGAGGCTGCTGTTGCTGCTGCTGCTGCAGCAGCCAAGGGAGCAGCGCCGCCCTGGCTTCCGCTTCGCCGCCAGGCTCCAGCAGCGCCGCCGCCACGGTCCTGTGCAGCCCTGGGCTGCAGGTCCCTTTTTCCGCGGCACATCAGCCGGTGTCTCGCGGCACACTAGTGTGCCGCGGCACACCGGTTGGGAAACGCTGCCCTAAACAGCCCTGTTTAGGGAAGTTTTTAATATTTAATGCTGTATTGTTTTAACATTTGACTGGAAACCGCCCAGAGTGGCTGAGGAGGCTTGGCCAGATGGGCGTGGTAAAAATAATAAATTATTATTATTATATTATTATTATAAAATTGAATCACCAATGTATACTATACACATATTTCTCATTTTGCCTATAACATCTATTGTACATTTCTGTTATAAAGTTTTCAACCAATAAAGTGTATTAAAAAACAACAACAAAGACTGATAATAATTTGTGCTTTCAATGCCCCCTTTTACCCCTCGCCTCTTAGTGCCCTCCTAGGTAATCCCACCAGTACAGCCCCCTTTGGGAGCCGCTGGTCTAGAATGGATCCTTGCTCTGATCCAATATAGTTCTAAAGGTGGGACGGATGGAAACTCCATCCAGTTGGGGTCCTATACCAGCTCCAAGCAAGACGTTGCAGCAGTTTTGGCTAGTTGTGGCTTGTTCCTCACTCAGCAGAGCACTCAGCATAACGTTTAATTCGGCCCAAATGTTTGCTAGGCAAGGGGCTGTTCCTGAATGGTTGTTGCCTCCCTGGAAATTCCCTCCCTGTTTTGAGCCAGCCTTTGAAGTCGCAATTAACATTTCCTCCACACTTCCTTTCCTGTCCCTTCAGAGGTTGCCAACAGCCCCAGCTCCTACAAGGAGACCTACGAGCTGGTTGCCCTGGGAACAGGAGATGTATGCTACGAGGGCTGGATGGAGTTCAAAGGCAGGAGAGTCCATGATATGCATGGGCTAGTGGTTGCCCGCAGAGCACTTCTGAGGTAAGGCTGATGTGCAGTGCTGCTTTTATTGGCCAGGTTAAAGAAGAGCAATTTAGGAGGGAAGCAACAGGTTGAAGGCAGGATGTAATTTTACAAGTGAGGAGTGCCAGGAATGAATTATGCCTGGAAATCACAAGAGGTTCTTATTTCTTATTTCTAATCCCAGATGTTGGGGACTGGTTGGGATAACCTAATGATCAGGGAAACTCACTTGGTATTTGCTCAGAGGTATTCTTCTCTAGGGACATGGGTGATGCTGTGGGTTAAACCACAGAACCTAGGGCTTGCTGATCAGAAAGTTGGTGGTTCAAATCCCTGCAACGGGGTGAGTTCCTGTTGTTCGGTCCCAGCTCCTGCCAACCTAGCAGTTCGAAAGCACATCCAAGTGCAAGTAGATAAATAGGTACCGCTCCGGCGGGAAGGTAAACAGCATTTCCATGTGCTGCTCTGGTTCGGCAGAAGCGGCTTAGTCCTGCTGGCCACATGACCCGGAAGCTGTACGCCGGCTCCCTCGGCCAATAAAGTGAGATGAGCGCCGCAACCCCAGAGTCGGTCACGACTGGACCTAATGGTCACGGGTCCCTTTACCCTTTACCTTTATTCTTCTCTAATGCTGCCTTGCATGTTCTAGAGATGAACCCTCTTATCAGTGTGGTGTAGTGGTTAAGAGCGGTAGACTCTAATCTGGGGAACCGGGTTCGCGTCTCCGCTCCTCCACATGCAGCTGCTGGGTGACCTTGGGCTAGTCCCACTTCTCTGAAGTCTCTCAGCCCCTCTCACCTCACAGAGTGTTGGTTGTGGGGGAGGAAGGGAAAGGAGAATGTTAGCCGCTTTGAGACTCCTTCGGGTAGTGATAAAGCGGGATATCAAATCCAAACTCTTCTTCTCTTCTTCTTCATCATTAGAAAGCCCATGATTGGAGTTGGTGTTTGGAGTTTGCAGCTAGCTATAGCCCCCACACTAGAAAAGGGAGTTGTTCAAACAGAGGAGCAGAGGAGTTTGGCAACAAGACTGAGGAGCAACGGGTTGCCCAGTTCCTTTGGTTAGTGTCCTGTTGCAAAATACATGTCTCAATTACATGGATTGGAGAGAAATTCAATTTTTGTTTGCACTTTAATGAGAAACTGCTGAATTCAAAGTTCACTATCCAATGTGGAAACTGAAACATAGCTCTCTTTCAAAATCTGGAATTTTATGGTTTTAGTTTATGAATCAAAACAAACTCTTAACAATCAACTGAGATGTGAAACCATGATAACAGAGGGTAAAGTAGGCAAACTACTATCTCTTCCATTGATATATGTGGAAGGGGGTGGCAAGAAGGAGAAGAAGGAGAAGAAAGGAAACAAACAGTAGAGAAGGGAGTATCTGGAGATGGGTGGCAGGAGGTTGCCCTGCAATCTGATTTAAGGACCAAAGACACAGCAGCCTTTACAAGCTACAATATTTGGTATTAACAGGTACTTATACAAGCAGCTGCTGATGTTCTGCTGCCAAGACCCCACCGCCCTTGAGAAGTGCATCTTCCGTCTGGCAGAGGACGGGGTTCATCTGACTCTGAAACCAAATTACTTTCTGCATCTCTACCTGAGTCGGAGGCCCAAAGGAGCTTCAGAGAACACCCGGTGAGTGTTTGCCTGTGGCTCAGAGCAGGATACAGAGCAGAAAGGTCTCAGCGTGCGGAAGTGAGAGGTGGCAGGGGAGAGGGGAAACAGTGCGCAGGTCAGATGGGCTGTTTTGTCTTTGTGGTGGGGGTCTCGGAGGCAAGTGGAGGCTGGTCCGTTAGGGCAAATGAGGCACTACCCCATCAACCTCCACCTGCCTTCTTACTTGTAACCGTTCTGGGGACTGGCACTTCCGTTTAGCTTCCTCCTCTTGTCCTAGCATTGCCCTTGCAGAACTTGGGAGGGAGGGGGGCGGAACTAGAAGGAGCTGGTTCATTATGGCTCCTCCTAACTGTTGGCCTCCTTGCCTTCTGCCCTCTTAGAGAAAGCTAAGAAACCCAGGAGAAGGGTTTTGATCCCCACTCAGGCTGCAGAAAGGCAATAGATTATAGGAGAACTGCAAGTGCTTTGAGAGAGGCATTCACAACTTGTAAGGTGCACACTAAATTACTTCTGGCCCACTCTTGTGTTTGGTCGGACAGGTTTTTGAAGCAACCTCCCAAAACCTGTAAAAGCTGTTTATCCTCTCTTTCTATGGTTTTTTGACAATTGACAAAATAGCAGCCAAGCTTGCACCAGGCGAAATTTTACCAATGGTGATTTTTGCATTTCCTCCAATTCACGAGGCTGCTTTTGGCACTAAGAAGAAAAGAATAATACTTTTAATTTATTATATTCTGCCTTATTTCCATCATAGCTTTCCAGGTAACATGCAGGGTTCCCTGGCGGTCTCCGCACCCAGTTGCTGGCAGGGTGCAGACCTGCTTAGCGCCAGCACAGTGGCAGCACCCTGTTTCTTCAGGCCACTTCCAGCCCCAGTTCCTGTATGTGCATCCTCCCCACACTGCCCTCCCTGAGTTGATGAGATTTCCCCTTCCCCTCCTGTGGCCTGCAGGATTGTGTCTCCACAGCCGAATCCATCCATCGGGCTCCACATCAGCGTCAAAGGGGTGCTCAGGCCCATCTCGTACTGCCGCCCCAGCGCGCTGTCTGCCTACGTCTACTGTGTCTCCAGCAGCGACAAGCTGACCCGCTGGAGTGCCTTGGGAGTGCAGGGGGCCCTTCTCAGCCACATCATCCACCCTGTGTACATCACCAGCATTGTCCTAGGTGACGTGTGTTTTTGTTACTACAGAACTCGCGTAAAGAGCCCATGAACTGTATTGGCAGCATCCAAACCGCAGAAATGTTTCCATTCCACGCTTGTACATCCCAGGACACGGGGCTTGCCTGGCCTCAGGGCACTAAATGAACAAAAATCCTTTTGAGCTTTATCAGCATGCTAATACACAGGGTCCTAAGGAGCCTCTGAGGGGACCCACTTGCAGGGGATGCCCCCAAAGCCAACTCTCTGGGGATTGCAAAATAAAAATAATAATAATTATTATTATTGGGGGACATTCACTTCAGGGGTACCACCTCTCCATATGAACCAACCTGGACCCTGAGATCATCTTCTGAGGCCCTCCTTCGTGTTCTCCTCCACAAGAGGTCCAGAGGGTGGCAACACAAGAAGAGACCTTTTCTGCAGTGGCTCCCTGTTTGTGGAATACTCTCCCCAGGGAGATTTGTCTGGCACCTTCATTACACACTTTTTAGATGCCAGTTGAAAATGTTCCTCTTCAGCCAGGCTTTCGGCTGATTGACCTCTGATGCCCTTTTAAATGTGCTGTGGGAGGGGGGATTATTGGCTTGTTTTTGTTATTTTAATTTTGTATTTTGTGGTTTTTATATTGCAACTCTATGTTGTGAACCACCCTGAGATCTATGGATGAAGGGTGGTATGCAGATTTAATAAATACAATAGTTACAGTAATACCCCATGGCACAGTAAGTGCAGGGGCAGGTGGGGGCTCCTTAAATGGCAGCTGAGCTACTTACTGCCTTGCCTCTCTCTCGGACGGCAGCTTAAATCAGACCAGTGCCTCAGTTGTCCTGGGCAGGGTTGGCAGCCCCTAGAGCAGTGATGGCTAACCTTGACACTCCAGATGTTTTGGGACTACAACTCCCATCATCCCTGACCACTGATCCTGTTAGCTAGGGATGATGGGAGTTGTAGTTCCAAAACATCTGGGGTGTCAAGGTTAGCCATCACTGCCCTAGAGTCCTCTAGTGGGGTGCAGATGGGGGGCTGGCCGTGCACTAAGCTCCCAGACTACATCGGCCTTGGAATCCTCCACCTTCTCCTCGCAAATAACTTGCTCTCTCTCCTAATTTCACGTTTCAGCTGATCCTTACCAAGACCACGACACCCTCCATAAGGTCATCAATGAGCGATTGAACCTGGCAACCCGGGATAGCTTGCCGAAGCCGTTTAACCACAGACAGATATACCTTTTTAAGGGTCCCTGTGTCGCTTCCCTTGACACGCCAGCAGAGTTTCGCTCCTTGAGCTTCAACTGGTGTGGGGGAGACGAGATGCTGGAACTGGTGAATGCAGCTGTTGGGAAGGCAGTACAGGAGTGAGTTTGGGGCATGGAGGGCTTGGGTGTGGGAATGGGGTGGGCCTATGGGGTGTGTGTGTGTGTGTGTGTGTGTGTGTGTGTGTGTGTGTGTGTGGAATCAGTTGTGGTTTTATTGCTAATAAAAGGATCTGAATTTGACAAGCAGAATTTGGTGGCTTCTCTGTTTCTGTAAATGATGCTCTTTATGCAGACACGCCTTGTGCTAATAAATCATTTGGATTGTTCAGGAGCAGGGGCAGCCAGTGAAAAGTAAAGACCGACAACAACGTCTTTATGTGTTTGGGTATCTGAGAATTTACTGCTTTACAGGGGGTTAAAATGGGAAACACTTGTTGGTTAGCTACCTGAGTGCCTGTTTGATGCCAAGCTTTGCTTTAGGCCTGTGTTTGGGGAGGCAGGGAGCTGAGAAAGAAAAGGTCCTTCAGCTGTTGGGAGTCTAATGCAGCCTTGCCCAGCTCTCTAAACATTGGCAATAAAACCATAAAGAAATTCAAATCCAATACTAAAGGCTACTTTGTCACTACTTCCAGTAGCACCTTAGAGACCAACTGAGTTTGTTATTGGTATGAGCTTTCATGTGCATGCATCTGTATCTGAAGAAGTGTGCATGCACACGAAAGCTCATACCAAGAACAAACTCAGTTGGCCTCTAAGGTGCTACTGGAAGGAATTTTTATTATTTTTTATTTTGTTTCGACTCCGGCAGACCAACACGGCTACCTACCTGTAATTTGTCACTACTGATAGGCTAAAAATGGCTGCATGTCAACGGAACAATATAGTTTGTTTTTTCTTAAAACAAGGACTTACTCCTCCTGCATACAACCACATTGCATGTAGGAAGAATGTGTGTGTGTGTGTGTGCGCGTGTGTGCGCGTGTGTGTGCGCGTGTGTGTGCGTGCGCGCGCACACACACACACACACACATAAAATGCAAGAAATCTGCATAGAAAGGAAGGCATAGTGGTAATTGCTGAATTCAGATTCTGTGAATTCCACACACTTTATTGAATTTGGATTTTTGAGTCAGAACCTGGCCGTTCTCACTCGTGGCCTTTCTTGGTACCGTGGTTGATTTGTGTGCTGGGACACACTAGCTTTTGTTGTTGTTGAGGTCCTGCTTCGTTGTGAGGTGTTGCTGTTGATTCATGTATTGCCCCTTGTTGATGGATCGCTCTTGCCTCTGCCAGCATGACAAATCCATGTGACCAGTACCGCCCGAGTCGGCTCTGCAAGGCTGCCATGCTGAAATCCTTCAGGAAGGTGGCTCAGGAGATGAAGAGAGAGGACTTGGTGCTGCTGCCCACATATTATGAAGCCAAGGTGAGTCTTTCCAGTTGCCCCAAAGAGTGTGTGGTGGGTTTTGGTTCCCTTGTTTTCCTTTCATTGAGGTGGGCTGTTCTTGATGGGGGTTACACATCCTCTGAAGAAGCGGGTAGGAGCTTGGGGGTACTTCTGGATCCATTGAAGTCTCAGGTGCGGAGTGCTTTTCATCAGCTTCGGCTGGTGCCCCTATCTAGAAAGGGATAGTCTAACTCTTGTTGTCCATGCTCTGGTAACTAGGTTAGATTGCTGCAACATGTTATACATAGGACTGCCTCTGAAGACGGTTCAGAAACTTCAGCTGGTACAAAATTTGGTGGACATGTTGCTCACAGAGGCCAGATAGTTTGAGAATACCGTATTTTTCGCTCCATAAGACGCATTTTTTTAATCCTAAAAAGTAAAGGGAAATGTCTGTGCATCTTATGGAGTGAATGTGTGGTCCCTGGAGCTGAACTGCCCAGGGGCAAAAGCAGATCGTGCTTTTTTTTTAAAAAAAAAAAAGAGAGAGAGAGAGAGAAGGGGGTGTTGAAAGGAAGCCCGCTGAGCAGCTGCTCAGCAAACAATCCGGGAGAGAGATAAGGGAGAGAGATTCCAGCCCCGCCCCCTTGCAAAGGGAGGCTGTTTCCCCAGCGACATGTGACTGGCTGATTAGATTATGTGTCTGGAAACTGTAGAAATGGCTTCCTGAAGCTGCAGAACTGTGAGTTAAACCCCATAAAACAGGGTTTTTTTTCCTTTTGCAAAATAAGCTCAACAACTTTGAGCTGATCCTCAAAAAATGGGGCTTTTCTCCTTTGCAAAAGAAGCTGCAGAAATTTGAGCTGATCCTCAAAAAAATGGGGCTTTTCTCCTCTAAAAACTAGCTGTGTCCTGTAGTCAGGTACGCCTTATAGAGCGAAAAATACGGTATATTGCCAATCCTGGCCCGACTGCAGTTTCTGCCAATTAGTTTCTGGGCCCAAATCAAAGTGATGGTTTTGACTTATGAAGCCCTAAACAGCTCAGGATTGCAATACCTCAAGGACCGCCTTGCCTCAAATGAACTGACCCAGACTCTGTAAAAATAATAATGTATTTATATGCCACCCATCTGACTGGGTAAGGCCAGCCACCTGAGGCCCTTCTTCATGTGTCTCAGTGAGAAGTCCAGACTAGGGTGGCAACACAAGAACGGACCTTTTGTGCAGTTTATGGAATGCTCTCCCCAGGAGGCTTGCCTGGTGCCTTCACTACATCTCTTCAGGCGCCAGACAGAAACATTTCTCTTCAACAAAGCGTTTGGCTGATTAACATCCCATGGCTTTTTAAATGTGCTTGTGGGAGAGGGGTTTTGGTTTGTATTTGTTTCATTAAGTATTTTGTATTCTCATTTTGTATTTTATGTTGTGAATCCATCGCCCTGGGTTCTTCGGATGATGGGCAGTATATAAATTTAATAACGGGAAAAAAGATGATAAAGAAAATAAGTAAATAAGGAGAATCTCAAGGTGGGTGTTGGTGGGCTCTCAAATCTTTCTCTCAAACATCCCTCCTAGATTCCTTTCTTTCCCTCAACTAGGTCAAAGCTGAGGTCTATCAGGCAGCCAAGCGCCAGGTGTATGCCCAGCTGAGCTCACAAGACTTTGGCAAGTGGCCCCGAAAGCAGTTGGTGGACATCTTCCCCAGTTAGAGTGCCCTGCCGGCTAAGCTACTGCCTGCATACTGAAGACATTTCAGGCTTAAGGTGCATGCATGGCGGGGGGGGGGGGGTGTTGCACAAGGCTGGTAAATCTTCACCTAGCAGATGGAGAGCTCTAAACGTTGCTATACTTTTGGGGTAGATGGGGCTATAAATGTTTAAATACACCATTTTGCCGTGATGCCCTTTTCATAGCAGTCCTTTCCTATGATGGAATAGGAAAGTCGGGTGTGTAACTGAGGCTGAAAGTTCTGACAACATTTACTTGGGAGTTGTACTTTTTCTTTGTACCTGCTTTGGGGCTGTGTCCAAACACAGCCACAAACTCTGGTGATTGTTATGGGAATGAGGCACACAAAGCCCCAAGCTCTTCCACTCCCCTGCCTCTCCTCTGGGCTGGCTTGTTTCAACACAGACCATAGTTAAGATTAACCTTGGTTTAGGATTTGCACGTAATGACAGGCTGTGGTTAATCAAAAAAAAGCTTCTGATCTCTCAACCCTGCTGGAGGAAGAGAGTGGGCAGTGGGCAGCCTCCCTCTGCAGTTTATTCCTGGGATAATATACAATGGGCCATTAAACCATAGTTTATTGTTACATTTGAATTCAGTTTCTGCCTCTGTGTGTTGCAGGAAGGTCATGAGTTGCACCGCCATGTGTGAAGGAGGCTGTGGGACAAACTTCTGTGTACCTCTATAAAGACTTTCCTTGATCTTTAAATATGCACACACTAATCTCAGAGAACACGTAAGCAAACGTCTTCAGATTTCATTACTGTGGATTTGAAGGCTTAGCTTTGGGGATTTTTATTCATTTATTTTGCTACTTGCAATTGAAACTTTAACAGTTAATGGCAGGATCCAGTTGAGCATCCTAGGCCAATTTTTCACTTAAACTGCAGTTTGGTTTCTGCCAGCTCCTCTCCTCAGTTTTTCACACTATGGTTGAAACGAGTGAGAAATTGCCACACTTTCAGGGTGTACTTAACTGGATGTGTTTTATGACAAGGGGTTTGAGAGCTGGCTGTTTTGTGCTTGTTTGGAAATGCACTTCTTTTGGCTGCTAATTTTGTAGAACAGTCTTTGCAGACATTACCACTGAAGTAAAGAGTTGCGAACCTTAGAATTTGTGTGTGGCTGCTTGTACATATCGAGGCAAAGCTGTGAGCTTTACTTATTACTCTAAAATAGTACCCGGCGTGTCTCGTTAACTGCATTGCCAGGGTTTCCGTACAGGGTTTCCGTGCCCTTATTTCAGACACTGATTTGAGCACCATTGTGGAAAAACGGTATACAAATAATAAGATGGTGGTGATTTGGAGCTTCAGGGGCTCAGCAGTTTGTGATTTCACAAGCGAGAAATGAGCAGCAGTAGTAACAACAAGCACATTTATATGGTGCTTTAGAGCAGATGGTGGCTAATACCTTTTGGCCTGAGGATGAGGTCCACGTTCATCCTTTGCCAGTCCTCTGGGAGCTGCATGCCAGCAGTGGATGTGGTCAGTTCACACTCTTGGACACAGGCTCTTACATGCTTGCACACAATGCCCCCGCAACGCCCCTGCTAACCCTCCCCCCCTGCTATGTGGAGATCAGCTAAGGAGGGGGGCTATTGTTCCTTCTCTGCTTATCAGGGCAACATGGGTGCTTTCCATTGCAGGATTCTCTACTTTATTATCATTTTTCCTTTTTGTCACCAGTGTCAAAATTGGCAGAGTCGGAGTGGAGGGACAGGACATTTGCTGATGGCCTAGGTTAGGCCATCCCTTGCTTTAGAGTCTTCGAAATACTTCCAATACCTGTTGCAGCAATCCTTCCAACAACCTTGCCAAGTAGTTTACTGTTATCCCCATGTCTTGAGGGACCACCTCCTCCCAGATGAATCTGCCCATCCAGTTGGATCAAGATGGGTGGCTCGGCTCTGCCGTCTTTTGCTGGTGAATTTCCATGGGGGGCACCTGGAGGTTCGAATCCCCGCAACAGGGTGAGCTCCTGTTGCTCGGTCCCAGCTCCTGCCCACCTAGCAGTTTGAAAGCACGTCAAAGTGCAAGTAGATCAAAAGGTACCACTCTGGTGGGAAGGTAAACGGCGTTTCCGTGCGCTGCTCTGGTTCGCCAGAAGCGGCTTAGTCATGCTGGACACATGACCCGGAAGCTGTACGCCGGCTCCCTCGGCCAGTAAAGCGAGATGAGCGCCGCAACCCCAGAGTTGGTCACGACTGGACCTAATGGTCAGGGGTCCCTTTACCTTTACCTCTTCTAGTGGGTGGTGAAGGCAATGCTCTTTACCCAAGACTTTGAGCTTGGGTAGTTGAAATGCGGAATATAGTGTGTGTGTGTGTGTGTGTGTGTGTGTGTGTGTTAGCTTGATGTTTTGTTCTGTTTGGGAGTTGTTGGTGCGTGTTTTCTTTTCCCCTTCTTTGTATTGTTAGATAACTTGCCTGGCCTGCTTAGAAGTATTCCAATAAATGAAAGTATTTGAGGATGGATGTCGTGGGGTGGGGAGGTAACTGACTTGCCTAAGGTTATGTAGTGAGCATTTGGCAGAACCAGTGTCCTGCTTATGGGCTTTCCATTGGGGCACCTGGCTGGCCAATGGGAGAACAGAATGCTGGATTAGATGGGCCTTTGTTCTGACCCAACATCAGAGCAGCTCTTGTCTTCCTGGGTCTTCCTGGTTCTCTGCTCATTTGCTGTGTTATGCTGGGGGGTGTGAGCATGTGGCGTTGAGAACAGAGGAAGTCTGTGTCTTGTGCAAAATAGTCAAAAGGAACTGGCTGGTTCTTATATTCTCAAGCAAGGCTGCATGGGGAATTCCAGTGGATTTATTGAATGTCAAATATCTTTTTAAAAATAAAAATGTCTGGAGCTGTGAACAATAGCAGGGTTTAAAATGCAAATTATAAATTATAAAGGCAACATCAAAATAAATCCAGGCATGAGTTAAAATCCCATCATATATCAAAGAGTATTTAAAAGACTGGGAATTGTTTTTAAGAAAAGGTATATATACCTGAAACATCTCTGTCTATGTGCCTGGTGAGCTTTTAGATGCCCCTGACCTCTCTCTTCCCTTGCTCACATTTATTTATCAATGGCCATGAGTCACAATGGCAGCATCCCACTGATCGCCATAACAACATCCCCACTGAGGTATGACAGGCACCACACCTGCTCTTTGTACTTTCTGGAAACAACGGAAACCTTTTTTGTTTCTGTTTTTTAAAAAGCTTTTTCAGCTTGTCCATTTATCTATATACTGCTTAACGTCAAAATGGTATGTTTACAAATCACCTTGAGGCTGGTGAGTTTATAATTCATAAGTTAATAAGAGGAAGCATCGAAAAAGGGGCTGTGTGGCCTTAGAGAATTCCCCTCCCTCTGCACTGCTGTCGCTCCGTGGGTTTGGCAAAGGACCTTGCCAGCATTGATCTGTTTCTAGGCTGCCTTTCAGCGCAAGACTCCCAGGGCAGCGTACAGTTCAGAACATCAAATACAGCAACTCTGAAACCCTGCACTTTTGTCCTTCATCTGTTATGCTGGCAGACCTGTGACCTCCACTGGGGCTAAGCTCAGAGGCTGCGGCCAGAAATCAGGCCCTCTGTTTCCCAGCGTCCCAAGAGAGTACAGATGGATCACGCCACTTAATCAGTGAGCTGTTTTCTGTTTTAATCTGCACCCTGTCAAGCTTTTAATCAAACAAATTACACCCAGCAACGCTTTCAGTTTTCATAAGATGTTGTGACGCAGTCCAGAAACACACGGAACCCTTGCCCTCGTTTTATACCCCCCCCCATCCAAGTTCTGGAGGAATTCATGCTGAATTCTGCCACTTGAATAAACTGCCAGAGTTATAAACATTGCGAGCATTTGCTTGGTTCTGCATTTAATCCGGCTGACAAATCCAATCTGTTAAAAGAGAAATTTCGTTTTGGGTGAGAGACCCAGGGCAAGGAGAGAAGTGAAGTTTTGCTTCAAAATATTTCCAACCATATTTGTTCTCTAAGCAGTTCACGGTTAAAAAAAGAAAAGCAAAAAAACCAGACACACATACAAACATTTATAGGGGAATGCTTTTGCCCTTAAAAAAAGAAGAAGCCTATGGTATCATGTGACTCCTGGCTGTGCTCCCCCCAAACATGGTGACAGCAGCAAAGTGGGGACAGAGGTTCTTCAGGGTCTCTTCTCAGTCCCACCAGATTTCAATGGGCAGTTTGATTTCAATAGTTCCCATTGGCAGTGGGAAAGCCCTCGCCTCCTGCTGATGTTCATCTGTGGCGGTGAGGAATATGGCCTCAAAATTAGTGCAGGGGTATTGAAACCAAGATTGCATGGTAAATAGGTATGTGGAGAAGGGAAATAGGGAACCAGGTAGAACCTCAGCTCCCTTCCCCTAAGCCCTGGGACCCCTAACTTTTGGAGCTTTCCACAGAGAAGCCTTGTATATTTCATATCCATGAGGACTAGAGGCTTGCTCTCTCTTAACACTTTTCAGTATTTTCCAGAGTGACAGATAAATCAGTACATACTACGCATGTATGTTGGATGAATAGAAAACTTGCCAGCCTTACTTAAACAAAGGGCAAATTAACATTGCAACCCTTGAGGGCAAAATGTTAAAATAAAATAAATAAATAAACAGATGAGAAAAAGGAGTTAGACATTGTGCTCTGCCAACAAGAGTTGATTGCTACCATTTCTTGATGCTGTCGGTGTTAGGAGCGCCATAAGGCCTGCAAACCCTCCAAAAGGCAAGTGGATTATTGAAAATGCTAAATCCTGTTACCCTGGACTTCTGACCTGTTGCAGGCATGGGGTCACAGTTGCGGCGCCATGAGGTTGCAAATCACGCAACCATACGCTGGCAGGTGGGTTGCCTGTCCCCCGTTTCCTAGTAGCTGCCCACGGTGAAACATCATCCCTGTTTGGGCTTTGGAGAGTGCCCTTTCCCCTTCTTTAAACTAGTTAGCACATGTGCGCAGACTAGGATTTTCTCACGTTTCAGCCCTTCCCACCAATATCTTAAGTTACATGAACAAAAATGAACGAGCATTAAGGTGCACTGGGGGAGGAAAACCTTCAATAGTGTCTGTGTATTGCTGGGTTTGGGGAGCGCCAAGACAGTAGTGGCGGAATAGGCATGTTACACATGCACAACAGTGTCCGTATTTTCAACCATGAAATGCTGGGCGTGGATGTACTGCGTTTATGGCTGCATCACACGCTTAAGTTAGGTTAAAGAGTTATTCCAGTTTCTCCCCTTAATTCTGGGATCTGTAGTTCTTTGGTGGGGAGCTCTATGGAATAGAAACTTCTCTTGACCCTCACCAAACTACGACCCCCCAGGATCCATGGACTAATGTAAGTTTATAATGCAGTTATGCTCCCAGAGCGAGCAGGCAGGAGTTTTGGGGAGACAGTAGCGGGAAGGGGTGGCTGAGAGAAAGGTGGAAACCTACCCTTTCTGTCAGTCAAACAGCCTTCAGCAATTAGATACAGGACTGAATTTTTTTTTAATAGGAAGGGCTTGAGGGGGAGGTGGTGGCTGTTAGACTGTGCATGCTCCGAAGCGCGGCTGTGCCGGCTTCGAAACCCCTTTTGGCGTGTGTGGAAGCGGAACCAGGTAATGATGGTGATTCTAGGCCAGTGATGGCTAACCTTGACACTCCAGATGTTTTGGGACTACAACTCCCATCATCCCTGACCACTGATCCTGTTAGCTAGGGATGATGGGAGTTGTAGTTCCAAAACATCTGGGGTGTCAAGGTTAGCCATCACTGTTCTAGGCGAATGAATCTGGTATAAGGGTCTCTTTGCCCCCTTGCTACCCTTGATTCCCCCTTTCTGTGCAGCAGGGCAATTGGTAGGTCCCATGTTCCATTGGGCTGGGAGGAGATTTGCTAAGAGTGTGTGTGTTGGTACAGCAGGTCAGGAGGTATGTTGCTAAATAGGAAAAGATATTACAGCTCCAAAGTCAGGGAAATGGGATGAAGCAAAGACAGATTGGCCAAGGCTGTTTTGCCAGCAGAAGTTCCGTTGTGCATTCCAAGTCCGTAAAGATACGTTGGGATGCTGTGAAGAAAAAGGGGGTCCAGCCGCCGTTGGCCATTCTGCAGGCCCAAGGCTCACCACCGCTCCCTCCCCCTTGTGCGTTCCTTGAACCTCCCACTCCTTCGCCCGTTGGGCGGCTGCTCTCTTAGCAACAGCCCCCTCCGCCATCTTCTCCCTGGCCAGGCCCTTCTTGCCTCAGGGGGCCGCTCTGGATGTGGAGGTTGGACTTATGGCTGTCGTTCTGGGTGGGGCCGCTGCTCACCCGGTTCTTGATCTCGGCCGCCATGGTGAGGAAGGCCTGTTCGACGTTGGTGGCGTTTTTCGCACTTGTCTCCAGGAAGGGCACCCCAAGGGAGTCTGCGTATTCCTGCGTGCAGGGGGGTCGAGACAAAACAACAATGAAGACTCAGCGATGATCTGCAGAGAGGTAGCCACGCTAAGCCTTTTGCAGCAAAAGCAACTAAGAATCTCTAATATGTCACAAGAGACGCTTTGTTGTTTTCCATAACAAATACATGTTATTATGTAAATTGCATTTCTGTAATTTTAGATTTCTTTCTGTAGCGCCCCGGAATCCATTTTTACAGAAAGCTTTGTTTGTACATTTTTTAAATAACTAAATAAACTTGTTAAATAAATGTTGCGGCCCTGGTAGCTATTAGCAGCCCAATCAAATGGGCAGGGTACAAATAATAAAATCATTAGCAGAACCAAAAGAGAACAAGAGGAGACTATCAGTAGGTGACTGATCCCTCTCTCTGCTGCCCAGCTTTTCATAAGGTAGAAGCTGCTTTTTGATCTACCGCCATTGCAGTTTATGAAATAACCTAAGCAGTATGTTTACTGCTTAGGTTCTTGTATCAAGAAATTTACAATCTGAAATCTCCTTCAGGAGTCGGGGAGACAACAAAGAGAATGAATGGATGAATGAAAATGAAAGAGTGCGAATGCAGCTAGTTTCACTGAAGGTGAAATTGATTTCTCAGCAATTTAAGGGGGAAAGCTGGTTTGATGCATGTCCTTCCCTTTCCCCTATTTATGCACCTTGGCTGTAGTGTAATCCACTGCTTTTTTGCTCGTGAGGTCGCTCTTGTTTCCCACAATCAATTTGTTGACGTTCTCGCTGGCATAGCGGTTGATTTCCTCCAGCCAGAGATGCATGTTGTTGAAGGAATCCTGGAAAGGGGCAGGGACAAAGTTCAGAGAAGTGGTTCATTTGAGTGTGTGGGCAGGAGCAGCAGTGAGCTACTCTGGCCTCATGTTTGCTGAAACTCCTCTTCTTCCCTAACCATATTGTTCATTTCCCTGTCGCTGGCATCTTCTCACCAAACAAGCTTCTAAATACTTGCTTGCCTAGTCACCTATGGTGAGCAAGAATCCCTCCCAGGTGATTAGATAGGGGTGCTTTCCAAAAGTTAATTCTCTGCCTCTCTTATGCTGCCCACCAATAACACTGAGATAGATGGAGCAGGAAGGTTAATAAAAAATGTGTGCTATTAAATTATATGGGTGCATTTGCAATGCTACCCTTATTCATTACATGGTGCTTGGTAAGAGAACTTTCAGGTGGCAATAAGAAGAGCCCTGCTGGTTTGGACCAAAATTCATCTGTCCAGCATCCTGTTCCCTTACTGTGGCCTATCAGATGCCCCTTGGAAGCCCACAAACTGGGCAATAACTGTCCTCCGCTGATGATTACAAGCAAATGATGCTTAGTGTCATTTTGCCTCTGAACAGAGGAGCCATAACATGGAGGATTATGGAATGTTTCATAAAGCTCTCCTTCTGTCTTTAAAAGGGGAATCTATCATATCCGCTTTTAAACCTATCTAAGTTAGTGGGTGGCGCTGTGGTCTAAACCACAGAGCCTAGGGCTTGCCGATCAGAAGGTCGGTGGTTCGAATCCCCGCGACGGGGTGAGTTCCCGTTGCTCAGTCCCTGCCTCTGCCCACCTAGCAGTTCAAAAGCACGTCAAAGTGCAAGTAGATAAATAGGTACTGCTCCGGCGGGAAGGTAAACGGCGTTTCCGTGTGCTGCTCTGGTTTGCCAGAAGCGGCTTAGTCATGCTGGCCACATGACCCGGAAGCTGTACGCCGGCTCCCTCGGCCAATAAAGCGAGATGAACGCCGCAACCCCAGAGTTGGTCACGACTGGACCTAATGGTCAGGGGTCCCTTTACCTTTAAGTTAGTGGAGTGGACATGGCTGCATCTTGTGGTAGTGAATTTTTGTGGGAGTCTGCCATTTGGCCTCCGTTACTCTTGGCCCAAGGCAGCTGGGGCAGCTACTTTTCTTGCTGCCTGCAGGGGATAAGGTACCCTGCATTGCAAGGGGTTGATCTAGATGACTCTTGGGTCCCTTCCATCTCTACAATTCTATGATTCTGTGCTGTGATGGTCACAGTTGCCCTCAGGTGTAGTGTCTCCCCTCTGCTTTTCTTGAATGAAAAGCTGTTCTCTGTTCAACTTACCTGGTCTGTCACATCGTATACAATGATGATGCCATGCGCACCTCGATAATAGCTGGACGTGATTGTTCGGAAGCGCTCCTGTCCTGCAGTATCCCACTGTGGGGCAAAGAAATGTGTTTGCTCTGGTCAGTGCTGCCTTCTAGTGGCAAGTGTTAGAAATGTGACTCAGGTTTCCAACAAGAGAATGTAATAAGAGTATGAGAAAATGAGTGAAACCAAAATTTGATTCTGTTCATATAGGTCTGAATCAAGACAGTGGCTTCATTTCCCACTGCATTGTATACAAGGTGAATGGCATGCAAATATGTATACTATGTGTGTAATTATATACTAGGGGAAGTTATCACAGGTCTGCTTTAATGCATGTATATTCAATTGCCACAACATTTACATAAATACACATGCTGTATATTTCAGCATACTGTTCTCCTTGGATTCATCCCTTGGACCTGTCAGCAAATGTAGAATTTTAAGCAACTCCCAAGACTGCTTTTAAAGAATGTCAAAACTTCCACAGGAAGGTTGGCATTTCACCGAACATTCAAGGTGTTTTTATGGGGTCCTTAATTACAAGTGACTGAGTAGAACAATTTGTCAAGATGGATAAGAAAAAGCTGCACCTGCCTTGATTCTAGATTCTGTGCAGCTGTTTAAGGTACAGGAGCCTTCTTCTTCTGCTTTTCCTCTTAGCCATTGCAACCTGTACCGCAGGGAGAGAACCCAGGAGGCTCAGTTTCCGGCCTCCTGTTTCCACAGCCCTGTGGATATACTTACAATCTGCAGCTTAATGGTCCTTCCCTCCAACTCTATTGTCCGGATTTTGAAGTCCACGCCGATGGTACTGATGTAACTGTCTGTGTAGGTGTCGTCCTAGAGCAGAAGAAAAGAAAGTGTGCATGTGAGTAGTGGCATTCTGCTGAGATAATGTGCTGTGCCTGAGTAGGAGCAATAGAAGAAGAGTTTGGATTTGATATCCCGCTTTATCACTACCCAAAGGCATCTCAAAGCGGAAAACATTCTCCTTTCCCTTCCTGCCCCCTAACAAACACTCTGTGAGGTGAGTGGGGCTGAGAGACTTCAGAGAAGTGTGACTAGCCCAAGGTCACCGAGCGGTTGCATGTGGAGGAGTGGGGAAGCGAACCCGGTTCCCCAGATTATGAGTCCACCGCTCTTAACCACTACACCACACTGGCACCATAGAGCATGGTGTTTGTAAGTCAAGAAATTGTAAGATACTGAAGAGGTAGAGCGGGGGTAGGCAACCTAAGTCCCGTGGACCAGATGCGGCCCAATCGCCTTCTCAATCCGGCCCACGGACGGTCCAGGAATCGGCATGTTTTTACATGAGTAGAATGTGTCCTTTTAGTTAAAATGCATCTCTAGGTTATTTATGGGGCACAGGAATTCGTTCATCCCCCCCCCCAAAAAAAATATAGTCCGGCCCACCACATGGTCTGAGGGATGGTGGACCAGCCCACGGCTGAAAAAGGTTGCTGACCCTGAGGTAGAGCATCTTCTTTCCATGGTGGCATCTCCAGGTAGAGTTGAGAAAGACCTCTGCCTCAAATCTTAGAGAGCCCTTCCTGTCAGCGAAGGTAGATGGACCAGTGGTCTGTCTCTTTACAAGGTCTGTCTCTTACCTTGATACCCACCCCACTATTATTCACTGCATTTGTATCCCTTTTCCTCCATGGAGCTTGAGGTGGCATGCGTTGCTTCCCCCCCCCCCCTCATTTAATTCCTGCAACAGCCCTGTGAGGTAGGTTAGGCTCAGAGGCAGTGACTGGCCCAAGGTCACCCAGTGAGTTTTATTACAGAGGGGGGATTTGAACCCTAACTTTCCAGGTCATAGTCCAGCACTTGAACCACCAGATCTCCTGATTGCCAGTTCAGTTTCCTTCATGACAATCGTAACACTAAAATGAAAAATCTGGGGAATTCAAAGTCTGGAATTTCAGGATAGGAGGGGATTTCTTAAAAAACAAAACAAATCACAGCACACCTCCGTTCTTGTTAAGCTCCGCTCACTAATAAAAAGAGACAGGATAGCATTGGCTATCTAAAATGGGGGTGCATGGGAGCTAATGTACGAAGCCTGAACAAGGAAAAACTAGATCTTTATGACCTGTGAACACAGTATAAGGCTCCTTCCTGGACGTGCCCCAGGAAACCTTAGAAAAGGCTCACCTGGAGCCTATCTCTGTTAAGCCAAGCACGCTGTCGAAGAACAGGCGGCAGCCTGGGTCGCAGATTCCCCTCACCACCACCCCCGATCAAAATTAGCTTGGTGTTTTATTTTTGTGTTCCTTTCCCTGGGTCTGGAGCTGTGTGTAAGTTTGTTCTGTGGCACAGCTTGGGACTTCTGTGGTTTGCATTGACTAGGTGGAAGTCTGGTGGTTGGGCGCTGGACTCAGGCTAGAGTAAGGCCTAGCACCTGGCAGTAAAGGTAAAGGGACCCCTGACCATTAGGTCCAGTCGCAGACGACTCTGGGGTTGCGCACCCATCTCGCTCTATAGACCAAGGGAGCTGGCGTTTGTCCGCAGACAGCTTCCGGGTCATGTGGCCAGCATGACAAAGCCACTTCAGGCGAACCAGAGGAAACGCCGTTTACCTTCCCGCCGGAGCGGTACCTATTTATCTACTTGCACTTTGATGTGCTTTTGAACTGCTAGGTTGGCAGGAGCTGGGACCGAGCAACGGGAGCTCACCCCGTCGCCGGGATTCGAACTGCCGACCTTCTGATCGGCAAGCCCTAGGCTCTGGTTTAGACTACAGCGCCGCCGTGCCCTGGGAGTAGGTGATAGGAAAGACCCTTGGCTGAGGCCCCGAGTAGACAGTACAGGACCCAATAGTCCGACTGGCCAAATAACGGAGCTTTATTTCTAAGGTGCTTTGCGCATGCTCAGAGGCATCTTGCTCTTCATATCTTGGGGCAAGACCTGACGTTGCAAATGTGGCCGAGAGTCCTGCTTG
Source organism: Darevskia armeniaca (assembly GCA_034641395.1). Classification (NCBI taxonomy): domain Eukaryota; kingdom Metazoa; phylum Chordata; class Lepidosauria; order Squamata; family Lacertidae; genus Darevskia; species Darevskia armeniaca. Next base: position 39,130 of record JAWWNF010000645.1, read on the forward strand.
CCTCGTCCCTTCTCTGAGACTTCAGCAAAAGCGAGCCAAGGTGCCGGAACACCCCTTCCAAAGAGCCTTACCGCAAAACGCAGCAGGAGGCATGACTTCCCAACTCCAGAATCGCCAATCAGCAGCAGCTTAAACAAGTAGTCACTGTTGACAAGGTAGAAAAGAGAAAGACGTTTTGGTGAGCAACTCTGAATTGGTTTGGGTTGAAGGGAGGGAGCCACATACATGGTCCCCCCCTCCCTTCTTCTTAAGAGAAGAGGAGAAAGCTTTAATTATGAATAGGAAGTACCGGTAATTAATCCACAGTGTCTGTGATGCCTCTGATTGGTGGTTGCGTTCCCTCCCTGGGTGAGCATCCAAAACCCAGTGCTCAATTTGGGATGATTTCAGAAGGCCCTTTTACCCAGCGTCCCCTCCGTTGTCCGCTGTGCAGACAGCCTCTTACCATCAAAGCTTCTCACTAGATACTCACTATTCAGGACTGATAGTTGACATGGCGGCAGGCAGGCAGGCATGCAGAAAACCAGGTGTGTCCCGCTGCTTTGAGCACTCAGAAAGCAGGTGTGGAAGGTTGCAGTTCCCCAACTTGTGTCTGCTATGGGATAAACAAGAAGATTCGTTGTGCAGAGAATTTTTGAATCTGCACTTTTCCGTGTGTTTTTTCGTTTTTTTAAATGCATTCAAAGAGTTTGGAGAAGGAAGTTGGGATTTGTGTGTGCAAGGTGCCTCAAACTAAATTGTCAAACGTTTTTCCTTTTTAGTATTTTTCTAATTCAGTTTTCGGTTCTGGTCATGTTTGTCACAGGTACCAGGTACTCTTTCCCCTTAAAAGTACATTGTTTTCCTGTTTTTTGGCTGGGTGTCAAACCATCAATATATTTGATGTTCTGGCATTTGGCGCGTGTTGGCGGGGCCACACTATGCCTGCTTCTACGCTTGGTTAATGTTGTGGCCCGGGGGCCAGATCTGGCCCAATCGCCTTCTAAATCCGGCCTGTGGACGGTCCGGGAATCAGCGTGTTTTTACATGAGTAGAATGTGTGCTTTTATTTAAAATGCATCTCTGGGTTATTTGTGGGGCACAGGAATTCATTCATTTCCCCCAAAAAATATAGTCTGGCCCCCCACAAGTTCTGAGGGACAGTGGACCGGCCCCCTGCTGAAAAAGTTTGCTGAGCCCTGGTTAACATGCCCTGTCCTGTGGCTTTACCTGCCTCTGCTTTTACCTGCCTTTGGCTTTCTCAAGTCCACTCCTCAAATAGAGTCATGAGCCCACCCTCTTAATTCCTTCCAGATGTGCAGGGCCTTTAGTGTGGCAACGTTTAGTGTAGCCCTGGCTCAGATTAGGTCTTGTTTCAATTCCCATTGTGCATCGGATGGGTGAAGCTGGCTCACGCCTATGAAACGCCCTCCCCACAATAAATGGCTACTCTCCAAGGTCCTCTCTGTACAACAACAAACCATAATAGTTTTATAACAGTGTTAACTGTCATGGCTTCCCTCAAAGGATTATGGGAATGGTAGTCCTCTGCAATAACAGACAGAGTTCCCTAGCCATCCTGCCCCCTGTCACAGAACTACAGTTCCCAGGGAACCCTCCCTAGGAAGAGCAAAAGCTATCAGACCAGTTTGATTTAGATATGCACAAAGTTGTTACTGGGCCATGTCATTTTCACTGTTAAGACACCGACTGCTCTTCCGTGTTTAACCTGAGCTACTCCTTGTTTTACATCCATGCAAACAGCCGGTGTTGACTGAAATACAATGTAGGATTGGTGGTGATGCCTTAATTCTTCTGCCTTAGCTAAGAAAAGAAATCCTGGCAAGTTGACAGTTCGCTGAGACTCCACAATATTTTAAGGGCAAAACCTTTGGAGGGGGGAGGTAGGATAGAAACATGTGAAGCAGATTTTTGGTCAGGCCGGGGATTTTTCAGTTTGGGGGGACATGAATCTGACAGAGATGTTCAGATGTGTCAAAAATTGGGAACACTCACCCCCACCCCTGGTTAACTTGGGGGAGTGTTTCAGCAGATGTTTGCAATTCATACTCGGCACCGCTGGATATGGATCTGCAAAAAGATTTATTTCTGACTCTACCCCTTCCCCCCCCCAATAAAATGAGTCCCAAATCTAATTGCCAAGGTAAGAGCAATGTTTTAAAAAATGACGCCTCTTGAAAGAAGGCCAGCAACATTGCTGGCATATACATTCACAGAAGCACACCTCGTTCCCTTAATCTGCCCGCTGGAAGCCTTTGGCTGTCTTATACCTCGCAAGCCGGTAGCTATGCAGTAAAATGTCTCCCGGTTTCTTCTGCATGATCCTTCCTGGAAACCCACCCTGCTTGAGAAAGAGGGGTCTTCGTTCCCTCCTTGTTCTCTCCCCTCCCCACCCCCACCCTCATTTATCTCCCTGCTCTAGAATAAAGGTAATATGATGCTGATACGAAGGTTGATAAGAGGAAATGTACCTTCCGTGCTCTGCGGCCCTGGATTCTGTGTTTTCCTAGCTGAAGCAGGTCCAGTCCAGTTTGGAGTGTCTTGCTCTGCAGAAGCAAGAGGGTGGGCAGTGTGTCTTCTTTTAAAGAACCTGGGGGAGACCAATCCTTTTCTGGAGTATCCGCCGATGAATGAGTGATGAATGAGCTCCTGCCGCAGGTGGATATGTTAGGACCTGCAATGTCAAAGCCCGTGGAGAGTCCAGGTTGGATCTCACAGCAGCGGGATTGCTGCCTCCAAGGGAAGAGAAACAAAGGAGCTCCCCACCCTACCCTCCCTGCCCCCCCCAGTTTCCCCCAGCAGCTGGTTTTGCTCCCTCTCCAGCCCTCCTTTCTTGCAGCAAAGATGCTCCCAGCTGGGGGCTCCCCTATTGGCCAGCTGTTGGAGATGACATCATCTGATGATGCAGGGGAGGGCTGGCCTGCTGGTGTCTTTAATCTTGCAGGGGGAGGGCTGGATCTGCAAAGAGGGAGGAGGGGTCCCTGCAGGACAAATGGTGTGGGGGGGGTGTAGCAGGGCAGGGGGGTGGGCTGGGTGCCTGTGGGCTTGAAGGGGAAATACTGGTGTGTCATGAATATCACTTAATAGGGCTTAACATTCTGTCATGGTCACTCACAGGGTGGAGTTTCAGGGCATGTTTATGAGTGGTTGTGATCTGCATTCAATGACTCCACACAGAAACAGGGAGTGATAGACTACCCATATTCATTAGCATGGAATACAGAGGTATGATCTCGTATGGAGGTTTTTCTCAAATGTTATAATGACGTAAAGGGTGTGTGTGTGTGTGTGTGTGTGTGTGTGTGTGCTATACACACACATCAGTGTGCTTTCGGAGTGACATGTGCGATTCTTGTCTGCAGGACCGTTAGGCTAAGAGGCATTGCTTGGACGATGCAGGCTTTCTCAAAGTTTTGTCTCCCGAGTTGGATTTGGCTGCAGATTTGCTAACGGAGAACAAAAGATGGATCTGCTAATGGTGTCATCAAAAATTTATAGTTCTGTGCCCGGCTTTCCAGAAAGGCTGTAACAGTTCAGTGAGGGGAGAGGTTTTGGCCTCTTAATGAGACAAAGATCTGAGCTCTTGCCTGACACGAGGAACTCTCGGGGAAATGTATGCCCCAGCAAAATTTTGCATGATTTGTACCAGAGCATACCATGAATACTTTGCGTAGTTTCTGTTCATCCCACGTCTCCTGCTGACTAGCAGCTGACATGTGGGGCTCTTTGCATATAAAAGTATTTGGTACCTGATAAAAGAGGTTTGTGTTATCTTTAACATCATTTGGTTGGTGGGACCCCTGTTTCTGTCCGTCAGGATACCTTCCTTCTCCCTGCACAGCTGCTTTGCACAAGATTCTCAACTGCAAGTTCCCCCCTAAAAAAACAACACACCACCTATTTTTCTGTAGCTCAGCAAAGCATATGAAGAAGGGGCTCTAGCTGCGTCTGTGCATATTTCTCAATTGTCTCGTTCCTGAGCTGGGCCTGATCCTAAGATCAGTATGCTGATCCGGAAAGGAGAAAGTGTATAAATGCAGCGAGTAGACCAAGAGCAGCAAAGATGTCGGAAACATAAAGGAGAGAGGGAGACGCTGGCTCAGCGGCAGGGCCACCCTTGTCCTGCAGGCACAAGGTCCCAATCTGGCAGCACATCCCTTTTCTTAAGCGCATGAGAAGAGCCTGCTGGATCAGGCTTGTGGCCCATTTAGTCCAGCACCCAGTTCTAATAATAGCCAACCAGTTGGCTGTGGGAAACCTGCAAGCGGGACCCGAGCACAAGAACTCTCTTCCCTTTCCAGAAACTGGTATTCAGAGGCGTAAAGGTAAAGGTATCCCTGACCATTAGGCCCAGTTGCGGACGACTCTGGGGTTGCGGCGCTCATCTCGCTTTATTGGCCGAGGGAGCCGGCGTACAGCTTCCGGGTCATGTGGCCAGCATGACAAAGCCGTTTCTGGCGAACCAGAGCAGCGCACGGAAACGCCGTTTACCTTCCCGCCAGAGTGGTACCTATTGATCTACTTGCACTTTGACGTGCTTTCGAACTGCTAGGTGGGCAGGAGCAGGGACCGAGCAACGGGAACTCACCCCGTCGCGGGGATTCGAACTGCCGACCTTCTGATCAGCAGGCCCTAGGCAGCGTCCCTATTCAGAGGCATAACTGTCTCCAACTGTGGAAGGACAAGATAGCCATCGCAGCTAGTAGCCATTGATAGTCTTATTTTCCACAAAATTGTCAAATCCTCTCTTAAAGCCGCGTAGGTTGGTGGCCACCCCTTCCTCCTGTCGGAGGGAGTTCTGCAGTTTAACTTCTTTGCTGCGAGAAGAAATCCTTTTTTCTGTCTCGAATCTTCCAACTTTCAGCTGCAATGGATGCCCACGAGCTTTTAGGGTTACAAGAGAGGGAGAGAAAACTCTGTCCTCATTTGCCATGCTGTTTGTAATTTTATCCACCTCTGTTATGTCACCTCTTCCTTTGGCTCTAAATGAAAACGTCCCCAAGCTGAAACCTTTCCTCATAGGGGAGTTGCTTCAACCCAAAGCATCAGGTAACAAGTGATGGGGAAGAACCTTTTCTGCGTGAGACATCCTCCCCCCCCCCCCCGTCCCCCGAGAGCTGCTGCCAGCCAGAGAAGAGAAGAAACCTGACCTGGTACAAGGCAGCTTCCTACATACTTCCTACGTAGCTGCAGAATGCGAGAATGGAAATAAAATAGGGCAGATAATTTAAAACCACTTCTAGCTCTGTGTGGATGCAATCTGCGCATCTTTTAATGAATGAAAATGCGATCGAGGAAAGATAACTCCCAAGGAGGTTTTCAGGTACCAGTATGTATTACCTTTTTGATGAAACCTTGAAATCAAATCTGCCCGGAAATCAATTTTGACTCGTTCGTTTGCTGTTTGGCAGCCTTAAATTTTACTGCCTTTGGGAAGCTTTTCGTAAAAGGAGGGGAGGTCACAAAAGTATGAACTCCCCCCCCCTTCCAAGTAATCGTTTTAGCCCCCAACTGCATTTTGAAATCTTTGCATGATGCTCCTGATATAAGAAAAATCTGCCCTTATTCCCTTATGGGGTACACAAGAGCCCTTGCAAAGTCCTCTGCAGGTTCTCCATCGGTAGGAGTAAAAAAAACAGAGGCCAACCAGAGAATAGTTAGAAGCAAAGCCTTTATTTTCACTGTTGCAACAGGGTGCTTTCCTCACACACACACACACACAGGAGCAAGAAAAAGACCCCAAACAATGGTGTGCCAGCTTCTATATAGACTTTTGAAATTCCCCCCCCCTTGGAGTCCAGCCCACCCCCAGATACATCATCCTACATCACAGATCCATCAGAACTACATCACAACTTGGGAGGGTCAGAGGAGGTAACTTGAGAACTTCCCACACCTGGTCATCCCTCCTTGACCCCTCCCAGACACACATTTCTGGGAAACAAAAGGTTTCCTGATTTCCTGCCCTGGCAGGGCAGGGCAGATGCAGGGCTAACAACTGTCCTTTGTGAAGGAAATGGGCCATCTGGTACCTGGTCAGGTACCTGGTCAGCTAGGAGTCAAAATGGTGTGAGGCCTGTCTTTCTGTGCTGGTTTCAGACATTCTGGGTTCAGTCACCCCTCTCTGTTCATGTCTCAAATAGTGTACTGGGGTGTTTTGAAAGGAGGCTCCCCCCCCCCGAAATTCTTAAAACACTCCACAGATTCTTTACAAGGTTACGACTTTGGGCTCGCTTGCAACGAATAGGGAGGGGAGAATGCCAGAGTTGCTTTCTGCGCCCTCCTGTTAAGAAAAAGAAAACCTGGTTTGATGTGTATCTCAGTACATGGCGTAGGGAGCGCACAGCTGCTCAGAAAATGGGAAAGAGGCAGAGCCGCTTCTAGTTGAACTATTGTCATGGAGGTCTGCTCAGACACGGCAGGCGGAATGGCAGGCCTCTGGTGGTCAGCAGCTCCTGGTCCCATCTTGTTGTCAGTGAGGGATCTTTGTTAGATGGGTATCTCTAATTTGGTTTCTTTGCAGCCCATCAGGAGCAGAGGTGAGATCCGACAGTATCCCACACTTTTTTTTTTGCAACTGCAGCCTTTCCTGCCAGGAGCCAGACTTGTTCGTTTCCCATGTTGTCAGGGGTTTCTCTAGTCCCTGACGGATCACTTCAGGATCCGGAGGCTCATCTTTTGTTCAATGTTCAGCTTTTCCACAGACTGCAAAATAAAGCGGAGAAGATTGGTGTTACAAAAAAAAACACATTTGCTGGGGCTTTTTAGCCTTTCTCAGACCTGGAACTGCTTTTCATGGCCAGAACCCCAGTCCTGGAAAATGTGGCTGAAGGATAATACAGTGTGTGCCTCTGAGAAGGTGCCTCATCGCTGTTCACCACCCTGGTGTCTTAGAGGAAGGGCAGTTTATAAATCTCTTGATAAAAAGCAAACAGAGTGGAAACCAGGACTAAAGCAGCACTCAGGGGTTAAGGAGCCGAGCAAGGGGATAGTTTAGGGGTGGGGGGACCTCCTTCAGCCCAAGGGTCCTGGCCCCCTTCTGGGCAATCTTCTGGTGACCACATGATGTGCTGGGTGGGGCAATAAATGTAAATATTACCTTTGTGGGCCAGCTTCTACATGCACACATTCACACAACCGTCTCTGCCATCCAGGCAAGCAGACTTTGGAGGACGTGTGTGTGTGTGTGGCCCTGGGAGAGAGGATGGAGTGTTCTGGGTAGAGTCCTGAGCAGGGGTAGGCAACCTAAGGCCCGTGGGCCGGATGCGGACCAATCGCCTTCACAATCTGGCCCACGAATGGTCCGGGAATCGGCATGTTTTCCATGAGTAGAACGTGTCCTTTTATTTAAAATGTACCTCTGGGTTATTTGTGGGGCCTGCCTGGGACGTGGTTGGTGCTGTGGGTTAAACCACAGAGCCTAGGGCTTGCCGATCAGAAGGTCGGCGGTTCGAATCCCCGCGACGGGGTGAGCTCCCGTTGCTCGGTCCCTGCTCCTGCCCACCTAGCAGTTCGAAAGCATGTCCAAGTGCAAGTAGATAAATAGGTACCACTCTGGCGGGAAGGTAAACGGTGTTTCCGTGCACTGCTCTGGTTCGCCAGAAGCGGCTTAGTCATGCTGGCCGCATGACCCGGAAGCTGTACGCCGGCTCCCTCAGCCAGTAAAGCGAGATGAGCGCCGCAACCTCAGAGTTGTCCGCGACTGGACCTAATGGTCAGGGGTCCCTTTACCTTTTACTGGTGTTTTTACATGAGCAGAATGTGTGCTTTTATTTAAAATGAATCTCTGGGTTATTTGTGGGGCATAGGAATTCATTCATTTTTTCTCTCCAAAATATAGTCCGGCCCCCCACATGGTCTGAGGGACGGTGGACCGGCCCACGGCTGAAAAAGGTTGCTGACCCCTGGTCCTGAGGGATAGATAGAAGGGTGTGGAGGGATACATTGAACCCCAGGCCTGAGATTCTCCGCACCTGGGCTAGAGCTGCCTTGAAGACTTGTTTGATTTCTTTTGCTTTTTTAAAAAAATTACTGGAAATTAAACTTATGTTCCTCAGGGTCCATATCTCTGCAGCGTATAGACCAGCCTCCCCCAGCCTGGTCCCACTCCAGATGTTTTGGCCTCCTGCTCCCATCTGGGCCGAAACATCTGGAGGGCACTAAGCTGGGAATGGCCAGTGTGGAAGAACCTTCTCTGTCCCAGACCAACCAGACCTTTGCGAACTCCTCAAAGGAGATGGCATTGTCTCCATCCTTATCAGCCTCTTGGATGGTTCGGTCTGTGATGCTCTCGAGTTGCTCATCCGTCACCTCGATCCCAATCATCATTCTCAGCACCTGGGCGTTGGGGAAGAGGGATAGCCAGAGAGATTGAGTGGCCAACCAGATGGCCAGTGGGAAACCTGGAAGCAGGATTTGAGCACAAGAGCAGCTCTCCCCATCTGTGATTCCTAGCAACTGGTATTCAGAAGCATCATGCCCTCTGACCATGGAGGCAGTGCATAGCCATAATCGGTAGTAGCCAAGGATCGCCTTACTTACACTCTGTGAATTTGTCCTGTCCTCTTTTAAAGCCATCCAGGTAGGTGGCCGTCACTGTCTCCAGTGGCAGAGAGTTCCACAGTTTAACTATGTGCTGCATGAATAAGTTCTTAACAGTCAGCTTTCAGCCTAAGGCGTTTCTAGCCTGGTACATGTGAATTTCAAAAAGTGCTTCTAAGCATGCAGAGAGCCCATTCCTTTTGTCAGGGTGACGTCAGCTCTCCTCCATTGAGGTTTAGGGGGCAGGGTATATTTGGGGGGCAGGCAGGCAACCTTGCCTTTGGGTAACATCTTTAATCTTTAATTCTTCATATGCACATCCCTTTCCCACCCTGGCAGCTTTCCCCGGTTGTTTGCAACAGTTACCTGTAATATTTCTGCTCGGGAGATCTTCCCATCCTTGTCTTGGTCGTAGAGCTGAAAAGCAACTGGACAGGAACCAGAACAACAGGGGGGAGGTTAGCAATGGGGAAGGTTTAGGGTGAGGCACCGTGTTGTGCTGCCGGTCCACAGATCTGTCCAACTTCAAGGGGGACGTTAAGCACCCAGGTTGCATGAGCATGCTGTGCTTTTGTTACCGACAAATATACCCACAACGTAACAGATCCTTAATTAAAAGGTAAAGGGACCCCTGACCATTAGGTCCAGTCGTGACTGACTCTGGGGTTGCGGCACTCATCTCGCTTTATTGGCCGAGGGAGCCGGCGTACAGCTTCCAGGTCATGTGGCCAGCAGGACTAAGCCGCTTCTGGCGAACCAGAGCAGCACACGGAAATGCCGTTTACCTTCCCACCGGAGCGGCACCTATTTATCTACTTCCACTTTGACGTGCTTTTGAAGCTATTTATCTACTTGCACTTTGACGTGCTTTCGAACTGCTAGTTTGACAGGAGCAGGGACCGAGCAACGGGAGCTCATTCCGTCGCGGGGATTCAAACCGCCGACCTTCCGATCAGCAAGCGCTAGGTTCTGTGGTTAACCCACAGCGCCACCCGCGTCCTTGATCCTTAATTGCTTCTACTCAATTAGATAATGTGAAAAGAGTTATGTTTATATGATGTATAAAGAATTTATACAGTTAAACACAGCCAGTTACTTTGTTAGTTGAATTTACATAACTATCGGTTTGATAGTGTTGTGCTTTCGTTACCGCACAGCATAACTGGGCAACTTGGCAGTGACTGCGGAACTCTGCGTCCTGAGCGTTTCAGTTTTCATTTAAATGAAATCATCCAAGCGTCTAGCCCTCAACAGCTACAAGGGGTACTTCTTAGCTCCCTCCTTTAGTTGTTTTCCCTGGAACACCCATTATATTCACTCACACTTCATTTTGCTAAGCCGGCTGTTGGCGTTCTGCGAGCCTCCGGGTCCTTCCACTGGCCGGAAGTGGGCCAGCACACGAGTGAATGTCCGGAAGTCCGTAGTCTCTCTCCTAGCGAGAAACAACAACAAGAAGAAGAGTTTGGATTTGATATCCCGCTTTATCACTACCCGAAGGAGTCTCCAAGCGGCTCACATTCTCCTTTCCCTTCCTCCCCCCCAACAAACACTCTGTGAGGTGAGTGGGGCTGAGAGACTTCAGAGAAGTGGGACTAGCCCAAGGTCACCCAGCAGCTGCATGTGGAGGAGAGGAGACGCGAACCCAGTTCACCAGATTACGAGTCTATCACCCTTAACCACTACACCACACTGGCTCTCACGAACAAGACCCTTCGTGGAATCTTACCTACTAGGAAGGAACACAGGGATCTGCTGGCCCATCTAGCTCCCCACTGACCTACCTGGAGATGCTGGGGTTTGTATCTGAGACCTTCTGCATGCAAAGCAGGTACTCTGCTCCTGAGTTACTTCCTTTCCTCTCTTTAGCATGCCATTGCTTGAGGAAGCCTGATCAGCCTGGGGGTGTTAATTATGCATTTGTATCAGGGCTGCAAAAGAGGCTGGCCTTGTGCGCTCGATGACGTTGGACAAGGCCTGTGCCTGCCTCACACCTCTCAGTCCTGTGATTTCTCTTTGCATGGACTTTGGGGAACTGCAAGAAGTATGCATGCACACGGAAGCTCATACCAAGAACAAACTTAGTTGGTCTCTAAGGTGCTACTGGAAGGATTTTTTTTTTAATTTTTTTTTTTGCCAGCAAGAGGCCACTCCTGCCTGGCTGGGTCTCAGCGATGCAGGAACTCTGTGTGGCTCTCAGGCAGACACACAGGATGAGCTCTCAGGCCCTTTCATGAGACTTGGGAATTGGGGCTGGGAGACGTTCCTTGTGGATGTTCGCCAAGAGCAAATGCGTCTGTGGAAGAACATAATAGACTAAAATCAAGCAGCAGCAGGCAGGAGAAGAGCCCTCCAGGCACACTTGGCTGTTCCAGGACCCTGAATCATAGAATTGACTCTAGAATCATTCTTGTGCACTAAGGTCTGATTCCCTGTATTGTTAGAAGAGGACAGGATGGTGAAAAGAGGGCAAGGGGCAAGCGAGGGCGGTTTCTGTTTTTTATGGCACTGGGCAGGGCCAGAGACTTCCCAACACACACACACCCATCTGGGAAGAAGGCATCAATGATCCGGTCGCCAATGGGGTTCACTGCTAGTTCTCCGATCCCTTCGAAGTCATCTTTGCTGCAGAGTGAGAAAACATCGCTTATAACAAAACGTATAGAATTGGAAAGGATCCCCAAGGGCCATCTAGCCCAACCCCCCCAACAATGCAAAGGGGGCTTATGTTAGGTTTTTATTTTATTTTATTCCACCCAGCTTTTCTGTTCACATTGAATATCTGACGTGGCTGATGACCAAAATGCAGGGGATACACATAAAAGGAATCAATTCTGGTCATATTCAGAAAAAAAAACCCAAGGTTTCTTTGTCTTCCTGGTGCGAAGTCTGGATGAAGCACTGTGAAACTGAAATACATCAGGTGTTGACAAATGAGCATGAATTGGGTGGTCAAAAGCAGTGGCTAAGGGGCTTCTGCAGGCATTTACTGTGGGATATCCTTGCTGCGTTTACTAACTTTTTATGGGGCATCAGCGTGACATTGTTATGAAAATCCCTGTCTCGCTGCATTTTCCTCTCTTGTGGGTCTGCTGCCTGCAGAAAAACTAACTTAAAAAGACCCCCAGAATGGAGCAGAACTGCATTTCTCTGCAGGTGTGAATTGTTCTTAATTCTACTCTGCTGACTCTTGGAATCAAAGAATTCTAGAGCAGTATGTTTCTGACGTGTGCTCTGTCACATTGGACAGGTGAACCTACTGCCACTCTGCTCACCTTTAATGTGTCATTGACCAATTTGCTCTTATTTAGTACTGTATTTGCTGGCTGCTCTTGAATCAAGGTTTAAAAACTTTTACCTTTCTTGAAAGTAGAAAATGGGGAAATAGCGCTTGAAGAAGAGCATTAGTTCAGATTTATTTATTTTTAATTTAAAAACAAAAAGCTTCTCATGTGAATTGTGCCTTCCCTGTTCCCATGGCTATATCATGTCCACAAGCGTGAATAGAACATGGCAGGATAGAAAAAGCACAAACCTCAACTGAGCTGCCTGAATCTCTACTGTGTAAAGGTCCGTGGGGTGGTGCTTGTGGGGCAATGCCTACAGACGGAGGCTGTGTGCCCTTGCTGCAGGAGACTGGGCCGGATGGCCTTTGAGTTCGTTCCTTGTTCTCGGATCCTCTCCCTTTCCCTTCCCTCCCCTCCCCTCCCCTTCCCTCTTCCTTACCTGAGGAAGCCCTTTTCATCCTTGTCCAAGGCCTGGAAGCGCTGGTAAAGGCGCACCACATTAGCTTCCGAGACTGGGTGCAAGAGGAAAGGAGAGGTTTAATGATTAGCCAAGGAAGGGCCCTGAGCAGCAGGTGTGATGACCTTGAAGCGAAAAGAAGAAGAAGCAGCCAGGTGCAATTAACATTCCCCTGAATCAAAAGGCGAACTGTTTGGAACTTGGAGAGCAGGCTTGAGCACGCCTGCACTGTACGGGAACGGGAACGGAGTGTCCAGATTCAGGGCGGCCTCCTGGTGCACATGGGAACCATGCAAAGGTCACAGACCTGAGGGAGGGCTGGTGATCAGCTTTGTCTGGTTTGCTGGACAGAGATCGCCTGACCATTGTAGTCCATGCATCGGTCACCTTGAGGCTGGATTACTGCAATGCTCTCTTTGTGGGCCTGGTTTGGAAGCCCCAGCTGGTGCACAGTGCTGCAGGCAGAAGGGAGCTTCTGGTCGAGAACATGTGTCACTGTGGCTGCTTATCCACTACTAAGCCAGATTCTTGTATTGATTTACAAAGCCCTGAACAACTTGGGACGAGGATACCCCAGGGATCGCCTGAACCCCTTTGTCCCAGCTCGATCACTGAGATCATCTGCTGGAGTGTCTTTGGTCGTTCACTAAGCTGGGGAGGCTCATTTGGCAGTGATGAGAAACTTTAGTGCCACTAGCCCAGGGTTGCGGAATTCTCTGCCAATGGAGATTCAGTGGGCACCTTCTGTGCCAAATTTTAAATGCCCGCTGAAAACCTTTCTATTCTGCCAGGCCAAGGCAGGCAATTAAGAGTATAACCCCACACACAATGGTCTATTGATATTTTTACAAGGGACGCAGGTGGCGCTGTGGTCTAAACCACTGAGCCTCTTGGGCTTGCCGATCAGAAGGTCAGCGGTTCGAATCCCCGCAATGGGGTGAGCTCCCGTTGCTCTGTCTCAGCTCCTGCCAACCTAGCAGTTCGAAAGCACACCAGTGCAAGTAGATAACACTGCGGTGCAAGGTAACACTGCGGTGCAAGTAGATAACACTGCAGTGCAAGGTAACACTGCGGTGGGAAGCTAAATGGTGTTTCCATGTGCTCTGGCTTCTGTCACTGTGTTCCATTGCGCCAGAAGCAGTTTAGTCATGTTGGCCACATGACCCAGAAAGCTGTCTGTGGACAGATTCAAGTAGGTAGCCGTGTTGATCTGCCATAGTCGAAATAAATAAAAAATATTGAAAAGGACTATTAAAACTCTTCCCCCCCCAAAAAAATTTTTGTCCTAAAAAAGTCTTTAGAAGAATCCTTCCAAAGAAATTAAAAAAATTGTCCAGTAGCACCTTAGAGACCAACTAAGTTGTTCTGGGTATAAGCTTTCGTGTATCTGAAGAAGTGTGCATGCACACAAAAGCTTATACCCAGAACAAACTTAGTTGGTCTCTAAGGTTCTACTGGACAATTTTTAAAAATTTTTTGGAAGAATTCTTTTAAAGACTTTTTTAGGACAAAAAAAATTTTTTTTTTTAAAGGACTGGATTCTTTTAAAGGAATTTTTTTGGGAAGAGTTTTTTTAATAATTCTTTTCAAGATTTTTTAATTTATTTTGTCTGCGGACAAACGCTGTTGAAAGCAAGATGAGCGCCATAGTCGCCTTTGACTGGACTTAACCGTCCAGGAGTCCTTTACCTCTCAGGGTTTATGGGTTCGAACCCCACGTTAGGTGAAAGATTCCTGCATTGCAGGGGGTGGATTAGATGACCCTCGTGGTCCCAACTCTATAAGTCTGTGATTCTGGTTACAACCTCCAATTGGCTTTGGGTGAGCTTGATAACTTTTGCCGCATCCTTCAGTGAGGCTCCCCACTCCTGCCTCTGGCGCTGCCTTTTTGTACTGAGGGAGGGAGGGAGAAAGTTGGCCATAATGGCTTTATTTAAACCCACATTGTTCTAAGAATATTACGAGTTCCTTAGAAGTGGAAGTGAAGGAACGTAAATGGATTTTAGCAGCAACTAAAATTCCAAGTGCCAGGTGAAATGGGAAAAGATACGAGCAAAGTTTGCCAGTCTGGTGGTGTCTTTCTCACTGCCCCCCAACCTCCCATTATCCATGCTAACTGGGGCTGATGGGAAATGGAGCATGCCACTGTGACTATTATTCCTGCCACAGCATTTCTTGCCTTGAAATGTGCTGTGTCTTCTCTGCAGGGAAAAGTGACAAGCCCAGCATAATAAAAGAAGTCAGTGACACATTGGGTTTAAAACACATGCATTCAAACCTCCTGTCCCCTACTGAGGGAATTTAATAACCCCCCCCTACTTGTTGAAGTGGGGGGACAGGACGGAAATCTCAAAGTCAGCCCCCTCCCCTCCTTTTCCTCCTCGGGAGATTTTGCAAACAATAGGAAGCCAGCTGCCAGATAAGATGCAAGACTTTGGGTGGGGCACAGTGCCAAGCTCAATAACAACAGTTCATTTGTCATCCAAAACATGGTAAAATAACTCTTCAAAGGGGGGTGGGGCTCGCCTCCTACCCCAGGAGCATGAAGATCTCTCCCAAACTGACCGCACATCGGACCCCAGACAAAAGAGTCCCGTGTCCCGAGTCTCGGCTTTTCGCTCACTCATCAGAACAAGAAAAAACAATTTCACAGCTGCAAAGTGTCCAGAAGTTCTGCACTCGCACAAATATAGTAGCTGATGCGCTGTAGTTTGCTCCCATTTCCTTGGCTGGGAACAGACTTTGTGGATTTCTGATCTCCCATAGTCGCCTAACCTCTGCTCTGTGCCCTGAGCTGGGGGCAGGAGGCAGGTGGCCCCGTTGGGGCGAGGCTGGAACAGGACAGGCCCAGCACGCTGGAAGCCGAAGATCCGGATTAGCCTCTTCTTCCAGCGCCTGCTCCCTCTCTGGCTCATGAGAGAGGCGCATTGGCATCACGGTAGCCAAGGCAAGCCGATGCCCCCCTTCGCCTCCTCTTAAATTGCTCCCTGCCCTGTGCTCTGATCTGGATCTCAGGAGTCCCGACACCCCTTTCCTCCCAGCTCCCAAACTGAGCAGTGTCTCAGCTATGAAGTCCCGATTCTGAGTCTCTCTGGTCACGAGGCTCCTCTCCACGAGTCCTGGATCTTTCCCTCCTATGCGATTGCCCAACCCTACTGGCCACGATTCCCAGCCCCCTTTCGTAAGGACTTCACTCTTGCCAGCAAAGCTTTAACATGAGCCAAGTCTTCCCCTGGGACTCCGCTCCAGAGATCTAAGGCTTGTCGGTGGAGTTGGCGAGAGCGCAAAGGCGCAGCAGGGCAGGTGGGCTTCTCATTTGGGGGACGGGGGTTTAAAACAACTCCGAGCTCTGTTGCCAACTCCCTCCTCCCCCATTCCCCCCTCTTTTCATGGAAAGAAGGAAAGCAAACCGTTCTCTCTAGAAAGTTTTCCCGTACAGCCAGTTTCTTTCATGATCTCTTGCTGCTCCGGGACGGTGAAGAGCTGAGAAGTTTGGCCTCCCATCTTGAAGCAGTTCTGACTTTCCTCCAGGGCAGCAGCCAAAGCTGTTTACGGGGCGGGCCTCCCTCTCTCTGTGTGTGCACATCTATATTAATATCGGGACACTTTCCAACTTCAGCAGAGAGTCACACACGCACACACTCCCAGCAGCTGTTATCACAGCCAGACAGCTAATCCACTGCAAGGGGAGGAGGGACTTGGGAAGGGCCGGGAAGACTTGTTTTAAGGTGGAAAGGAGAGAGGGAGGCAATGCTAAGTAGCTGCTAGAAGTTGCATGCTGAAATCCAGCATCGCCGGAGCTCTGTGAGTGCGGCGGCTTTCTCCCGATTGAAGTGCAGAGTGTTTGAGGACCCGGACATTCGCAGCATAGCTGTCAACTTTTGGATTTGAAAATA
This sequence comes from Darevskia armeniaca, assembly GCA_034641395.1. NCBI lineage: Eukaryota > Metazoa > Chordata > Lepidosauria > Squamata > Lacertidae > Darevskia > Darevskia armeniaca. Next base: position 55,308 of record JAWWNF010000645.1, read on the forward strand.
AGGGATTTTCCCAAACTAGTAGCCTCGTCACCCTGCGCTCCAGAGGCTGCGCGCCAATGGGTGAGCAAAAGAGCGAGCGCATAGATGGCAGGCAGGCTGTCTGTCTGGTTGAGCCTGAGGGTCTGGCAGCACAAGGCATACAAGCTCCGCCCCCAGTCGGTCTCAGACTCCTGATTGGCAGCCGAGCAACGCAGCTGAGGAGCCTCCCTGCCCGGCAGGGAGGGAGAGGAGCTGCTTCCTTTGAAGTCCGGGAAATATAAGGGAGATCAACAATCCGGGATAGCAGCAGGAAACGGCATTGGAATAAGGGAGTTTCCCGCAAAAAAAGGGAGGGTTGACAGCTATGATTCGCAGGGAAACCAAAATGTTTGTTTACAAAGCTATTGTACTACCAACCTTACTGTATGCTTCTGATTACAGGTAGGTAGCCATGTTGGTCTGCCATAGTCAAAACAAAATAAAAAATAAATAAATTCCTTCCAGTAGCACCTTAGAGACCAACTTATAAACGCCATCTCCAACTCCTCGAAGATTCCATCAACGGTGTCTCCGAAAAATCTTACACATCACTTGGGGAGACAGGTGAACTAATATCAGTGTAGTGGAAGATGCAAAGATCACCAGTGTTGAAGCAATGATTCTTCAACATCAACTTCGTTGGACTGGTCATGTTGTGCGGATGCCTGATGATCGTCTTTCAAAGCAACTACGCTAGTCCGAACTTAAAAATGGAAAGTGTAATGCTGGCGGTCAACAAAAGAGGTTTAAAGACTCTCTCAAGGGAAATGTTAAAAAAAAAGTAGTATAAACATCAACAATTGGGAAGCACTGGCCTGCGAGCGCTCTAATTGGAGAACAGCCTTTACCAAAGGTGTCGTGGGCTTTGAAGACACTCGAACTCAGGACGCAAGGAAGAAACATGCCAAGAGGAAGGCACGCTTGGCAAATCCACACCGTCATCAACTCCTGCCCTGGAAACCAATGTCCCCACTGTGGAAGGACGTGTGGATCCAGAATTGGCCTCCACAGTCACTTACGGACTCACTGTTAAGGCCATGTTTATGGAAGACAATCTTACTCGAGGGATCACAGAAGAAGAACTTGCACGAAAGTCTTTGAGTTACAAAAGTCTCTTCTTCAGCAGAATATTTTTTTGGGGGGAGACCTCCACCCTTGGTAATTATAGTGCTCCCTTTCAAGATTTTGGGAAACTGCTGTTGGTAGAAAATGCGACTTGGTGCCATTGCCAGAAGGGCTTATGATCCGGATCCTGAAACATTTTGTTGGCTTCAATTGGTTTAAGGGCCCCAGTTTTGGCCTTTGTAAAGTCCTTAGTGGACTTTAAGGGCCGACTCCCTTCTCCGTTTCAGCTAGGGAGGGGCCTGTACATGTGGGCCCCCACCCCAACTGTCCTTTCCCACCCTAGCACCCAGGCTCTGGTGCTCCTTTCAGGGGTGGGGTGTGTGTGTGTTTCCCCCCTTTGCCAAAGGCTTTCTGGTTGCAGACTATATCAGAGGGCATTTGTAGTTTCTGGCTGCTGGCTGTGTCTTAGTTTTTTTTAAATGGTGCTTGTCCAGCCACTTTTGATTGATGGAATCTGCGTGGAGAAGGTAACAACGTTCAGATTTCTGGGCATTGAATTACAGGAGGATCTGTCCTGGAGTGTCAACACAAGGGGGCTTGTGAAGAAGGCGCAGCAGAGACTGGACTTCCTGAGAGTTCTAAGGAAAAACCATCCTCCGCAAAAGCTGCTGCTTGCCTTCTATCCCTGTGCCATTGAGAGCGTGCTCACTTATGGCTTATGTGTGTGGTACGGAAGCTGTACTACCCAGGACAGGATGGGGTTGTGCAGAGTTGTTAAGGCAGCAGAGAGCATTGTTGGCTGCTCGCTCTCCACCTTAGAGCAGATTTATGCCACGAGGTGCCACAGAAAGGCACTGGACATAGTGAAAGATCCATCGCATCCTGGTCACCGTTTCTTTGAGCTCTTGCCATCGGGACGGAGATACATGACGACAAGAACAAGCCATCTTAGGAACAGCTTCTTCTCCAGAGCGATCTCGGCCTTGAATGGGAAGCCTGGACTTTGAAGTCATCTAATCTTACCTGTTATGTTTTATCATTGTATGGTTTTAATCAGTGTTTTTGTTGTTGTTTTGTTTTTGTGTGGAGTGCCCTATCTGGGTGGATGGAGCAGCCAAGTAATTTCGTTGTTCCCGAAGGGGACAATGACAATAAAATCTATTCTATTCTATTCTATTCTATTCTATTCTATTCTATTCTATTCTATTCTATTCTATTCTGATGTTGCATATTTAATGGTTTGTTTGGTTTTTTTATGTGGAATCCCCCCCCCCCCCGGTAAGTTGTCTTCAAGTGCTTTGTCACAAAAGGTGGGATAGAAATATTTCAATGATATGTATATCTGTACAAATTATTCCTAAGAAACCAATTATAATTAGGGCTCTGTACCCCCCGTCTCCCCATGTGAGGTTTGCTGGCTAGTTTGGTGTCAAGAGAAAGCTAACAGATTAGGAATGGGGGCCATCCCACGTGTTGTTGGACCTTGGCTTCCTTCACCCTAGTCAATGGGCCGGGATGATGGGATTTGTAGTCCAGCAACATCTGGAAGACCACGGGGATTGGCATTGGCAGGAGAGCTTCTTGAGGACATTTGGATGCCGCTTCAGTCTTGACCACCTTCTCTGTTCTGGGCTTCTTTGTACAGACCTGCCTATACTCCCCCCCCCCTATCATGCAACAATAAAATCTAGAAACTTGCTGTTTTTAGAAGCAGGTTGGTGGTAGTCTTGCTTTGTTGAAATGTAGCTAGATAGGCTTTCTAAGCCTGGACATAATAATAACAATAATTTTATTATTTATACCCCACCCATCTGGCTGGGTTTCCTAACCACTCTGGGCGGCTCCCGACAGAGGACTAAAAACAGAATAAAACTTCAAACATTGAAAACTTCCCTAAACAGGGCTGACATCAAGGGATATTAGGGAGAGCAGTGAATCGAAAGCAGCAATTTATATCTGTCAGGGAACAGAATTGTGCTCCGTTTGGAACTTCATGATAGAATGACTTGATTCATTGTTGAGACACTGGGGGGCACTGCTGGAATGATCTGCAGGGTCTCTCTGGGTGAATGCAAAGTGTGTGTATATTCAGATGGGCCATGGAAATGCAGATTTATTAAGATGGGCCCTTGGTAACGTTGTCGGAAATCAGACTTACTTAACTTGAGGTATGGTTCAGTTCCATAAAATCGAAAGTGGCAGAAACGTTCCTCTGAGATCTCACACATGCCAGGCAGGTTGCTTGCTGAGTTGAAGCTGAACTTGTGAACTGACTCCACCGAAATGTCCTGAACTTGACTGATTCGAAAGTTCAATCAGCGTTGGCTCATTGCAGCATCAAGCGATAAATGTGCAACTCATCCTTTAAGTGTGTGCTGAGCACTTTTCCCGCAATACTGAGTATTTGCAGCTAACCCCAACATATTTGGGGTTGGAGTGGCAGCTCCTAGTTCTGCAGATCAAGTGTCCAGGCTTGTTTGAACCCAGCTCATCTTATTTTAGAAATTAAGCACTGAGGAGTTGCTGAGCCATTTGTGGGGAAGGGCTGTAGTGGGCCAGAGAGCACTTCCTTTGTGTGCAAAATGCCCTGGGTTCAAGCCCCACAACCTGCATGTAGGGTGAGGAGATGCCCCCTTTTGGGTTGGCCACTGAGAACAGAATGCTGGACTAGACAGGCCATTGGCTTGATCCAGCAGGCTGTTCTTAGGTTCTTACGGAATAGCTGGACCAATGGTATGTTTTAGTTTAGTATATATTTTCCTTTAAATTTTTAACAATGCCGTTCTGTTTAGGCCATCTTTAAAGGTGTGCACTGTGTGTTTGAGGAAGCAACAGCTGTTGTGTTAGATGGATGAAGCAATGTTGAAGCAATGATTCTTCAACACCAACTTCGTTGGACTGGTCATGTTGTGCGGATGCCTGATTATAGTCTTCCAAAGCAACTACTCTATTCCCAACTTAAAAATGGAAAGTGTAATGCTGGTGGTCAACAAAAGAGGTTTAAATACTGTCTCAAGGCAAATAAATCTTTAAAAATGTAGTATAAACACCAACAATTGGGAAACACTGGCCTGCGAGTGCTCCAGTTGGAGAACAGCCTTGACCAAAGGTGTCATGGGCTTTGATGACACTCGAACTCAGGACGCAAGGGAGAAACGTGCTAAGAGGAAGGCACGCTTGGGAAATCCACACCGTGATCAACTCCCACCCGGAAACCAATGTCCCCACTGTGGAAGGACGTGTGGATCCAGAACTGGCCTCCACAGTCACTTACGAACTCATTGTTAAAACTGTGTTTATGGAAGACAATCTCACTCGGCTACGAGGGATTGCCAATGAAGAGTTATAACCACAAATTGGATTAACATCTAGATGACACTTAATGCCCAGTAATGAGTGTTGCTAACTGAAGCTGTTCTGGCTGCTCCTCTTCATTTACACAAAACATTTTTTAAATGTTAGGCACTTAGCGTGCACCATTGAGCATGATCTGAAGTCGCCTGAGGCTAAAGTCACTTTGCTGAAGCTAAGCAGCCCTAGGTCTGGGCAGGGCCTGGAGCGGAAACTGCCTGAGAACCACAGGGGCTCTGCTTCAGTTTCCATGATGGAAGAAAGGCAAGATATAATTTTTAACAACAATAATAAATTAACAATCTTCGTTATTTTTAGTGCTCCTAGCACCTTTGCAGTGCACCATTCCTTGTTAGGCAGATGTGGCTAACTGCCCAAGGCCTCACAGTGGCCCATCCCATTTGTACAGGAGCCTGGGTTCAGAAGGCATGGCAGGTCAGACTCTGGCTTGCTTCCTGGTATTCGGAGCTCTGGCTCTATCTAGGCGTGGTTTTTACAGGTTAGATGTGTCCTTCCTTGATGCTAAATGGAACTCAACCAGGTCTCATTTTTGATTGCTCTAATTCTATCTGATGGAGATAGGGTGGGGACTGCCCTCCCTCCTTTTTACCAGCATGTGATAATAATAATAATAATAATAATAATAATAATAATAATAATAATAATAATAAATTTATTATTTATACCCCGCCCATCTGGCCGGGTCCCCCCAGCCACTCTGGGTGGCTTCCAACAAACACTAAAATACATTAAAATATCACACATTAAAAACTTCCCTAAACAGGGCTGCCTTCAGGTGTTTTCTAAATGTCAGGTAGTTATTTATCTCTTTGACATGGGATGGGAGGGTGTTCCACAGGGCGGGCGCCACCACCGAGAAGGCCCTCTGTCTGGTTCCCTGTAGCTTTGCTTCTCGCAGTAAGGGAACCACCAGAAGGCCCTCGGCGCTAGATCTCAGTGTCCGGGCTGAACGTTGGGGGTGGAGACGCTCCTTCAGGTCTACTGGACCGAGGCCGTTTAGGGCTTTAAAGGTCAGCACCAACACTTTGAATTGTGCTTGGAAACGTACTGGGAGCCAATGTAGATCTCTCAGGACCGGTGTTATGTGGTCATGGCGGCCGCTCCCAGTCACCAGTCTGGTTGCCGCATTCTGGATTAATTGCAGTTTCCGGGTCACCTTCAAAGGTAGCCCCACGTAGAGCGCATTGCAGTAGTCCAAATATCAAAATACATTAAAATCTTCCCTAAACTAATAATAATAATAATAATAATAATAATAATAATTTATTGCTATATTTAAACCCAATGACTGGGGGAGAAAAGCTTTTACTAGACCAATGACTATATTTTAAAAAAAACATTCCATTCCTAGGAACGCCAGCTTCCTGACTCCCAGCATGCCCAGCATCTCAAAGCCTTGACAGCCATGACCCACCCCCTGAGTGGACCCACTCATTTCTCAGCCATGTGTTGACAGCTGCTTGTAAACAGCTGCCCCAGGGCTGGTAGGTCAGCCCCTTTCTCACTTCCCTGCCTTATGGTTTCCCCATTAACACTTCCCTCTGTTAGTTCAGGGAGCTCTACTCCTGGGGGTGGGCAGAAGGGGGGACAAAGCTTTAGCGAAGCAGGGAGCCAATTCATCTCCAAGGGGCCTCTGTTCAGGGGGACCTGGCTGTGTACAGTCAAATGTCCTCCCATCCCTACTGTGAAGAGGCTCCCCCCCCGAATTTTCTACAATAGTGGACAAACTGACTGTCAGCAGGAAGAAAAATTATTTGCCCTTTCCACCGAAGAACGAAAAGCCATGTGTGGTTATCAAGAGTCAGGCAGAGGCGTAGCAAGGTGAGGCAATGCTGTTGCTGGTCAGTAGGGCTAATGCCCTACTGGTCAGCAAACTTTTTCAGCAGGGGGCCAGTCCACTACCTCTCAGACCTTGGGGGGAGGCGACTATATTTTTTGTGGGGGAAAGAACGAATTCCTATGCCCCCCAAATAACCCAGATATGCATTTTAAATAAAAGGACACATTCTACTCATGTAAAAACATGCTGATTCCTGGACCGTCCGTGGGCCGGATTGAGAAGGCGATTGGGCCGGATCCGGTCCCCGGGCCTTAGTTTGCCTACTCATGGGCTAATTGGTGGTATTCAACTAAGTTTTACTGAAATTAATGAACATGTCTATGTTTGGTCCATTAATTTAAAGAAGTCTACTCTGAGTAAAACTTCTTGAATATCATGCAAAGTCCTTTTAATAACTGTATTTTTTAACTGCTTAGTGATACAAATTAGCAGCCTAATAAGGATATAAGAAGAATTGGATCAGACCAAAAGTCAATCTAGTCCAAATTTCTCTATTCACAGTGACCAAACAGATGCCTTTGTCAGGCAGTGGATTAAAGTTAGAAACATCTTCCAGATCCTTTAACTCCCAAGAGGTGTCAGGAATTGGGTCCCGTGGAATGTCCTTCTGCGCGAAACACTGTGCAAGTTTTTGCAAATAGTTGGGGGCTGAGTGGGCATCTGGCAGGGATGCTTTATTAGTTTTGTTAAGTTAATAATTGTTTGCAACTTAGGGTGGGCTGGTTCAGGGAAAGGCATTCCTGTCTGATGATGCCACTGCCTGTCTCCCACAAACATTGTGCTTGGTTTCTTTCTGTGAGTGTGAGACCTCTGATTCTCCTGCTACTGGCTCACAAGGGCTAGCCATACGTTAGGGGGTGGGGAACCTGTGGCCCTCTAGATATTGTTGTTGTTGTTTAGTCGTGTCCGCCTCTTCGTGACCCCCTGGACCAGAGCACGCCAGGCACTCCTGTCTTCCACTGCCTCCCGCAGTTTGGTCAGACTCATGTTGGTCGCTTCGAGAACACTGTCCCACCATCTTGCCCTCTGTCGTCCCCTTCTCCTTGTGCCCTCCATCTTTCCCAGCATCAGGGTCTCTTCCAGGGAGTCTTCTCTTCTCATGAGGTGGCCAAAGTCTTGGAGCCTCAGCTCCAGATATTACTGGACTCCAACTCCCATCAAGCCCACCCAGCATGGCCCCAGGCTACGGATGGTGGCAGTCATGGAAGGCCAACCACCTAGGTGGCTTTCCACCTGTGGCCTATTTTTCAGTGTGATGGGTAGGGACCTGACTGGGCATGGAAGAGTCCCTTGAGGGCAGGCCTAACTCAACAAACAATGCATTCAGCCACCTGGGGCGGCAGCATTTTTAGAGATGCCCATAGCTGTCAACTTTCGGATTTGAAAATAAGGGATTTCCCCAAACTTTTGGATTTGAAAATAAAGGATGCCGCGAGGGTGGTGCAATGGCACCAAGTAGCCTCGCCACCCTGCGCTCCAGAGGCTGCGGGCGAACGGGTGAGCGAAAGAGCGAGCGCATAGACGGCAGGCAGGCTGTCTGTCTGTCTGGTTGGGCGTGAGGGTCTGGCTGCACAAGGCATGCAAGCTCCGCCCCCAGTCGGTCTCAGACTCCTGATTGGCAGCCGAGCAACGCAGCTGAGGAGCCTCCCTGGCCGGCAGGGAGGGAGAGGAGCTGCTTCCCTTGAAATCTGGGAAGTTGAAGGGATATCAACAATCCGGGATAGCAGCGGGAAAGGGCATTGGAATAAGGGAGTTTCCCGCAAAAAAAGGGAGGGTTGACAGCTATGGAGATGCCCCTTAAACAGCCTTATGCAAACTGGAAGGGCACACCCTGGAATCCTTTGCAATGTCAATGAATGCCAAGACCCCAAACTCTGTGATGGTGATGTGAGGAGCCTGGGTTGCACCTCTCAGATTGCTGTTGTGCCAGCGCTTTGGGTGGCAAAACTTCTTGAGCTAGTCCGCTGTCCTGTGCAATAAATTGGGATGCCAGTTGGCACAGGCTCGGCTGCTTGTGTCCGTCACAGCCACCCTAAAAGTCCCACCTGGATGTGGTGGTTGTGCAAAAGTGTGGTGTAAAAATGAAGCAAAACAGTGGAAGAAAACAGCTTCAGGCAGCTTAAGTTTCACTGAGCAAAATAGATATTTTATATAACTTTCTTTTGAGAGAAAGGACCATACATAAGACAAGTCACAGAGGGTGAGGAAGGATATATAAACATGACACTTATAAATATACAGTATATACAACTTAAATATGTATATAAAGCATCTCCAGCAGACTTTTTTTGTACACAATATTTATTGTGTTTTTAAATTAAAAAAGAAAACATGGGGCGGGAGGGGAACAGTTTAAAAAGGAACAAGAACTGCAATGCATCCCAAAATATTTCTATTAAAATCTGTGACATTAGGATCAGAGGCTGAAAATGTAACTGCAATCCTACACGACCACTCAGAAGTAAAAGCCATTGAGTTCAATGGGATTTACTCCCAGGTAAGCAAGTCTAGGATTGCAGTCTTAACCTTTTTCTTTTTATGGAATGAAAAGGTTGCCGCAGCTGTAGTAAACTGACTTAGTTGCTACCAAAGCATGATTCCACTCACTTAATCCTTTTTGCATAAAAAATACTCACCATTATTGGGATTTTTTTTTTTTTACTTTTCTTTATATGAAGCTTCAAATTGCCATTTGTGAGGTAACGGAACAAGAAGTTCATCTCTCAAAATGTGTTAAAAAAATTCAAAAAGCAAAATAGGCAATCACGAAGTTCATCCAATTGGTCACATAAACCACAATGGATTCCATTTTGACTTGATAGCCAAAAATAATGACTTGTCTCTTGTCAGAGTGCGCTTTTATATTCCATGTTGCTTTTGGTCCAGCCTGAGGCCCATCTCCATGACCAGGAGGCCTCTGGAGGGAGGGCAGGTGGGTGGTGGTGGTGGTGGGGAGTCCTCTAAAGCAACTCACCCCAAGGACACAAAGTCCTGTTAAACAGAACCTTCTCTTGCTGTATTGCTTCGTAATGAAGGACAAAGGTGTACCCTATGAGTTTGGTTGAGCTTTCCTCCCGAATTAGTCAGAAGAGTGACAGGGAATCTTTTCCAGCCCTTTGCAGGCCATATTCCAGCAGCAGGTGGGGCTAGAGATCTAAATGAGCTTTTGAGGATCTATGGATGGGCAGCGTGGCAGCCACAATTCAGCTCAGGACCACATTGAAGAGCAAAGGGTTAAACGGCCACTTTGCGCCTGGGTACTGATCCAGATCCGGCCCCTAGGACCTGCTGTTTGCTGCTTTCCCCCCTTCCTCCTACGGCCACCATGGAAGGGGAGGGTGGGGCCAGATAAGAGAGGCCCTGGGAAGCCTCCAAGGGCCACACCCAGCCTGGGGACCAGAGGTTCCCAGTCTCTGATTAAAACCAACCAACCAGGGAACTTTCACTACAAAGGGAGAAATCTTTTAGTCTTCCACATGCTACTTGTCTTGTATAAATGCTGTCCCTGTATGGTGATAAGAGTGGCACGACCATACCATTTCCTCCAGTTGAAAAATGCTTCTTCAGGAACTACTACTGGCAAAATAAGAGGGACACTTGGAACCCGTCCTGCCAGTGTTAGAGCAGCAACATGGTCTTCTTTGGCTAGCAAGAGGGCGATCTTTTGCAGGTGAGTATCTCACCTGGCTCCCCCTTAGCATATCCGCTCCTCCTTGTTTCCTTACAACCACATCAAGGCAACAAATGTGCATTGTGCTTTCTTAATCCTCCCCCCTTTCTCCAGTGTGGAGAAAGTGGCCAGTGTGGTGCAGTGGTTAAGAGCTGTGGACTTGTAATCTGGTGAACCGGGATCGATTCCCCGCTCCTCCACATGCAGCTGCTGGGTGACCTTGGGCTAGTCCCACTTCTCTGAAGTCTCTCAGCCCCACTCACCTCACAGAGTGTTTGTTGTGGGGGGAGGAAGGGAAAGGAGAATGTGAGCCGCTTTGAGACTCCTTCGGGTAGTGATAAAGCGGGATATCAAATCCAAACTCCTCTACTTCTTTCTTTTTCTTTTTCAATGAAAGGTGCCTTGTGTATTCTTTTGTAGTTGAAAGGTGAGGCATAACTCAAATCCAACCAATCATAGCTTCCTTTTGGGGGGGGGATCGTTTTTTTCTCTCTCTACACCTCTCCGGTGGCTGAACGAAAGAGCATTTTCCCTCCTTCAGACTAAAAGGAGAATCACCGTGGGCTGAGACAAAGAGACCACAAAATGGAAGGGAAACCGGCAACAGTTTAAAAACATATAAAAAAACATGGAAAAAAATTGCTTCATTCTTGGCACTTGTGTGGAAAAGGACCTGCCTTTTCTCCAGATTAGACAATCCTAGGGCAGCCTCCCCCCCTCCCAAAACAGCCTCCGTCCTTCTTTTTCCCCCTTTCGAGAGAAAACCCAAACAAACCTCTCCCAAACCCAGCTCTGACTTTCAAACACTTTCCAATCCAGCGGTCGCTTCCTAAGATTCTGAGTCAGTCTGTTGCTCTCAATGCAAAAATAAAAAAATTAAAAAATATAGCAGCAAGAATAAATATTAAATATTTTCCTTTAAAAAAGGAGTCTTTTTTTATAATACTATATAGATCAAAAATTAATAATGGTAAGACATTGGCTGCTCCGGGAGTCCATTCAGTCTGCTCTGTAAACATTCCGTTAGCTGAGAATTTGGAGGGAAATTAAAATAAAATTCAGGTGGTGGAGTCCAAGGCTTCGCAGAAGGGTTTTCTTCAGACCTAGAAATGAATATGAAAAAGGAGGGAGAAGGGGAGGTAGGGTTAGAACGGAACACAATGACTAAGTATTGCCTTTTTGCCCTCCCCCCTCCCCCCTCCCCAAATCTAAGTGAGCGTGTTTCCAAGGACGGAATTATCCCTGCCAAGTCTAGATTAATCATCATGCCGGATAGGACCCCCAGCTAGACTGCTGCTGTGCCTGGCGTGTTGCTCACCCCAAGAGTTTCCTGGAGAAGCAACAGCAGTCATTCGGCAGTTCTACAACCTGGATCTCTGTGAAATGTTTGCCTTTTCTTAATTTTGGGCAGATAATGAATATTGCGATTCTTGCATCATTCCCCCCCCCTCCGTGTACAACTGACCTACCTATCCAGGATGACTGAAATACCGACAATACCCACTGGGGCAGGTGTAGTGGGAGCGGAGAGGTGTTTAACCATCATCTTACACAGATATATTTAAAGTATTCTCAGTTCTTTCTTCAGCTCAAAGCTTGTGCCGTAGAGTTGTTTCATATGAGCAAATAGTTCGGCTCAAGGTGTAAATAGAAAAAGGGAGTCTCTTTGTAATGCCATATATATAGAGCTCCCCAGCCCAGCAGTAAATGTCAGGGGATGGCCAACTGTGTGTACTCACCTGTGAGTTGACGTCCTCACATCCTCTCAGGTGCCGCGCCAAAAGATGAGGTTAAACGCCTCTGAGGCCAGGAGTACGGTTGATTTCCCTAACAGAAATTGTTTGGAGATTGCCTCTAGGAATACTATATTGCCCCTTTCTGTAGCCTCCCAGAGGGAGCTCTTTCCAAAAGCTCCAAGAACCCTAGTTTGTTAACCATTAGTTCCTGAATAAGCATAAATTTTAAAAATGAAGACAGACATTGGGAAGAAGACAGCAGAACTTGAAGATGGGCTCTCCTCCCTCCTTATGGTTCCTCCTTGTCTCTGTCCTGAAGGAGAAGAGCCAGTCTGAGGAATAACCACTCTTAACAGGGGTTTTTTTGCCCCAAAGACACAGCGCTGCGGTGCAGCTACCAATGATCTGACGGTATAAGGCAGCTTCCTGTAGGAGGGTTGGAGTAGCACTTGAGAGAACTGGAGAAGGACAAATCACAGGTGAGGGTAGTGCATAGTTGGCTGTTCTCCAGAAGTTGGAGAAGTTGGACCATAACAAAGCAAGTCACCTCCGCCTAAGAAGAGGTGACAATTTGCATTTAAAAAGAGTTCAACCTATTAAGTTTTCCCATTAAGCTTTCCCAAACTGAGCTAATACATTTAACGCGGAGTAGCTGATAGTCCTGGAGAGTGAAGCCAGACATCCTGGAGAGTGAAGTCAAATGGGCCTTAGAAAGCCTTGCTAACAACAAGGCCAGTGGAAGTGATGATATTCCAGCGGAACTATTTACAATTCTAAAAGATGATGCTGTTAAGGTGCTACACTCAATATGCCAGCAAGTTTGGAAAACTCAGCAGTGGCCAGAGGATTGGAGAAGATCAGTCTACATCCCAATCCCAAAGAAGGGCAGTGCCAAAGAATGCTCCAACTACCGCACAATTGCGCTCATTTCACACGCTAGCAAGGTTTTGCTAAAAATTCTACAAGGCAGGCTTAAGCAGTATGTGGACCGAGAACTCCCAGAAGTGCAAGCTGGATTTCGAAGGGGCAGAGGAACCAGAGACCAAATTGCAAACATGCGCTGGATTATGGAGAAAGCTAGAGAGTTCCAGAAAAACATTTACTTCTGCTTCATTGACTATGCAAAAGCTTTTGACTGTGTCGACCACAGCAAACTATGGCAAGTTCTTAAAGAAATGGGAGTGCCTGATCACCTCATCCATCTCCTGAGAAATCTCTATGTGGGACAAGAAGCTACAGTTAGAACTGGATATGGAATAACTGATTGGTTCAAAATTGGGAAAGGAGTACGACAAGGCTGTATATTGTCTCCCTGCTTATTTAACTTATATGCAGAATTCATCATGCGAATGGCTGGACTGGATGAATCCCAAACCGGAATTAAGATTGCCGGAAGAAATATCAACAACCTCAGATATGCTGATGATACAACCTTGATGGCAGAAAGTGAGGAGGAATTAAAGAATCTTTTAATGAGGGTGAAAGAGGAGAGCGCAAAATATGGTCTGAAGCTCAACATCAAAAAAACTAAGATCATGGCCACTGGTCCCATCACCTCCTGGCAAATAGAAGGGGAAGAAATGGAGGCAGTTAGAGATTTCACTTTCTTGGGTTCCATGATCACTGCAGATGGTGACAGCAGTCACGAAATTAGAAGACGCCTGCTTCTTGGGAGAAAAGCAATGACAAACCTAGACAGCATCTTAAAAAGCAAAGACATCACCTTGCCAACAAAGGTCCGTATAGTTAAAGCTATGGTTTTCCCAGTAGTAATGTACGGAAGTGAGAGCTGGACCATAAAGAAGGCTGATCGCCGAAGAATTGATGCTTTTGAATTATGGTGCTGGAGGAGACTCTTGAGAGTCCCATGGACTGCAAGAAGATCAAACCTATCCATTCTTAAAGAAATCAGCCCTGAGTGCTCACTAGAAGGACAGATCTTGAGGTTAAGGCTCCAGTACTTTGGCCACCTCATGAGAAGAGAAGACTCCCTAGAAAAGACCCTGATGTTGGGAAAGATTGAGGGCACAAGGAGAAGGGGACGGCAGAGGATGAGATGGTTGGACAGTGTTCTCGAAGCTACTAACATGAGTTTGGCCAAACTGCGAGAGGCAGTGAAGGATAGGCGTGCCTGGCGTGCTCTGGTCCATGGGGTCACGAAGAGTCGGACACGACTGAACGACTGAACAACAACAACAACAGCTGATAGTACCACACACTACTGAGGCAAAGGTATTCTGCGATACCACACCAAGAAATTATGTTCATTTGGATGCTCAGCATCTCTCTCGCACAAAAATCCAGGATTGCAAGGCCCAGAAAACTGCCTCCCCAGAGTGCCTTGTGGACTTCTAGAATGCATGACTTTATCTGCCTTGATACAGATGCTATTGAAGCCCTTCTGCATGTACGTACCTTGCAGATAACAAATAATGCAGGATCTCTTCTACAAGGACCTGTCTTGGAATTCAACCTCTTAATGTAGCGTGTTGTACACTTTTCCCTATGGATATTAGGACATCTTCTCCTTAGGAATTATGCCACAAATTGGATTGGACAGAAAGAAACTCAACTGTGATAATCTTCTAATCCTTGAAATGGCGAAGAGAAAGGTGTACCTTCATATACTGCCAACAGTGTCACTGAGCCAAGTAGCTTAAATTGCTGGATGGTAATGGATTTGGTTGTAAAAGCACATGGAAACGCTGTTTACCTTCCTGCTGGAGTGGTACCTATTTATCTACTTGCACTGGCGTGCTTTCGAACTGCTAGGTTGGCAGGAACTGGGACCGAGCAACGGGAGCTCACCCCGTCATGGGGATTCGAAAAGCCGACCTTCCGATCGGCAAGCCCTAGGCTCAGTGGTTTAGACCACAGCGCCACCTGCGTCCTGTAACTGGACTGTAACAACTGTAACTGGACTAGTAATACAATTTGGAGGTTCCCCAATGGGATGGAAATCACAAAAGCAGGGTCTTGCAAGTGTATCCTCCACTGAGGCCGAGTACTGTTCTCTGAGAGAGTTGTGCAGTGAAGTGGTCTATTTTAAACAGTTACTGATTGGCATGGGAATGAAATGTGAATCTTCAATACAGGTCTACACTGATAATCAGGCATGTATACTGTATTTCTTGCTAAATCTGATCATTCTAAAGGAAGATCAAAACATATCAAAATTAAATATCAGAATGTAAAATGTACAGTAATGTGGCACAGAATGTAATTATGCCAGTGTACTGTGAAAGGAGCCAGAATGTTGCTGATGCAATGACGAAACCTTTGACATCCCTGAGATGTAAAATGATGGTTGAACGTTTAGGTTTGGATAACCATACTAAGCACTCTGTTTATGCTCTGTAAATAGTTGTTCTGAAAAGACTGAGGGGGTGTGTGTTGGGGATATTGGTCATTCGTTTTCAGAAAAATGTCTGAGTTTCCGTATGTAACACGAAGCTCTGGCCGTGTAGCAGGATTGTTTACAAAGGTGCAAAGATGACAGTGAAATCATGGACATGCATATTGCATTATTTGAGTGACTGTGAGAGTTTCGGTTTTGGTCTGCTGAGAGGATGCAAGAATATCTGCTGCTGTGGGGATCCACCGCAGTCTCTGTATACAGCAACCGTTAAGCTTCCTAACAGGCAATAAAGCTGCCTAGAACATCATGTGTTGCTCATTAATCAAGACTCAGGGGCGATTTCCGCATGCTTTGCTGCCAACTGTGTTTCAACTCTGCTCAGACGTGGTGGGAAGTTGCAGGGCAAATCTGTTTATGGCAGCCTTCACGCCATAAGCAGCCACAGTACTGTCCCCCATGACTTGGTGTTTGATATAGACTTTTCTGCAGGCCATCTTCCAAGAACACCAGAACATCACAGATCTTCACTTTGGTTGGGTGTAGTTCATAGTCCTTGCACTAGCTTTAAATTCTCCACGTTGCACCATAAGGCCATGGGAGTTAAGACTACCATTGCATCATTAGAGTCAGGAAGTCCAGGCCAATAAGATGCTACAAAAATTCCCAATGGAAGAATAGTGCAAAGGAGTCCACTTTAGACACTTGAGATAAGGAAAGTACTGCTACTGCCTGCGACTACCTTGTATTTACGTAGTGATTAGAGAAAAGCAATGCATTGCCAACATTTGGCTCCAGTTTTGCTGCTGCTGAGTGACGACTTGCTTGGATCCCTCTTCCTGAGATGGTCCTTGCTCAGTACCTGTCGTGTCCCCGGCTGCGCTCGGTTTAACCCCTGCGTGCCTGGCTCCGCTGTTGCCCCCTTTCCTGGCCCGCTGCATGGTTCCCCTTCCTGGCGCCCGCATGGCGCGACCCCACTGTCTAGTCGGGTCGCGACAGTACCATTCCGTTTGCTGCTGTCATTGGTGTTCTCCTCTCATTAGGTCACAGGTATCAAGGTGAAGCTGCGTAGCACGGCAGGCTACTTTTCCAATCAGATATTGGCTACTGTCAGAGCTCATGATCTCAACACCAGGTGGACTGGGTGGAGCAGAAATGGTGGATGGGCTGAGTTTTCTTCTGTTCCAGATGTGTGTAGACTCCCAGCATGTTTAAAGGTAAAGGGACTCCTGACAGTTAAGTCCAGTCGCGAATGACTCTGGGGTTGCGCGCTCATCTCGCTCTATAGGCTGAGGGAGCCGGCGTTTGTCCACAGACAGTTTTTCCGGGTCATGTGGCCAGCATGACTAAGCCACTTCTGGTGCAATGGAACACTGTGGCGGGAAACCAGAGCGCACAGAAATGCCGTTTACCTTCCTGCTGCAGCAGTACCTATTTATCTACTTGCACTTTTTGGCATGCTTTTGAACCGCTAGGTTGGCAGGAGCTGGGACCGATCAACGGGAGCTCACCCCGTTGCAGGGATTCGAACCCCCGTCCTTCCAATCAGCAAGCCCAAGAGGCTCAGTGGTTTAGACCACAACGCCACCCGCATCCCCCCAGCATGTTTAGCTCTCAGTATTGAAATCGCTATTAACTTGAACAGATGGAGTTAAAGACCCTGCAGCCATGAAATGGTTAGCGAGGGACAAAAAGCAAGCTACAGCAGCAGTGGGTTTGCTTTTTCTCCCGGCAGCTGTTTTGCCGCATGTAGCAGCTTTAAATGTCTCAATTGAAATCAGTGAAATAGGAAGGTCTCCACTAAGCACGCTGCATGCAAGACTGATGTGGGGCAAAAACAGACCCACTCCTGATGATCCTCATCACCCCTTTTAGGGAATGCAGCAGGTTTTAGTCTGGTTTTGGAAATAATGTCTTGTCACTGGCCAGGTTTACATATAACGTTAAGCCATGGCTTGTTTAACAAACTACAAGTTAAATATGAGTTGTTTTACAGTTGATCAAACAAACTATGGTTTCCTTCTGCTCTTACCTTTTACCTTTGTAGCCTTGTGAGTGTCTGGGGGTAGGGTGGCCAAACAAGCTGTGGTTAAAGGAAGGGTTGCCAAGTCATAACTAAGGGAACCAAAATTCTTAAGTCAATGGTCTCTTGGCAGTAAGTAAGCCGTAGTTAAGCTTCTGGGAAGGGTTTCTGCACTAAGCCATAGTTTAGGGTTATGTGGAAGCCAGGGTCCTGCTGATTCCAAAAGGCATATAATAACTTTTCAAGTTTTTTTTAACTCGCTTACCAAAGTGCTTGATCTTTTGAGAGTCTCAGTTGAAGGAAATGCTCTCAAAATCCTGCTCAGTTTAGAGCCAAACTTGGGGATGTTGTACATCCCTACTGCTGTTAAAAGATATGTTTATGTATGACTTTCTCTTGCAACTGGATCAGCAGATAGTTGAGAGATGCAGAACTATGTATTTAGTGCTTCCGTGGTAGAGTGATCACTATTCTCAACATGCTTCTGAACATCTGGCAAGATCAGATATTGAGAACACTTCTCAATGGAATAAAACTGATGTTCTCTCTTGTATGACAGCCTTATCCTTTACAGCTCTTGATCTCATGAAATTGTCCAGTTCCATTTTAACCCCCATTCAGGAGATCTGGGTTTTGCAAGTTGCCTGCTTTTTGTTTTTGTTTTAGTTCACAATTCATTTGTCTTCCTTCTCATTCTTGGAACTAAGACAATGATAGAACAGTCCCACCCTCTTCCATCTCTGGTCTTGTGGGCTTCTCTCTTCTGAGTAGCACCCTCCAATAGCAAGTCTTTTTTTGGCAGGGGTGGGGGGCAAGTACTTTGTGCTAAGGGATATTACACACATTTCATTGGTGAACTTACAAATTCTTTCATGCGAGCTGGCCTTTGCCAACCTGGTGTCCTCCAGATATTTTAATTACAATTCCCAGTGCTTATTGGACCTGTAGTCCAAAACATCTACCGTATTTTTCGCTCTATAATGCGCACATGACCATAGGATGCACCTAGTTTTTAGAGGGGAAAAGCCCCATTTTTTTGAGGATTGGCTCAAATTTCTGTAGCTTCTTTTGCAAAGGAGAAAAGCCCCATTTTTTGAGGATCAGCTCAAATTTCTGCAGCTTCTTTTGCAAAGGAGAAAAGCCCCATTTTTTGAGGATCAGCTCAAAGTTGCTGAGCTTACTTTGCAAAGGGAAAAAACCCTGTTTTAACTCACAGTTCTGCAGCTTCAGGAAGCCATTTCTACAGTTTCCAGACAGATAACCTAATCAGCCAGTCACATGTCGCTGGGGAAACAGCCTCCCTCTGCAAGGGGGCGGGGCTGGAATCTCTCTCCCTTATCTCTCTCCCCATTGTTTGCTGAGCAGCTACTCAGCAGGCTTCCTTTCAACACCCCCTTCTCTCTCTTTTTTTAAAAAAGCACGATCTGCTTTTGCCCCTGGGGAGTTCAGCTCCAGGGACCACACATTTGCTCCATAAGACGCACAGACATTTCCCCTTACTTTTTAGGAGGAAAAAAGTGCATCTTATGGAGCGAAAAATATGGTAGTTGGCAACAGCTAGTGTAACTGAGTGTTCTCCATATTTCAGGGAACCAAGACCACCTCCCTCCCACCTGACCCTGAGGAGACCCTCAGAGCAGTTGCCATGATTCTAGGGACACTGATGCTGCTGGGATCATCTCTGGAGCACTTTACCCCATTTAGACTGATATCAAGTAGCCTGAATGTTAAAATGTTGATTTGGCTGTGAACAGAGCCTGTGAAATCTTCCTTCCCAATGGTTTCTGGTAGGGAGGAAAATGAGGCTATTGGAGACAGAGGTCTTTTGTTTTTCTGCCAGGGCTATGAGCGGCTCACAAAAAGAGTCTCTTCTGAAGATGCCATAGTTTAAAAATGCCCAGAAATTGAAAGATAATGCTGCTGGTGCCCACCCCAAGCCTGCAAAGTTTAAAGCTTCAACCCTAGGAAAAGAGGGGAAGAAAGCAAAACAGGAGAGAGAGAGAGAGAGAGAGAGAGAGAGAGAGAGGGAGATGGAGATGGGTTTTCATACACCTACTCACGGGAGCTACCACAGTCTCACTGCACTGTGTTGGTTCTCTGGGATCTGGCCTGAGGTGGTATGATATTGCTTGGCCATGTGCAAGATGTGAGAAAGAAAAGATAACTGATGTGGTCAGAGTTGATGCTACCTTACAGTTGTGAGGTTAGGTAAACAATGGCTGAGGAGGAGGAAGGGCTCACCTTCCCACAGTACGCCTTGGCTCATCTGCCTGTTTGAACACCCTGCCCTCTTCAGCTGAGCAGTGTTCCGAGAGGCAGTCTCCAATCAATTTTTCTTATACAGTCTGCCTCCTATCGTCCCAAGAGGGGTTTTAGCACATCGTTTGGAGGGACACCTGAGCCAAGCTGGAGAAAGAAACCTTGGACTTACCGTGGAGGTTCCTTGGTGAATGGAGGGTATCCTGGGTGGGTCACTCCTGCTGCTTGCTCTGATGTAGGGGACCATGTAAATCAGCAAACTTTATTCCTTTTGATGAGAGGAGGATGTGCCCTCCCCCATTTGTGGATATAAGGAAGCTGCTGTAACTGCCACTCTACAGCTGGAAATAATCTTCAAAACAATAAAACTCCCAGGGAAAAAAAGCTTCCTGAAGCCCTAACAGAGAAAAAGAGGGCCAGGAAGAGTGTCAACTCCAAGACTCAAGCTGCACTGCACTAAAAGCTCTGTGGCCCAAATCCCCCCTCAATTGTCACACAGGTGGGCTTAGCATACCCTCACCAGGTCCAAAAACCAGATGCCTTGGTCAACAAGAGAGTGATTAGGATGGCTTTTGCCTTTTTTGACTTTTCAAAGCAGCTGGGCTGGAGAAAGCAAAGGAAGTAGAACTGTGGATATATTAGGCTATTTGCTCTTTCTGCTCCTTTCATTAGGAATCTTGAGGTAAAACTGATCACTTTGTTGCTTGCTGATGATGTGCATGTACTGGCTATTGCCCTGTATATACATTGACACTCTATTCTCCTGGACCCACATCCTCTGCATCTGAACACCCTGCTCCAGGATATCTTCTTCCGCTGATGGAGAAAGAAGCACCGGTACCACTGTGAAGGCGTTTTCTCATCAGTTGATGATCCAACATCTTCAGGGCATTCTAGGCATAAAGCAGGTACCTCTGGCAGAGATGTTCTCAAAAGTCATCCTTCTAATTCAAACAGAAGCTGACATAACACTGTGGATGAGCAATGTGGTCTTCCAGGCTTAAGGAGAAATAACTTGTTGGAGTAGCTACCTCCCAAAAAGCAGAAGATGAATCTTGGATGTCTTTGTTACACACTTCTTCCAATGAAGTCTGAAGGTTCGTTGCTGTCAAAGCAACCACCCACCCCCTTGTGGAATAATGAGCTGTGTCCCCAGAAGGAGCGGGAAACGGCTACACCTTGGAGTCAGGCTGATACAGAGAGTGAGAGGTAAGAGGTGCTTTGAGTACACAACAGTATTGAAACTGAATCCTGTTTCTCCAGCAACATCATAAAAAAACTAAATTTGTAACATGACACCTCTCAACAAACACAACATGAAATCAAACACAACATGAACGTTAACATAATATCTTACATTAACCACACAACCTTAACTGTTGAGTCAATTGATTAATCCTTTTTGAGAAAGGAAACCTGTCCCTTGGAGAACATGTCAATTCCTAAGGGAGAGTTTTCCCTGATTATTTCAGCCACAGTTGATTTCTCATTTTGATCTTATGACTGCTGAGGTCTTCTACCTGTTCTATACTTGCTTGGGGGAATGGTGCATAGCAGTAGTGGTCTAGGTTCTATTTTGGAACCTCTGGTTTCCTTGCATCAGAATTGGGTACAAGGGGTGAAGGAAGCCATAGGACACCTCACGGGTCATACATTTCCCCCCTCCTTGGACAGAAGGCAAGGTTTCTTTTTATCTTGGTTTCTACCTGTCAGGAATGCTTTGATGGTGTTTCCTGCTTGGCAGGGGGTTGGACTGGATGGCCCTTGTGGTCTCTTCCAATTCTATGATTCTACCAACACCCAGAGCTTGCTCTCCAAATGACAGAGTGCTAGAGTAAGGTTGATCTTGGAACCATAAAGTGATCAGCCTCAGAAAGCTTCAGCAAGCCTGTGTGCAACATTTGTTCTCCTGAAGGAAACCACTGGCCACGAGGATAGATGTTCCCCAGAAAAATTAGAGATAGCAAAAGCCCTACATGAACTTTGTTGTCTCCCATCCTTGGGAAGTATAGTGCCCAAGAGTGCATCCTGCATTGCTGAGGAAGGGAGTGTTTCCATATGTTTGACAACTCCTTATACATGAGGGGTGAGCACCAGTCCCTGTTTATGCACTTAAATGAAGGCATTGGGGAGAGGAATTATATGGCCAAGACAGGGGACGGGGAATTTCCGGGCTGCAAGCTCTACCACTTGCTCCAGAACCAGACACCACTTTGATCAGAAGAGCCAAACAAAGTCATCTGTCTGAAAAAGGGGAGCAGGAATTTCATCCCTGGGTGTTCTTCTCTGTCCAGTAGGGGAGGTACCCCAGGGTCATCCCCACCACTGAGGGTCTCCATGTGCAGAGCTGTCAAACTGCTGGGCCATTGATACAATCCCTGGATGGAGAAAGACCATAATTCATGCTGCATAGCAGCCCTTCTGCCTACTCCTGGGGAGCTGCACTCTACTTACAGTGGACCCTCGATTTACGAAGATAATCCGTTCCGACGGAATCTTCGTAGGTCGAAATCATCGTAACTCGAGTCCCCATAGGAATGCGTTGGGAGAACACATTCGTAGGTCGAAAAAAACCTCGTAAGTCGAGGAAACCACATCTAAAACGGCCGCGACTTCCGATCGGAAGTTGAAAAAATTCGGAAGCGGTGGCTGCTTTGATCCCTCGTAACTCGAAAAACTCGGAAGTTGGGTCATTCGGAAGTCGAGGGATCACTGTATTTAAAAATTATGTATCTTATTTTTGGGGGGAAAGAAACTAAAAGCAACTTACAACAATTATACATCAAATCAAATCCACATTACACACAAAAATACGAACAACATAGAAAACTAGAAATCACTAAAACCAAAGACGACATTGAGAAAGGAATGACTGCCATGCTCCAGATGGGTTTGGTGCCAGTGGGCAATGAGTGATTGGAGGTGCCACCCTCTGATCAGGATGCTACATCTTCTAGAATGGGCACGGGCTGTTGCCTCCTTCAACTCACCTGAGCCTTCCATTGGTCTCTCCTTGGTGTCTTGGCTGTGTATGCCTTTCCCAGTTCTCCCAGCCCTAGCGAGGCCAGGTAGGTATTTTTTCTCCATGTCAGGGATAATATGGATCAGATGAAAACAAAAATTCTGAGGCATTGTACCACAAAATGAACGCATGGTGATAGGGGGAGCTTTGCGCATGTCTTGCCCTCGTGGAACAGGCAGGACCAGAGCTGCAGCGCATGGGTTTTCCTCTTACCACAAGGGATAAAGTTTGCTGATTCACATTGTTCTGCCAGGAGCAAGTGGGAGATATAACCTGTTCCAGTATACACTCTATTCACAGATGGAGAATTTCATGTTGAGATTCTTGATCCTGAAATGTTAAGGCTTGCATTTTTTTAAAAAACAGAAGCTTTTGTACCATCCTTGTCTGTGACAATTAGACTCCTGTATTATTCTGCTACTTACACATATTTCTACAAGGGAATTACATCACTTTGAACCAGTGTTGTAAGGTTTAATCTCAGCAAAAGTATGGATGGATAATGGATGGGTAAATTGATTTAACCATTCGAGGCATGCATCAAGGAAAATAAATAATTATTTTGGCTTACCCACATTATTTGTACAAGAGCTCGACCGTCGAGACTTCCTGTAGAACTCATCTATCACATCAGTGTAAAAGGAGCCGTGCACATTTAACTTGGATAATAAACCTCTTTCTGCTGCTATAGTGGAAAGCCAGATAGCCACTTTTGGCCCCTGTGTGTTTCCTGCCCCATAATGTTAAATTGTGAAACTCGCCAAGAGCAAGTTTTGAACATACCCAGAACCGGCTGCATCACACAAGGGTGCGATCCCAGGTGTGTGAGCTACAGCCCGTTCTAGGTCTTGGCCATCGGTCAGTACCTGTTCACAGTTCTCAAAATCCACACTGATGTCCAAATTAATTGGAAGTTAACATCAAGGAGGGGGCTTGTATATTCAGATAATATTGGGAGCCACTTTTTACTTTTTTCAGTATGAGAGAACAATCTCAGAAAACATAGCCGATTTGGTCCCAGATCTAAAAGTGGCGTGGCTGATATCAGTCAGTCAGGTTTGCCCTGCTTGTAGCTGCTGGCCATTACAACATACCAACTGGAAGGATTAAACACAGTAGCTTAAAAAACAAACAAACCTACAACCCTAGTAAAATTATTAACATCATGGCTGTTCACAATTAATTTGATTTGATTTTTGATTTGATTATTTATGCCCCAAAACAAAACACCACTGCAATCCTACTCAAGACTTAAATCCCCCTGAGTTCAATAGGGCTTGTTTCCAGGTAGGTGTGTATAAGAATGCAGCCTTAATTGTGTAAAAAGATAAATAAACAGCACATCACTAATGACAAAGGAAATGTTCTGAGTGGGCCAAATGGTCCAGAATATCTCTAAATGACAAATGATGACCCTATGCAGTCAAAATCATCTCTCCAAACAGAGCTCTGTCATCATTCAGCATACGGTTCTTCCTTTAGCTATGACTTGTGCCATTCTGTTAAGGGTAGAAGATCTTTTCAGTTGCAATTTGAGAATCCTATTACTTCATTTATGTTTGGGTCTCTCTGCCTGAAACTTGTAGTAATGTTTTTACCCAAATTATTGTGCCTTTAAAAAATCACTACCCAGCTTGCCTCACCAGTTCCAGTCACAGAACTGAATAGATTTTACTCATGTGTTTTGAAACATGTCTGTCATGCACCTCACACCCACTTCATCATGTTTGGCTTAGATAAACCAGTTGTTTGTAAATCATCAATGTTTCATAGTTAACAAATGCATGGGCTTCCATAATCCGCAGGAGTGTGATACCTGATAACTGCTTCTTTACAAGAACTGAATCCTTTTGTCCCACCTGGCGAACGCATCCTTTTAACTGTGTCTTCAATGGCTTGGTCCATTGGTATCCTTCCAAAGATAATTACGTTGTCCAATCTGTTCAGAGCATCCACCACTTTGGTGTGTGTGTGTGTGTGTGTGTGTGTGTGTGTGTGTGTGTCCTGATAAGTTTAACTTATCTTTCAAGTACAGTCAACTTGCAACTTACATTTAACTTGTGCGAATTCAGCACTACGTGTTTGGCCGAAAATAATAAAAAACAGGGTGGCCATCCGGGGGGGGGGGAACAGTTGGCAATCCCACCCACCATTGCACTCGCCTTGGGAGAACATTTGGAGGTGCAGGGAGAGTGTACAGCAGCCTTGGGAGAGTGTTCAGAGGTGCAGGGAGTGTCTTTTGACTATATGCAAGTTTGGCTTTAAGTACTAGCCCCGGAACATAACCCCTGTGTAAGTTGAGAGATGACTGTACCATGGAAGGCAATGACAGTGGTTGATCACATCATACACAAAACACCAGGGAATTATAGTTTCTATGGCTTCAAAATGTGGTTTTCAGTTCCCCTCCCTTGACACACCGATGAATTTTAACAGAAGGGTTACCAAGTCAATATAGAGATACCCGCCAATAAAGACATGTTACCTCTGCTTCCTCGCATATGCTGAAACTGATCACACATTTTGATGTGGTGCTGCACATTATACCTTTCTGCTGGTTTTGCTTCAGCAGCTTCCATGTCTTGCCTAACTTTACTGAACAAAACAGGGAAATCCATCCTGCACCACCCTATGCTGAGTGTGCCCATTGATTTGTTTGTTCCTGCATGTAATGATCCCTTGGCAAAAACTCGGGATTCAGTGCACATCTCTCTAAGGCTATAAAGCACTTGCCTATAATACTTAATAGGGCACATGCTGATGCATAATATGCAGAAGGTAGAGCAAAACTCAGCCTCTGTGAATGATTGGGCTCATAAGTAAAATCTAAAAAACAAGAGTTACAGCTTTTGGGTTTGTTTAGCATATTTTCAGCAGTTCAATTTTCTCATTATGTTATGGGTTTTTCTGGTCAATTTGAACCCCTTTTGGGCAATGTACAATGTATATCGCCAAACTGAATATTTCATGTTTTCTTTTTTAAAACACTAGGTGTTATGGTAGCAGCTACTCATTACTGATGGTCACTATGACTAATAATTTTATTAGGGTCATAGGCATGGGGGGAGTCTACTTTGTTTAATCCTTCAAAATGATATTGATCATTCCTTTTGGCCCGTAGGCTAATAATGAAATACATTATTATTGCTAGCCATCAACTGTCAGAGGTTTATCATTATCATTAAAATTTATATACCTCCCTTCATCCAAAGATCACAGGGCAGTTCATGTAAATGTACAAAATGAGAACCCAAAATACATAATAAAAACAAGAACAAGGAAAAATCAATAACCTCCCTCCCGCAAACACATTTAAAGGGACATAGAATGTTAATCAGCCAAAGCACAGTAGTACCAATCAAGTCTACTAGTTATAATATAATACCCTTGCCTGTAATGCTTATCCAATGGGCTCACTGAGATTCATTGGGCTTGGATGCATGAAAAAAACCATTCAGTTTAAAAACTTACAGGATGGGCTTCAGGCTAGTAACACTCTTGCCCACTCCTCTTTTCTACAAGGTCCTTGTGTGGCTAAACCAGGCTTCCTCAACCTCGGCCCTCCAGATGTTTTGAGACTACAATTCCCAGCATCCCTGACCACTGGTCCTGCTAGCTAGGGATCATGGGAGTTGTAGGCCAAAAACATCTGGAGGGCCGAAGTTGAGGAAGCCTGGGATAAACTAATCCATTTCAACTCCTTGGAGGAAGGATTAAATTTGTTATTGCAACCTGTGGCTTCCAACGGGATGAACTCCTTGGCTATTTTCGTAAGGGATGGAAAAAAGCTTTGGAGCAGAGATTTGTTTGGTGTACAAGTTTGGGGACTGACAGGGTGGACGTCACAACACCAGTCACATGAGACGAGCTCAGTCAGATACACATCTCCAATGTTGTTTATACCATCAGCTCTCAGAAATGCCTTTTAGAATTTTACACTGAACGACCAAAACAAGGACTGCAGCTGAAGGGTAGCCAAACTTTAAAACTGGAAACTCAGAACCTGTTGCCTAAACATTTCCATTTTCATAGACACTTTGGCCCCGACCTTAAAATTATTTTCAAAGATCAGTTACAGCACCAAGATTGAATACCGTACGTATGTTTGTTTTCTGCAGGGCTTGAATAAAGAAACATGACATGGTTGTATATTTTTTTTAAATATATCAATGGCATAGTTGTATTTGGTTTGCACAATACTTAGGGTATTAGAAAGTGTGATTTTTTTTCCCCATTAGTTTTAATTCTCACACTGTTAACGTGGATAATCCCTCGCTATATCTCAAGAGTTCACTGCATCAGTCTAGCTTGGCAGGTAGCAATCAGAAGTAAGCAAAAATCAGGGATGATGAGCAGAGGTGTCAGGACCAAGGACAGAGCATGCAGGTTGGATGGAGAGCAAGGCCAGGAAGCGAGTAGAAAGAAGCTTATGGAGCAGTGAACTACAGCTTCATGGAGATGTGTGCTATCCTGGCAGAAAATTGAAATGGCATTGCTCTGAGCAATCGGGGGCTAACAGAAAGTGGTCAGAGATGCAAGAGGATTTATACATGAAATTTGGCACTTCCTGCGTTGGAGCGCCTTTGCATTGAGTGCCTATGTCAGAGCCATTCATGCATTGTCGTGTTTCTGTTTTTCAAAAGCCCAATTAATTATATGCAAAACTATATGCAAAATGTATGTATGAGATATATTTACACAAACATATACATACAATAAATAGGCGCTGGTTACTTTAGGAAACCTGGAATGTATATGCATATGATAATATGAATAATATGTGAGAACTTGTCATATTTTTAGCAAAACCAGTAAAAAACAACTTGCTTTTCAACGAGATTGAAGTGCAAGATGGGGATTAGAAAAAAATATGTGTGGATTAGTGTGACATTAAGATTTTCATAAAATTCTACCCTAAAAGTGTTTTCCTTGAAAAAGAAGTTGCCCCTTGAGATGTGGTCTAGTGGTAAAGACGTTCTGCGGAGCCACTTTAGGGCTTTCAAGCTAGTAAAAAAAATGTAGATGGTTCTTGATTTCCAGTGTATTTCATGATGTAATATTTTTCAAGGGAAAAGATTATTCTCTAGCAATTTATAATTTATTCCTAAAGCATAGTAAGAAACTGCTCAGATAACATTCAGCAGCTGCAGCTAACTCAGGCAGATTTTTAAAGTCTTAGAAGACTCTGGCTGCATTCATTGGAAGGCTGCACAGCGGCAGCTGGATACAGCCAAATGACATTGCTTCAGCAAGTATTCCTGTTGCTTTTTTTTAACCTGCAACTCTGGCTAAGAGGTGTGAGTGTCGTTAAAAATAAGAAAGGAGGCAGAAAATGAAAGATGGGAGGAGTGAAATTATTTGTCTTGAAAAGGTGGATGGAGAAAAGGAAGCCAAGATATACAGTGGTACCTTGGAAGTCGAACGGAATCCGTTCCAGAAGTCCATTCAACTTCCAAAACGTTCGGAAACCAAGGCAGGGCTTCCAATTGGCTGCAGGAAGTCCCTACAGCCAACCGGAAGCCGCATCGGATGTTCGGGTTCCAAAAAAGTTCGCAAACCAACACTCACTTCTGGGTTTGCGGTGTTCAAGAGCCAAAACGGGATCCAAGGTACAACTGTAAAGGCATGCACCCATTCACTCAATCTTCTGTCAGCCAACACTTGCTCTGGGCAATATCCTGCCTCAGCAGGCAGAGCTTCAAAGGCTCCTTCCCCCAGGAACAGTCAACATTTTGTTGTGGGACCCTGCTTGTGTTTAATAAGTTGACACCATTAGCCCTGCTGGGCATGACAGAACGGGCACATTTTCTGATTCTCCTATTGGATTGTGTATAGTTATACCATCAGCTGTGAACCTGGGGGAAGAACCTCACATGACCATTTGATCTGTATGGCAGTGACTCTCATCTCTGACCCCAAGCTAGTTACAGGGTAACAGAGTGGGCAGGTTGGAGGAGTGAGCATGTGTTCATTACCTCGGTTGCATAAATGCACTGCTCCATCTGGTCTGGGATGATATAGATGGGGTGGTAGGTGCCTTCTTTGGGGTATCCAGCAGGAGCAATGGACCGGGTGGGCTCAGTTTTTTTACTGCGGTAAAGGAAAGAGAAGCAAGGTGGTGTGTTAAAAACTGGAGGGGGAAGCTTTGTTCCCTCACAAAATGTGTGGGAGTGGGCTGGTTAGGGCCATTCATCAGTAAGTGAAAAAAAGACATTCTGCACAGCATACTCAACTGGTACAAAGTCACAGTACTAAGTGGCAGTGGACTCTGCCTCATGGTAAACCTTGATTATGGTGGCAATTTTCAATCCAGGAATTAAAAACTCAGTTCTCATCAAGACTTTATGGCGCCTTTGATCACTCTTGCCTGCTTAACCACCTTCATAACATACACCTAGTAGGCTCTCTTTACCCACTGAACATGCATACAGGCCTTGGCTTTATCTTTGCTCCTCATGTTTAAAGTCTGTTATCAGCTCATGGCAAGGGAAGTGTTCTCTTGTTGCTACTCTGTAAAGCAAGGGTGGGGTGGGAATGAACAATGACGATACAGGAATAGAAAATAATACAAAAAAGGGGAGTGTTCACATGCTAAACTGGTTTGAGAGGGCACATTCATCATGGTCTGGTCTTGTGCCATCAGACAGATTTATTAATATTTGTGAACATTTTAAACTCTTTAATATGATAAAATCATAAATAAATAAAAATAACATATTTTACCAAATAAGATCTCCCAATTGCTTAAATCTGCAGCTCAAAGCTGAGAGTGCTCCAATGTGCATGAAAACATGTTGCGAAGCTTTCAAGACTATCAACCAGGGTATCCTTCTGAAGAGGCTGCCTGAGTTGGGTGCGGACAGGTTGTATTGCAGTGGTTCTTCTCTTACCTAGACAGCTGTTTCCAGATGGAGGTGCTGGGGAATTTCTGTTCAACCCTATTGCATCTTCCCTTCAGAGTTCTGCAAGGTTCCATATTAACTCTCACCCTATTTGTGAAACCACTAGGGGACAGTGCCCCTTGAAGTGTGGTATTTGGAGTGTGTGATCCTCAATATGCAGATGACATACAGTTTTATTTCTCCTCCTTCTGGAGCCATGTGAGGCTGTGGGTAGAGATAGCTCAAGGCATCTTGCTGCCTGAGGTTAAGGACCATATGGCTCCACCATCTCCATTCCATATCTTGATTCAACACTGCCAGCGGCAACACATGGCATTCTTATGGCAGCTGTGAAGCTCCTCTGGCCTCCAGGCCCAATTAGGCTTGCATGTGGCCTGTGGTTTTTCCCTAAACCACAGCCACCTGTCCATCACCTGACATCACGTAACTGGAATCATCTGCTGGCACAATCTGTGTGCTAATATCAGCAGGGGAGGTTGTTCTGTTGCCAAGTGAAGTACACAGCACCTTTTAGTAGACCCCCAGACACTCCTTCTAATAGTCCTACTTTTATCAAAAGTCCCATTCTGGCAGCTACTCCATGACTGAAGAGATTATCCACAGGATGACCTCATTTTACATACACAGTGAACACAAATTGTTCCTCTTTGTGGCATGTTTGTGGTAAAACCTCCAATGCAGTGTAGGATAACCCCTACACTTAAAAAAAAAACAAAAAACACCATGCAATCTGCATTCATGGGTCTCCTATAAACAGGGCTTTTTTCAGCCAGAACTCAGAACTCAGCCAGAACCTCTCTGGTGGGTGACATTAGAAGAGAACAAGGGAGGCACTCATGGTGAGTTCCGGCACCTCTTTTTCTAGAAAAATAGCATTGCCATGACTAATTAGAAACACAAAATTTACCCCCTCTGTTCTCTTGCGAACAGAGCATTTTAGAGCTAGTTATCTGACCAAACTCTTCCCAGCTTCCTTAATAGATGTGTTTATTGTGTTGCATTTACATGTGATGCCCATTGTAGTCTTGGATCGCGGCCACAACAAGGTCCTGTACACAGACACATTTTGTATTTGTGCTCAACCTCAGGTGGAATACATCACTGATTATCTGTTAGCCTGCCCGTTAGATAGAGACTCAAAAGACTGCTTTCTGAATCCTTTGTTCACAAAAGCAAACAGGTACACCCCAGCAGAAATGGTCCTGTTTCTTTTGAGTGACAATAATATAAGGTTACCAGATTTTTGTCAATGAATCCGGGGACACTTTTCAACTTTAGTCAGAATGGATGGATTTTGTCAGGGGACTGACTGGTAAATCTGGGGACTGTCCCCAGGAAACGGGGATGTCTGGTAACCTTATGTTAAACCATTCTGCAGTGCATTTTTTTAAAGCCTAAATCTTTACATCATGAAATTTTATATAAAGATTTGTGCAGTGTATATGCGTATTAAAACTGCAGGAGGCAGTGGAAGACAGGAGTGCCTGGCGTGCTCTGGTCCATGGAGTCACGAAGCGTCAGACATGACTAAACGACTAAACAACAACAAATGCTAGTTATTCCAAGATGCAATGTTTTTCAAGTGATTGACAAAGCACACATTTTTGTTCTGGATTAAAATTAGAGACACGACTCACAGAAATACATGTATTTTGTTCATCAGCAGTATTTGAGGGAACACCTCTCCCTACATTTGCTTGCCTGGGTCTTGAGATCTATGGGAAAGGCCCTCTGCATGTTTCCGCCAATGGCTACAGCCTTTGCGGCAACACAGGATAGCGTGTTCTATGAGGTGGCACCCTGCCTGGGGATCTCCTTCCCTACAGAGATACATGAATGATTTTCTGATGCCAGCTTAAGACATCCCCTCTGCCCAATCACTTGGAATGGCCAATCTTTTGTGGGCAATGACAACGCTGGCTACATCAAAGAACTTGATGCATCCTTCCCTTGGAATAATTATTCATATACTAGTAAATTAAGCCTGTTAACAAAAACAGGCGCTAGAAAGCTCTCTCTCTCTCTCTCTCTCTCTCACACACACACACCCCTTCTCCCCCACTTCCCAGACCTCCACAAACAGTTTGGCTCTGTCTCCCTCCCTCTCCCTCCCCCTCCCACACACACAGCGCCGGCCAACCGCCCGCTGCAGGTGGACGGCAGCAGGAGGACTTGGGGCAACGGCGCTTCGCGCCTGTGGCCCAAGGCGGCAAGGCAGCAGGAGCCGCCGCCGCTGCGCTGATGGGCGCAGCAGAAAGCTGCGCTCCAAAGGCGGGAAGGCTGCAGGAGCCACAGCGGCAAGGCAGCAGCAGCCGGCGGCGCTTCACTTATGGGCGCAGCGGAAAGCTGCGCTCCAAAGACGGCAAGCCAGCCGGAGCCGCCGCCGCTGCGCTTATGGGCGCAGCGGAAAGCTGCGCTCCAGCAAGGGGTCGGCGGGAGGCTGCAGCTGGACGGCAGCAGGAGGTCTGGGGGCCGCGGCGCGGGGAAGCGGGCGGAGGAGAGCAGCGGAGGCGGGGAGGTCCGGCCGGCGTGTCGTCGTCCTGCTCCGGCTGCCGGAGAAACCGTTGGGGCTGGCGAGGCCTCAGGCTGGGCGAAGGAGGAGGCGGCCTGAACGGGAAAGGCACCGAGGGAGCGCCTCAGCCCCGGGGGAGCCCTTTCCTCGGGGCGAAGTTTTATTTTCAGGAGGCTTTGTTGGGGGGGGGGAGGGAGGGCCAGCATTTGGGCGCTCCTCTTGCGCTCCAGCGAGCGACTGGCAACAGCGCTGGAGGAGCCGCCAACCCCGGAAAGGCACAGCCCCGCCCTCGTCCGCTCCCGGCCAATCCGAGGCCCGAAGTCTCTGCGCCGGCCAATCCCTGCATCCGTCTCTGACATGCGCAGTGGAAAATTTCCACTGACACACACCCGCGGACGTGGGGACATTAGGGAATTATTATATAGGATTGGCAAGTGGGGGTGGAAAACACACCAATGTTTCATGGGGCAGCCCTGCTCTGGGAATCGTCAAGTGTCCAATGTTTTAGCTTAGCTTCTCAGCACAATCCAGGCTTCCTAGTGGCACATGGGTTGGATACAACTGCCCCTACTGCCTCATACATTTGTAACCTGGCTCTTGCACAAACCGAGTTGTTCACAAGTCATAGAAGCCAACTCATAGAGGCAGAGGTCCCTTCAGCCCCTCCAATAAAATATTTGACGGGGGGTTGCCCCCCCCCCCCAGTTGATGGGCATTACCATTCAAATTCGACCTTATGATCGATTATCTGCCTCCCCCCCCACCACCTTCTTATTCAAGTTGGCACTCCTGCCACAAGTGCAGTCTGGCATGCAAAGAGTAGGCGACAGAAACTTGATCGGACTTGCGTGGAGCCGGTTCCAAAACCTTCAGCTCCAGAGCAGCAAAGAAAGCTCTCTAGCACGAGCACCCCTCGTTCCGGGTACTGCTGAGCTCACGGCTTTGGAGATCGGCTTGAGCCCCAAGGAATCCACATCAAGGAGCCCTGAAAGCAGCCGAGCGAGCCCTTTTTGACAGCTCGGCGTCAAGCAGCTTTCCCCCGACGGGCGGGGACTTGCTGCCTCTTGGAGCCGGCCAGCCCGCGGAACGAGAAAGGGAAGGCGGAGCCCAGACGCTGCCCACGGCCACAACTTTATAATAATAATAATTTATTATTTGTACCCCGCCCATCTGGCTGAGTTTCCTCACCCACTTTCCGCCACGCTTCACCCTCATCCCAAGCACCACTCTCCGCCCGATGCCACAATCGCCTGCCTTGCACGCAGGCGGCAGACTTGCCCACGGCCCGCGCAGGGAGGAGTCGGAAGCCGACCAAGAGGCGAGCGCTGGTGCAGCAGCCCTCCTGTGCGGAAAGGAGCGCCGCGTGCGCTCGCAGCTGCCTCGGGCAAGAGGAGCGCAGGTGTACCACAGCGGTCGCCGGAGTGCACGAGCCAAGCACTGCTGCTGCATGTCCATTAACTGCATCCACGCATCCGCGTCTGTGGCATCACGTGCCTGGCTTTGGAAGCAAAAGCAGTGAGGGCTGGGGGTTTTTTTAATGTCATGGATAGGACTAGGTAAAGGTAAAGGGGTTGACCGACTCTGGGGTTGCAGCGCTCATCTTGCTTTATTGGCCGAGGGAGCTGACGTACAGCTTCCAGGTCATGTGGCTAGCATGACTAAGCCGCTTCTGGCGAACCAGAGCAGCGCACGGAATCGCCGTTTACCTTTCCGCCAGAGTGGTACCTATTTATCTACTTCCACTTTGACATGCTTTCGAACTGCTAGGTTGGCAGGAGCAGGGACTGAACAATAGGAGCTCACCCCGTCGCAGCGATTCGAACCTTCTGATCGGCAAGCCCTAGGCTCAGTGGTTTAGACCACAGCGCCACCTGCGTCCCTTCTAATTGGTAGCTATAACCATATAAACATATTTATTCATAATTATACTACTGACTCTGGCCAGTCTCTGGCCTTCAATATCAAGCAGTTATATAAACTACAGGTTTGTATAAAATGACAAGACTAAAATGTGGTTTTTTTACAGTTCTTTTTTTATATAAAAAAAGCTGTCCAGTTATATAGTCTTTTATAAGTTACTTAGAGGGTCATAAATTCAGCTGACAGATGTTTGCATTAAATTCAGATTTCATTTCAAACCAGGTTGTTTTTTAAAGAGAAAATGGCAGTTGAAACCCCAAACCTTTCTTTAAAATTCAATTTTTAATATATTTAAACACCCAATTTATCATCCTGATACAGTATTTGACTACTCCTGTAGTCAGGGCCGGCGCGTCCATTTAGGCGAACTAGGCAATTGCCTAGGGCACCAAAATGGAGGGGGCGCTGGCCAGCCTGCCCCCCGCCGCCGCCCCAACCAGCGACGGAGTAAGCAAACCGCGGCGGTGGGGGGCGCCCGGTTGGCCAGGGGGCGGGGCACCGCTCCGCAACGTGCGTCATACGCAATGACGTCACGTGGCCCGCCCCCTCGCCTAGGGCGCCAAAATTGCCAGCACCGGTCCTGCCTGTAGTGTGTCGAGAATCAGGGAAAGGGAGATAATAGCAGCAGTTAAAAGGTTGCTGAACTACATCTTTCAAGAGCCCCAGCAAACATGGCCAGTGATGATGGGAGTTGCAGTTCAGAAACATCTGGAAGCCCAAAGGTCTCCCACTCCTGTGTTAGATCATGCGACTGTTGCCAAACCATCTTGTACTGCCCTAGAAAGCTTCCTGCTCTGCTGCTAATATTTAATGTTTTGTAACCTTGCTAGTTGGTCTACAAGATAATATGCAATTGACACATGAGACACTTAAAAGCACACCTGAGCTTCTTGTCAGTTTTGGGTCTCTTGTGACTGCTGTTAATGGGGGAGAGAAAACGGAAGATAATGCAATTGTCAGTTCTAGATTAGGTCAGCTTCACACTCACATTTTAGAATGTAACAGCAAGGACCAATTTAGCCTCTCTTTGCAAAAATAATTCCCCTAAATATGTTTCACAAAATAAATTTGGAATTCAACACAAATTACTTTCCTGAGCTGGGAACATTTCCAGGGCTAAATCTAGCTCCGTTGGCCATACTGGACAAAATGCAAAGAGCTGCACAGCTCATTCCACATGCTAAAGGGGGCTTTGGACACGTGTTTCTCCATCAGGAAAGTAAGGAATTAAGAGATTTGGATTGGCCGTGACGGATCCGCCCTGCAGCAGTGGGAACCTATTACGATGGTCTGCCTTAGGAGGTTTATAGGATCTGAGGAATTCTGGCAGTTTTCAGCGGACATGGCTGGTGTGCCAGTTGTTTATTTATTATTCAGTTAGTCAGTCAGTCATTCAACTTATACACCGCCCTGTACCCAGAGGTCTCAGGGCGGTTCACAACAAGACCACAACATATAAAATCAAACCAAAAGCAATAACCCAATAACCCCCCTCCAAGCCACATTCTAAAAGGACATAGGATGTCAATAAGATCAACCAAAGGCCTGGTTAAAAAGGAACGTTTTTGCCTGGCGCCTAAAGGTGTATAATGAATTATTATTTATTTATTGAATTTATGTACCGCCCTATATCTGCAGGTCTCATGGCAGCTAACAGAATAAAATCAAAATATAAAACCACAAAATACATACTTAAAATAAAAACAACCCAATACCCCACCCCCTCAAAAAAAAAATCCCAACATTTTAAAAGGGCATAGGATATCAATAAAATCAACCAAAGGCCTGGTTAAAAAGGAATGTTTTTGCCTGGTGCCTAAAGGTGTATAATGAAGGCGCCAGGCAAACTTCCCTGGGGAGAGCATTCCACAGATGGGGAGCCACTGCAGAGAAGGCCTGTTCTCGTGTTGCCACCCTCCGGACCTCTGAGGAGAAGGCACACGAAGAAGGGCTTCAGAAGATGATCTCAGGGTCCAGGTAGGTTTTATGGAAAGAGGCGGTCCTTGGGTATTGCGGTCCTGAGCCGTTTAAGGCTTATAGGTAAAAACCAGCATTTTGAATTGGGCTCATAAACTAACTGGTAGCCAGTGCAATCGGACCAGGATCGGTGTAATATGCTCAAACCATCTTGCTCCGGTGAGCAACCAGGCTGCCAAATTCTGCACTAGCTGAAGTTTCTGAACCGTCTTCAGAGGCAGCCCTATGTATAACTTGTTGCAGTAATCTAACATTGAGGTTACCAGAGCATAGACAACAGTAGTTACCGGTAAGTTATTCCTGTCCAGATAGGGGCATAGCTGGGCCACCAGCCGAAGCTGATGGAAGGCATTAAGGCGGCTTTTTAAATCTTTTTAAATCTTTTAATCTGTATTTTAATCATTGTTTTTTTCTTTTGTGTTTCATGTTTTATTGTGATTTTAATGGTGTGAGCCGCCCTGAGCCCGGCTTGGCCGGGGAGGGCAGGGTACAAATAAAAATTATTATTATTATTATTATTATTATTATTATTATTATTATTATTAAGATTGCTTTGTTGCAAGATGGAATGATGTTGGCCATTTAGAAGGCAGCAACAGTGCAGCCCCTTCTGAAAAAACCCACTCTGGTCCGCAGGTATTAGATAACTATCACCCTGTTGCAAATAGCCCTTTTCGTGGGTAAGGAGTAAGGAGTGGGCTGGGCAGCTAGATGAAGCAGAGTATCTGGATCGATTTCAATCCAGTTTCTCGCCCAGTTACAGCATAGAAACTGCATTGATGTGTTATTGAGAGAGTGATAGGGAGAGTACTACTCTGTTGATACTTTTCAACAGCAGCAGCTTTTAATACTATGGACCACTGTATCCTTCTGGAGCAACTCTGTGGATTGGGGGCATTGTGTTGTGGTGGTTCCACTCTTACCTTCAGTGTCCCCTCTAGAGGATAGCACCGGGAGATTCCTGTTGAGCTCCATGAAAACTGTGCTGTGGGATTCCACAGGGTCCTATTCTGTGTCCCATGATATAGAATATCTTACGAAACCGCTGGGAGGAATCATCTGAGAATTTGGAGCAAAGTATCACCAGTATGCTCTCAATTCCATCTGAATTCGATGAGGTGGTAGATATGGTGGACCAATGCTTGGAAATGATGACAGACTGGATAAAGTCCAAGATTCTGGAAAAGGCATTTCTTTGGTTTGGAAATTAGGAAGGCAGCCTGTTTTGGATAGGGTAGCACTTCCCTGCTGGAGCAGATCCCTCAGCTTGGGAGTACTCTGTCACTGGAGGCCTAGCTGAGAACCAGACAGTGGCAAGAAGCACCCATGACAGTTTCTTCATTGGCCAAAGCCATTCCTGGATCGGTATAGCCTACCATTAGTAACCCATGCTCTAGTTTCCTCATGTTTGAATTACTGCAATGCCCTCCATGTGGGACTGCCATTGAAAACAGTCTGGAAGCTGCAGCTAGTGCAGAATGTGGCTGCCAGGTAATTAACTAGTGGATCATGTACTGCCTGCCTGCCTGCATGCTGTCAATATCAATTCAAGATCTTAGCAATGGTTGACAAAGCCCTATACAGCTTGGTGCCAAAATATGTATAGGAAAGTTTCTGCCAGTACCAACCAACTCGATCCTTAAGACTAGAGTGGGTGGGCTGTTTGCAGTTCTCACCTGGATTTAAGATGAGATAAGGACTATAGCTCAGTGGCACAGCATCTGCTTTGCATGAGGAAAGCTCCAGGTATAAGCCCTGCCATCTCCAAGTAGATTTGACAACCACTGTTGGACCATGATGACAAAAATGAGAATGGAAAAATAGCCCAACCAGTCCCTATATTTAAAACAGTATGTGCGGAAAGGAAATTTGTAGTTCGGCTCTATTCCAAATACCAAAAGCACATTTTAGAAATCATACATGTACTGTTATTCCTGTTAAATACATTCTCAAAAGCTGTCATTTTCCAGACTGCTCATGCAACCAGGACATTTCTAACAGAAGGGCACTTTGGATATCAGATTCCTGCCTAACTAAACACTGAAAAATTAAGGAGGGAAAC
This sequence comes from Darevskia armeniaca, assembly GCA_034641395.1. NCBI lineage: Eukaryota > Metazoa > Chordata > Lepidosauria > Squamata > Lacertidae > Darevskia > Darevskia armeniaca. Next base: position 93,041 of record JAWWNF010000645.1, read on the forward strand.
GGTTTTAGTACTAGCAACTTACTGGGAACATTCCCCTGAGCAGTCAAAGCACTTTATGTGCAGGATGCAAGCCAATCTAAACAATCTGCCAAAAGCATTCTGAATTTCCCTCTGCCAATAAGAGTTTGCTCATACCTGCTACCAGTACATCATATTCTTCCTCTTTTAACATTTTGTCTGAGGAGTTGTATGAAACTTAAGCACTTACTTGCTCATTATTTTGTGAGGTTTAGTTGGTCCTAATAAAATGTGGTGACACTTTTTCTTGTTTAGATTTTTTTCTAAGAAACTGACCTTAGTTAGCCCGTGAATTTCAAAAGTATTCCAGTGACATGTAGAGGAATGAAGAGGGTGGAACAATAAAAGGATGGTCAAAGGAGCCTGAGATTGCTTGGGGAGTGGTAGGAAGGCAGGGACCTTCAGTCCTAGCAACTTCCTCATTGGGGTGATACCTACGGGAAAGAGTTGCAATAGTTGTTGGGATCATTAGTCCTGCACTGTTTTGGTTCCTCTGAATAAAGAATTCAATGACACCGGGTTTATTATTACTAACCTCCTCTTGATGCTGGCTCCTGACAGTGTTCTAGGACTCAGCCCTAACACCGAATATTTATTTATGTGGCTGTTTTATACCACCCTCCAAATCATATTTTCAGAGTGGTTTATAAAACAATTAAAATGTAAATAAACAACAGCAAAAAACATTTCATAAAACCAGCATAACAGCATAACCAGCATAAAACCAGCAGGATTTATGGGGGGGTGGGGGGAACCTTGGGAAAGTAAGGTCTTTTCCTGGTGCCAAAAAGATAAAAAGCTGACAGTCTGTGGAGAGAAGATCCCACAACTGAGGCACCACTACTAAGGTCTTCCCTTGAGCCCCTCACCTCAGTTGGCAGGGGTACACATGCAGAGCACTTTGTTGAGGATCTTAATGTTTAGGTGGGTACATATAGAGAAAGGCAGTCATTCAAGTACTCTGGCTGGTCCTAAGTTACAAAAGGCTTTAAAGGTAAACCAGCATTCTAAGGTGGGCCTGGAAACAAACTAGGATAAATGCCATAGCCATAGTTTAAGAGGAGGCAGTGCCCTCTGTACTGCCAAGCATAACTTCCCATCCTCTTAAGTTATGCAAAGTAATATAAATTTATGCCCAACAGTGCATACAGCTACAGTGGTACCTTGGTTTAAGAACAGCTTAGTTTATGAACAACTTGGATTAAGAACGCTGCAAACCTGGAAGTAGGTGTTTTGGTTTGTGAACTTTGCCTTGGAAGCAGAACATGTTCCGCTTCCTGTTGAGTGTGTTTGATTTGTAAATTGAGTCCCCCGCTGCTATGGGAAAGCACACCTTGGTTTAAGAATGCTTTGGTTTAAGAACGGACTTCCAGAATTGTTAGTAAACCAAGGTACCACTGTATAAGTGAAGGCCAAATGATGCAGTATTGCATACTGCAACGGTCCCATTTTAAGCAGGACATCTCGGATTTACAGAAGCTGCTCCAACTTCTCATCCCAATCCCAGATGTCCAGTTTTGGTTCCTGTGCTGTGGCCACACCAGAGCGCGTGACCAAAAGACGCACATTTTTTGGTCCCGCACTGTGTCGTGAGTCAGTTGGCTCTTCCTGTTATTGATGTGGAGAAGATGATATTATAATTATTGTCTCCAAAAAACCCAGAGGCTAATAAGGAGGCTAGTAAAAGGTTAAAACATATGGGGCGCAGTTCTGGAGTGCCTCAGCTCCCCAACAGGAAACAGTTTCACTATCAGCTTATTGTCCTCAGCACTAGCTCCTTCCCAAGGATTGATTGTGCCAATACCTATGATCACAGTAAACTTGGGTGTTGGACTTGCGAAGCCTTATTGGACAGGTAATCTTCAGTAACTGGTATGAACAGCATTTATGACACCCCTCTCTGCAGTCAGTAGAAGGACTTGCCATATGGGCCTAAGCAACACCATACAGGCTATGTCACTGTAGAGCGTGTCTGGAAGATGATACTGGAATTAAAGAGATTGGCATAATGGCATTTGTATGCTCAGCATCCAAAAGGTACAAGCTGGACCATAAAGAAGGCTGATCGCCGAAGAATGGATGCTTTTGAATTATGGTGCTGGAGGAGACTCTTGAGAGTCCCATGGACTGCAAGAAGATCAAACCTATCCATTCTTAAAGAAATCAGCCCTGAGTGCTCACTGGAAGGACAGATCCTGAAGCTGAGGCTCCAATACTTTGGCCACCTCAGGAGAAGAGAAGACTCCCTGGAAAAGACCCTGATGTTGGGAAAGATGGAGGGCACAAGGAGAAGGGGACGGCAGAGGACAAGATGGTTGGACAGTGTTTTCGAAGCTACCAACATGAGTTTGGCCAAACTGCGGGAGGCAGTGGAAGACAGGAGTGCCTGCCGTGCTCTGGTCCATGGGGTCACGAAGAGTCGGACACGATTAAATGACTAAACAACAACCCCACTAAGGTCAGAGTGAAACATCTCTCTTCTCTTCTACATCCTCTTCTTCAACATACCTCTCCAACTATGGCTAGTCCAACATTTGAACAACACAGGACTGGCTCTGAATTATATACTACAGATGGGCACTTTCATGCTTTCACAGTCTTTGGTCTCCTGATAAGAAAATTCTGATAACTCTGCAACTCTTTAAGTAATCTTAGAATCAAATTTATGAGCGAAGGGTAGAGAAATTCAGAGGGCTATTACAACTCTTAGTATCTTCATACTAGTTGGCATTCAGAATACAGATAACTGCTACATGCGTCGCACACATGCACACTACCAAATTGACTTGGATGTCCTGCTTCCAGCCATACTAATGAAAACTGGAATGAAAAAGGTTTTTCCCAATCTATATAAATAAAAATATAAATGTGTGTTTGTTCAAAACCTCAAATCTCCGAAAGTACTGCACCGATTGCTTTGAAATTTTGACACAACATTGGGTTCCATTCCTGGAGTATTTTTACATTAAAAAAAATTACACAGATGTCACACCTGCGACAGGTAAAAAGGAAAAAAAACATACTTTTTTAGATCCTAACCAATCACATAGTGAGCAGCATGACATCACAACACTACATAGCCACATAGCCAACACCATTGTTAATGTGGTGACATCACTGCTGTGATACAGGCTATACAAGGTCAGAGAGCCCAGGAGGAGGGAGGGAGGGGGGGCTTGGAGGCGAGGGCGGCTACGGCATCATTAGAAAAGAGACGTTTCTGAGGGAGGAAGAAGCAGCACACGGTAATTTCATTTCAATGACAAAGCGGGGTTGTGTGCGCGGGGGGGTGGAGGCAGCATTTTCACCGGGAAATTGAAATGAGCTGTTTGTGAGGGAGGGAGAAAGGGGCCATTCGGAGAGGCATGGTCTGAGGGGGGACCTTGGAAGGGAACGGGGAGGCAGCCAAAAAGCAGGTGGAAGTTCAATGGGGGAAGCTGTGGGGAGCCAGCAGAAAACGGGGTCCAATTGGGGGAGGGGTAGATATCTCTATATCTCCACAGGAAATGGAACAACCATTTGTATACCCAAAAGTATTGCAAAATTACAAACGTTCACAAAATGAGCCACAGAAACGCGTGGCCGGGTCAGCTAGTACTGGTATATAAATAAAAATGTAAATGTGTGTTTGTTCAAAACCTTAAATCTCCAAAAGTACTGCACCAATTGCTTTGAAATTTTGACACAATGTTGGGTTCCATCCCTGGAGTGTTTTTACATAAAAAAATATTACATAGATGTCAGATCAGCGACAGGTAAAAAGGAAAAAACATACTTTTTAAGATCCTAACCTATCACATAGTGAGCAGCATGACATCACAACACTACATAGCAACATAGCCACCACCATTGTCAATGTAGTGACATCACTGCTGTGATACAGGCTATACAAGGTCAGAGAGCCCAGGAGGAGAGAGGAGAGGGAGGGAGGGGGGGGCTTGGAGGCGAAGGCGGCTACGCCAATAGGCTATTGGCAGCCGACGACACGCTATGCGAGAGCATACCCACGTCCTCAGAGGGAAGGCGTGCACAAACTACACACAGAGAGAGAGGGAGACAGAGAAACGGAGACACAGAAACGGGAGGTGACGGGGGAGTCTCGGGGTGCGCAGAGAGAGTGCGGGGGCAGGGAGCGAATCACACCGAGTCAAGTGAAAGGAGGGAGAGAGAAAGGGAGGATTGGGAGAGGGATGGTCTGAGGGGGGGAAGGAGCCTCTCCGCTGGGAGAGGAGGCAGGCGGGAGTTCAAGGGGAGAAGCTGTGGAGAGGCAGGTGAAAGCGGGGGTCGTGTGCGTGGGGGCGGAGCCAGCACCGGAAAAATGGGGAGGCAGGCGTGGCAGGCGCCCACCCCTGTGTGCGCGCGGGGGGTGTGTGCGCGGGGGGGCGGAGCCAGCAGTTTTGGCAGAAAATTAAAGGAGCCGTTTCTGAGGGAGGAAGAAAGGGGGAGCCGTTTCTGTGGTCTGAGGGGGGACCTTGGAGGGGAAGGTGGGGAAGGAGCCTCTCCGCTGGGAGAGGAGGCAGGTGGCAGTTCAATAACCTGTGTGGAGGTCTCATTCCAGTACGGGGGGGGGGGGGAGATATTCGACAGGGAAGCGGGGCTGCATCCAGTTAACCACTCTGAGACATCGGCTGGTCGTAAAAGTAGCACACGGTAAATTAAATATTTTACCATTCTATTTCTATGTTTCTGATTTACGATCCGAGGGTTTCAAGGTGTCCATTGCCTACCCATGGAACCTCAGCCTAGGGGGGGCGTTTCCAACCTTGCACCCCCACCCCCATTATTTAGCCACAGCAACACGTGGCCGGGTACAGCTAGTAGAGAAATATTGCTATGCTTATTCAGCTTAGAATAATAGAATCACAGAATTGCAGAGTTGAAAGGGACCCTAAGGATCATCCAGTCCAACCCCCTGCAATGCAGAAATAGTGAGATGTTCCAGGTATGCAGTGCTCACCCAAGTTTGGTTTCTGGAAGTTTGCAGCCATTTTGTAATACTTGTGCTTATTTATAAAAATACAGTTAAAGGTAGATAGCCGTGTTGGTCTGCCATAGTCAAAGCAAAACAAAATAAAAAAATTCCTTCCAGTAGCACCTTAGAAACCAACTAAGTTTGTTCTTGGTATGAGCTTTCGTGTGCATGCACACTTCTTCAGATACCCTGAAGAAGTATCTGAAGAAGTGTGCATGCACACGAAAGCTCATACCAAGAACAAACTTAGTTGGTCTCTAAGGTGCTACTGGAAGAATTTTTTTTATTTTATTTTGCTATAAAAATACAGTTTGAGCTTAGGTGGAGATACAGCTTAAACACACCAACAGACGCCCAAAGGCCACTGCTTCCACATTAGATCTCTAAGGAGGCACCCACACCATCAGATGCTTCTATGGTCCCAAAATTCAACTGTGTCTGTTCTCAGTCTGTCTCAAACTGAAGTCCTGTCTTATCTCCCCACTTAATAGAATAGAATAGAATATAGAATAGAATAGAATATATTTTATTGTCATTGTCCCCTTTGGGGACAACAAAATTACTTGGCTGCTCCATCCACCCAGAATAGGGCACTCCACGCAAAGACAAAACAACCACAAAAACACTGATTAAAACCATACACACTGATTAAAACCATACAATGATAAAACATAACAGGTAAGATTAGATGACTTCAAAGTCTTACACACATGTCTTACACACATTCAGCTTTATAACATTATCTCCAGCTAAAGCAGGTGGAAAAGTAAGCCATTTCTCAGAACAAGCTCTGGCTGCTTCCTGCTCATTCAGGAATATGCATTAAGAAACAGTTTCCACCTCAACATAATTCGCCAAAAAGAGGAATATATCATACTAGATCTAGCCAACTGATTGCTTCAGCAGTCGCTGACTTTTCCAGACCCCAATCTTACAATCATATAATCATAGTGTGAGAAGGTCCTTGGTGGTTAACTACACCAACTCCAAAGCTTACAACAATGTGTTTCTTCCTTGTTGCGATATAAAGGTACAAACATAAGAGCAGTCTTTCTGGATCAGATCAAAGGTCCATCTAGTCCATGGGCAGGCAAACTAAGGCCCGGGGGCCGAATCCGGCCCAATCGCCTTCTAAATCCGGCCCACGGACGGTTCGGGAATCAGCGTGTTTTTACATGAGTAGAATGTGTGCTTTTATTTAAAATGCATCTCTTGGTTATTTGTGGGGCAAAGGAATTCGTTCATTATTTTGCCCAAAATATAGTCTGGCACCCCACAAGTGGACCGGCCCCCTGCTGAGAAAGTTTGCTGACCCCTGATCTAGTCCAGCATTCAGTTCTCTAAGTGGCCAGTTCTCTAAGTGGCCTACTTGTGTCTCCCAGCAACTGGAATTCAGAGGAATGCTACCTCCAGCAGTAGAGGTAGTACACAGCCATCATTGCTAGTAGCCATTAATAGCCTTATCCCCCATGAATCTGTCTAACCCCCTTTTAAAGACTTCTAAGTTGGTGGTAGCTAAGCTATGTGCTGTACGACATACTTTCTTTTGCCTGTCCTGAATCTTCCAACATTCCATTCAGTTGAATAATCCCTTGTTCTGTGTCACAGAGTGAGTGAATGGTAAATCATACCGTTCAAAGTTGGAGTTGACTATTATCAAAAACACAGTCTTCACAGACTTGGCTGAGTGTCAGGCCTAATAAGCATAGCAGCTCAGCTTCCGTTTCTGGCCTGCTCCCTCAACATCGCAGGGACATGCAGACGAAGATAAGGAGAATGGCAGGGGTTATACCGTTCTCTGAATTCCTCTCAGGGCAAGGGAGGAATGGGCCTTCACCTGCAATTGTCTTGTGGTCTGGCACTCGCTTCCCCATGGAACGAACGCGAGAGCAGGCAAAGGTGCTGGGTGCAGGAGCACTTCACTTGCCACAATCCTCAAATCCATTTCTGGAAGCAGGTTATCCTATTAATTGGATTTTAATTGGCAATTAAAGTAAGGGTGCGTGCCAGAGGAGATGTGACTACAAGCTGTGGGACATTCAGCTGCATGGATTTAAGTTTTGAACTGAAATAAGATTTCATTCTGTGCGAGAGACAGTTGGGGAGAAGGAAGCCTAAGGCTATTGTTTATTCTATGTTTTTCTCTACATTTCTGATTCGGCAACCCTCTCCGGAATGGAAGTTTTGTGAGTTGAAAGGGAGTGCAAAATTATTTGCAGCTATGCTTGAAATAGCCCACTCTTCCCAGGCTGAGGAGGAAATGGCAAAGATTTGAGACATAGTTTAACCAGCGGGGGAGAGAAGACTGCTGCATGCTGTTGTTGACTGCTGCATACCCCGGTTGTGGGTATGATATAAATAAGGTACTACATTTATGATACTCAGCAGGTTACGTTTGTTGTGATTTATGCCAGTGCTATACATAACCAAGGTGTGTTGTTTGATTGTTGTTTGTTTGGAAGCATTGTATTATGGGATGGAGCGATGTAGAGACCTTTGAGAAACCTCGGGATAACTGTTCCACCCCTGAGAGTCCAAAATGACTCCCAGGCTGCACACTTGGTCCTTCAGGGGCACTGTTACCCTATTCAGAACCAGGGATCCCCCACAAGCGCCCGCCCCTGTCCCCCAATAACAGTGCTTCAGTCTTGTTGGGATTCAACCTCAATCCGTTAGCCGCCATCCATCCTTCTCCTTGAGACACTCTCACAGGACATTCACTGCCTTCACTGGTTCCCATTTAAAGTAGAGGTAGAGCTCTATATCATCTGCACACTGATTTGAGACTGGGCGATAATTGGCCATAGTGGGTGGGTCCAAATATGCTTTTTTAAGAAGCGGTTTAATAACCGCTTCTTTAAGTGGGTCTGGGAAGACTCCCTCACAGAGAAAACAAAATAATTTTTTTCCCCTTCCAGTAGCACCTTAGAGACCAACTAAGTTTGTTCTTGGTATGAGCTTTCGTGTGCATGCACACTTCTTCAGATACCCTCACAGAGGTAAGCGTTCACCACATCACGGAGCCCATTGCCCAGCCCTTCCCGGCTCGCTTTTATGAGCCAGGATGGGCAAGGATCAAGGAGACAGGTGGTAGGCTTCACTCGTCCAAACAGCCTATTCACATCCTTGGAGGTAACAGGTTGAAATTGAGCCACCCAGAGTGGCTGGGGAAACTCGGCCAGATGGGCGGGGTACAAATAATGAATTACTATAAACTAGTAACTTATGCCCGTTAAATTAACGGGCGCTAGGGCAACAGGGACGCTATGCGCAGAGCTGACTGAGCGGCTCTCGCTTATCTCGTTTTCTTTTTTCTAACAACACAAGAGCCGCATGACGTAGCCAGCTCTGCGCATAGCGTCCCTGTTGCCCTAGCAACATCAGGGACACGCGCAGAGCTGAGCCCGGCCACCCGAAGTCTCTGCGCTCTAAGTCCCAACGGCTGTCCGTGGGGCACATGCGCAGTAGCGCAATCCCAGGGACACAGGGACTGGACGCAGAGACACTTGCACTTTATTATATGTGATTATTACTATACAACTTGAGTAGACCAAACTCTAGCACTCTCCTACACCAGCCCTGCTACCATGGTGGAGTCTACCTCTTTTTGAATCTGTGTGACTTTATCTGCAAAAAACTACAAAATCATTGCAGGAGATCTTGGTGTCCTCACCAGGTCCCAATGGTGATGGTGGTTCGGTTAGATTATGAACCACCTAAGTCTCCTGCTGCTGTTTTCTGCAGATGCAATAGAAACGGTGAAGAAGGTCCTCTTCGCTGTTGCTATCACCACTTGGTAGGCTTGACCTTGAGCTCTAACCTATGTTCAGTTCGATTCAGAATGATTTTTTCACCACTAGCGCTCCAGGCTGTGGTGGCTGTCACATGCTGACAGCTTCTAGGAGCCACAGGTAACAGCCGAGTGCAGGGTGGGGCCAAAGGTGGATAAAACTACCCCAGAAGGAGCATGATATGCCCCCCACCAGAGGTACTACGCTGAGGGTGCAAAGATTCTAGATCTAAAACAAGTCAGGAACTGAGCATGATTTTGTGGACCCCTTCAAACTGTAATCTACAACCTGTTTTTGGCACAATAATAGTGAATTGGTGGTAGATTTATTCTGCTTTATTTAGTAGTTCTGCAATACTTCCCCAGTGCTACCACATCACTGCTGCCTAAAGCAGCATTAAGTATATAGGATCGTAACTGGGAAAATCCACAACCACCTGTTAAGTGTTTGGAGATTGCAGAAATGGATAAATTGATTTGATTCACAGAAGGTAAGGTTTTCCGAAGGTAAAGTTTGCTTACTGCAGTTACTACAATTACAATGGAAAATGTAAGAAAGGGATGAATTTATTGTACTGTAAAGTATCATTTTAAAGAAAACACACTGAAAAACATTAATAAAAGAGAGGAAGGAAAAGAATCAAGCAGTAGTTGGAGACTTCTTTTTATCTGATGGGAGTCTTATTTAAGAGGAGCAGTTTAATTGATAAAACTTCTTTGTAAGGTTGTTTGAATTTTCAACTTAAAGCTGGTTTGCATTTCTGCTGGCTGAAGAAGATGCTTTTTTAAACAAAAGCTCAATGAGCTTTACTAGCTAAGTTATGCATTTTTATTGTGGATTTCTCCAGGCTTTTGGAACCCGATGTTGGGGCTTAACGTTGCTGTTTTCATTGTTGTTTCATTTTATACTGTATATTACAGTTTATGTTGTGTTGTAAGCTACCCTGTGCCCTGGAGGAAGCGCAGGGTATTAAAAACTCTGAAATAGTGTTAAACTGACTATCCATTTATATCAGTTTCCTAACCTAGCAAAATTATGGATTCTCTAACTCCCCATTACAACAATTATGGATTCTCTGTCTGCCATTGCAACGGCACGATTATATTCATATCAGTTGTAGTGTGGCCATGTGTCCTACTTTACAACATTTTAATGTACAATATTTTAAAAAGCATGTCTGTTTCTTGCTTCAGGACTGTTGCTTTGTCCTGTAAAAGTTATACCAATAGGTTAATAAAGAAAGACTTCTTTAAACTGGGTAACAGCCCCAAATATATTTGCTTTTCCAGTTTTTGGGTACAGATCCTCTTGATCTCCTGTTAGAATATGGAAGCCAGGTTCTTAAGTACGACTTGTTGAAAGGAACACATTTAATCAGCACTGTATTAAAAAACCTTCATTTGCTTTCTTTTTTCTGTGTGCAATTCAAATTGCTGGTTTTGACCTATAAAGCTCTAAACTAGGGATGGTGAACCAGTAGTCTGAAGCAGGGGCGGAGGAACAGGGGGGCGGTGGGAGCACCCCGCCCCCGGCAGCACGATCCCGGTGGGGTTCCATCGCGGCTGCCCCCCCCCCGCCCGCGCTGGGTGCCCCGCCCCGTCTGCTCTCCGCCCCTGGTGCCGGAGCATGAAGCTCCGCCACTGGTCTGAAGAGCCACAACTCCCAATATCCCTGACCACTAGTCATGCTGGCTCGGGATGACGGGAATTAGGAGTCTAACATCATATGGACGATTGGGACTATGATATCTAGAAGACCATCTGCCTGTCCGTGACTAAGACCTGGTGTAGAAGCTGCAGCCAGAGTCAGAGCTGGAACAGGAGTGAGCCACTAAAATCTGGAGCTGAAGCAAAAAAAGAAAGAAAGTTCATTATCTCAGAAGTGAGCTGTTAAACCAGAAAAGATCAAGAGAAGACACAGAGAATCGGAAGTCCTCTTTATTTCTTTCTCTCTTCTCTTTATTTTCCTTTTTTATTATCTTTATATCATCCCTTTCTTCTTTTATCTACTTTGCTTTTGTTCTTTAATGTACTCTACTCTGGGTTAATGAGGGTATGAACATGAAGGCGATGGCTGGCTGATGAAAGACCCTCTGTGAGAAGTGGGGAGGGGGAAAATTCAGGCTGGGGGGCTGGGAGAAGAAAGGGAAGCTCCCTGGTGAAAGCTGGGAGGGTCCACCCCCTTCTGTGTGAGGCAAGGGTTAAGATCTACCTTTGAGAGAGGACTTCGTGTTTCCCCCCTTCTTTTTTCCTTTCCTTTCCTTTTTTCCCTTTTCTTGTTTTTCTTATTTAGATTACTTTGGCTTTTTATTGTGTGATGAAAGGTTTCAATAAAACATTCGTGCAAAACTAAATCTTCACAGTTACTGTATCTTTACTGGTAGAAAACACTTGTGGAAAAAGCGAAAACGAGAAAGAGGAAATGAAGAGTCAGAGATCTGGGCCATCTAATGAAACTGATTTACAATGGATCCAGAACAAAGCAAAATAAAATATTTCTTCTCACTATGCAGAAATAAGATTATAGAATTAATTGCTACAAAATTTGGTGTTGACGAGTAGGGTGATCTGAATTTGTTTATCGTGGAGTTTATAGATTGCTATTAATCATGAGGGCTAAAAATGGAACTTTAGTGTTCAGAGGCAATACTGAATACTGGGATACAAACAAGAAGGGAAGGCAGTTGCTTTCACAAACACAAGTTTCCAGCATCAACAGGCTGTCTATTGGAGACAGTGTGTTGGACTAAAGGTAAAGGACCCCTGACAGTGAAGTCCAGTTGCGAACGACTCTGGGGTTGCGGCGCTCATCTCGCTTTACAGGCCGAGGGAGCCGGCGTTTGTCCACAGACAGTTTTTCCGGGTCATGTGGCCAGCATGACTAAGCCACTTCTGGCGCTACAGAACACCGAAACCAGAGCAGCGCACGGAAACGCCGTTTTCCTTCCAGCCGGAGCGGTACCTATTTATCTACTTGCACTTTGACGTGCTTTCGAACTGCTTGGTGGGCAGGAGCTAGGACTGAGCTCACCCCATCGCAGGGATTCAAACCACCGACCTTCTGATCAGAAAGCCCAAGAGGCTCAGTGGTTTAGACCACAGTGCCACCCGTGTCCCTTGTGTATTGGACTAGGTGACTGCTGAATCCAGTATGGTAAGGCAGTTCAGATGCTCTTAAGTCATAGCTACAGTGTATTTGCCTGGAGACAATCAGTCAGGTCGTGCATCCATAGCAATGACCACAGGTGGAATGACCACTGGAGGAGCGCAGAGAGAAGAAACGCCCTGGTGCATCTGCATCAGCACAACCAGACACCTTCATCTGCCCCAGATGCAACAAAATATATCTCTCCTGTATCAGTCTCTACAGCAGGTGCTGTAACCCTCCAATGTTTTGATTAATAATAAATAATGATAATAATAATAATAATAATAATAATTTATTATTTATACCCCGCCCATCTGTCTGGATTTCCCCAGCCACTCTGGGCGGCTTCCAACAAAATCTTAAAATACAATAGTGTATTAAACATTAAAAGCTTCCCTAAACAGGGCTGCCTTCAGATGTCTTCTAAAAGTCAGATAGTTGTTTATTTCCTTGACATCCGATGGGAGGGCGTTCCACAGGGCAGGTGCCACCACCGAGAAGGCCCTCTACCTGGTTCCCTGTAACCTCACTACTCGCAGTGAGGGAACCACCAGAAGGCCCTCGGAGCTGGGCCTCAGTGTCCGGGCAGAACGATGGGGGTGGAGACGCTCCTTCAGGTCTACTGGGCCGAGGCCGTTTAGGGCTTTAAAGGTCAGCACCAACACTTTGAATTGTGCTCAGAAACGTACTGGGAGCCAATGTAGGTCTTTCAAGACCGGTGTTATGTGGTCTCGGCAGCCGCTCCCAGTCACCAGTCTAGCTGCCGCATTCTGGATTAGTTGTAGTTTCCGGGTCACCTTCAAAGGTAGTCCCACGTAGAGTGTATTGCAGTAGTCCAAGCAGGAGATAACCAGAGCATGCACCACTCTGGCGAGACAGTCTGTGGGCAGGTAGGGTCTCAGCCTGCGTACCAGATGTAGCTGATAAACAGCTGCCCTGGACACAGAATTGACCTGCGCCTCCATGGACAGCTGTGAGTCCGAAATGACCCCCAGGCTGCACACCTGGTCCTTCAGTGGCACAGTTACCCCATTCAGGACCAGGGAGTCCTCCACACCTGCCTGCCCCCTGTCCCTCAAGAACAGTACTTCTGTCTTGTCAGGATTCAACCTCAATCTGATAGCCGCCATCCATCCTCCAACCGCCTCCAGGCACTCACACAGGACCTTCACCGCCTTCACTGGTTCTGATTTGAAAGAGAGGTAGAGCTGGGTATCATCTGCATACTGATGAACACCCACAAAGGTGCCTTCCATTGTTTGCTGAGGCTGATGCATGCTAATAGTTATTTGCCTATATAATGGAATGATGGTCCATCTTACAGGGCTGTTCCTCTGTGTAATTTATATAGCTTGCACCAGAAGCACTAAAAATGCAAAGGCATTTCTTCCCTTGCACGGTATCCGGAAACAACATACTGCAACTGATTTTTTTTTTAATTTGAGATGAACATTGTAAAACATACTTCCTTCCCATTTACCCAGAAATGTACACACAAACACTGAGAAGAGGTAGATCTAAATGGCAGTTTCCTGGGACAATCCCATGAATGAGGCTCTGAGTCCTTTAGGATCCTGCTCAAATAGGTTTTTTCCTGAAGAAATCACAGGATCATCTCACAAGCAAATGAGGATTTCTACATATATACCATATTTTTCCATGTATAAGACTACCGGTAGTTTTTTCCCCTTTAAAATAATGGGACCGAGCAACGGGCGCTCACCTTGTCACAGGATTCGAACCGCCGACCTTCTGATCGGCAAGTCCAAGAGGCTCAGTGGTTTAGACCACAGCGCCACCCGCGTCCCTCAGATATCCTAGTTCCAAGCTATTAAAGGTTTTAAACCAGCACTTTAAAGTGGACCCAGAAATGGACCATGTGTAGATGATAAACTGGTGTACAGTGGCACCTCTACTTACGGACGCGATCCGTTCCGGGGTGCCATTCGCACCCCGAAAAGTCTAAGTAGAGTGCCGCTTCTGCGTGTGATGCAATAGAGCACTCCTGCGCATGTGCGAAGCGTGCATATTGCTCCTGCGCATGTGTGAACCGGCGAACGCAGAAGTAAACACTTCTGGGTTTGCCGCATTCGTAACCTGAAAAAACGCAACGTGAAGCAAACGCAACTCGAGGTATGACTGTAGATGATAAAGCACTGGTGCAATATGACTGAAATGCCCAGTCCCAATTAATAACCTTGTGCTAATATTTGCCCATGCACCCAACCCCAGAACTTCACACCAGTCTTCAAGTTGCAAGCAAATAGAAGGAGCCCAAATGGGACAGATGGGTACCACTTACTTTTCCAGCTTCTTCTTGCAGACAGACTCACGGCTCTGATCCAGCAACTTCCTCTTGCAGTTGAACTGGTCACCACTGAATCGGCTGTCTTTGTTTGAGACCTTAAAGCGCCCAGGGGAGATGAGGAAGCCATCTCTCTCCTTGAGGTTGTTGATGGTTGCTAGGTCATTGCGGACACTGCTTTTCACAGCTTTGCGGCCCTGCCTCATATGCCGAAGCAGCGCCACGGCGGCACATGCCGCAAGCACCAACGTCATGAGCCCCAGAGCAAAGGAAACTGCCAGGGCAACAGGGAAAGGGCCTTCAGCCACCCGCTGGCTGCTAACAGGGGTGGGAACCTGAACCTTGAACTCACAGCTGGAGCCCATGTAGCCAGACGAACACTCACAGACATGGCCTGAGAAGTGAGTGTAGCAGGTGCCACTATTCAGGCAAGGGTTGGAGCCACAAGCGTCCATGCGGGTACCACAATCCTTTCCGCCATAGCCCAGGGTGCAGGAGCAGGTGTAGCTGTTTGGGCCATCGATGCATGTGCCTCCGTTAGCACAAGGGTTTCCTGCGCAATCATCTATATTCAATTCACAGTGAGGGCCAGCAAAACCCTGGCGGCATTTGCAGATCACACTGCGGCCCAGATCCAGACAGTGGCCACCTGGGAAGGAAAGAAGAGGAAATTAAAGAGACATGCAAGCAGATTACCGGTAATTGCTTAAAACCAGCCAAATAATTAGTCTATTCAGTCCCGGACACCTGTGGCAACCGAGGTTTCTACCCCAAGGCAAATGTTTAGAGTGAGTCACTATTAAAGCACGATACATCAAGCAAAGCAATAAACCCATCCAAAAACCAGAGAATATATTTGCATAGCTTTAAAAGGACACTCCCTCTTCCCAGGCAATTGTGGGAACTGTGCTGTAAGGTAATGGCCAGGGATCAAATGAAAAACGAAATTTCAATTTCTAGGAATTCTTGATAGTTAAAGCAGCAGCAGAAAAAAAAAACAGGTTCCAATCCAGGTAACAAGGAGGTAACCGAACCAAGCCCAGCACCTCGATACCCAGACAGACCTGTTGTGTACACAAGCACCACCTCTTAGTCATGAGTTAGCAGAAATTTAAGGGAATAGAGTCCTAGTTTGCAGCCTTGCACCCTGGTATGCACCATCTGTCTTCTCAACTGGCTGTATATGGGGAAGCAAAGGGAGTTGGGGAATTGTCAATAGGGTATACTTTCATATTGTTCCTAGTTTGAGGGGTCTGAAACCTCTAAGTCTCATAGGCAACATAGGCACCAAGTCCTCCTTAAGGGTGAGACGTAGTGCTCAAATTATGGGGAGAGGAACAAGATGAATGTGCACAGAGGAGGGCAACCAAGATGATAAAGGGTCTAGAAGCCAAGCCTTATGAGGAGCACTTGAAGGAGATGGGTATGACTAGCCTGAAAAACAAGAGACTGAGAGGGGATATGATAGCCACCTTCAAATATCTTAAGGGCTGTCACATGGAGGAGGGAGTGTGCTTGTTTTCTCCTGCTCTGAACTCGAACCAATGGCTTCAAGTTGCAAGAAAGGAGATTCCGCTTAAACATTCAGAAAAACTTTCTGGAAGTAAGAGCTGTTCAGCAGTGGAACAGACTCCCACAGGAGGTGGTCGACTCTCCTTTTTTGGAGGTTTTTAAAGAGAGGTTGGACGGCCATCTGTCAGGGATGCTTTAGCCGAGATTCCAGCATTGCAGGGGGTTGGACTAGATGACCCAACTCTAAGATTCTATTATCCCATGTTTATTGCCAAGCAGTGATATAAATGTGGAAGTGCAGGAACTATTGTGATCCCCCATAGCCATGCCTCCAAGGAGAATCAAAAATTGCAGGCAGCTGTGTTGATCCAACAGAACATGCAAACAGAGCAACAGTACTTGGCACAATGCCCAATTTATTGGGATTAGCATGTTTTGCAGTTTTCTAGGAGTAAGCACCATTGAACATAGCGGTGCTAATCACATAGTTCCTGCCTGTAAACCACATTAAGCTTTAATCAAAGAATCTGTAGTCAACTGAAATGAAACCTTCAGCTTTTAAAAAGAAATGCAATTGTATTAAGTGTTATCATTGAAAGTGCTAGCATGAAGGAGGAACCCCGTTCAAAGAAAAGTGAAGAAGTATCCAACTTCTATTTATTTCCCCCATTCTCCAGCTTCTCTTGTGCATGTGGTTCCCACCTCCACCCCCTGCATGGACCACTTGGAAATTGGTGGTCTTGGCAGAACGCTTAATAGCTTTTCTGGATGCTACAGCAGCTGCAGTGCACCATGTAGATACTTTATTATTTTAAATTGCAATTATTATATTATTGTTGTTGGCACCTGTCTGTCTTGAGAGACAAAGGAGTGCGCCTCTAGGGGTGAAGTCATACTGCTGTGTTAACAACACCAAAGTGACCTCTCTGGAGTGCAAACTTGGGCAGTGTGCATGGAGGTGAGGGAAGCAGGAAAGCACTGCCGGAGCCATGTGTGTTGCCCAGTTTGCCTTGCTGCAAGGACAGGAGGATGAGGCAACAAAGCGGTGCTCCTGGCTTCTCACTTCTCTGCCTTATCTCTGCTCTCAAGTTGGAGCTAATTTGCAAGGAGAGACTCTCTTGATTAGACAATGGCCGGTGAAGGGACTGACTGCTGTCCAGTCCACCAGGGGGGAGCCAGAGGCGTAGGAAGGTCAGGTGGTACCCGGTGTGGAAAATTTCTTGTCACCCCCCCCCGCACACATTGATTTTTTTTATTTTTTTTGCCTGCAAAAATGGTTTTACGTTATTTCATATTTTCTTACAAAGGAATAATAATAAGTAAAAAATAAACTTTTATTTCTATCCCGCCCTCCCCGGCTGAAGTCGGGTTCAGGGCGGCTAACATCAGATACATAACATTGATATAAAATCAAACAATAATTAAATTACCTCCTAAAAACATGTCAAAATCAACCGCAGGGTTAGGGTTGGGAACGGTAAGTGCTCCACTGAATTGAAATTTCAGCCTTCACGACATAGGAAAACAGCCAAGTAAACAGCTATTTTCGTGGAGGAGGGTCAAGATATTAACTGATATGCATGAAATTTCATATATAGCTATATAATCCCTAGTGTAGTAAGGTAAGACCTTTGGAGCAGGCATTTTTTTAAAAAAGTTTTTTATGAACCACCCTAGTAGGGCAGTAATTGTTCCTTGATAATTTGTCACCCCCTCCATGATGGAACCTGGGGCGCCCCGCCCCCCACTTCCTATGCCCCTGGGGGGGGGGGGAGCAACACCTGCCCTGCCCCAGGTGCCGGCAACCCACGCTACACCCGTGTTCCTGGAGTGTGGCCACTGTCGTATGCTGACAGCTTCTAGGAGCCACAGGTGAGAGATGAGTGCAGCGTGGGGACCAAAGGTGGACAAACTATCCCAGATTAAGGTGCACAACATGTCCCTCACCAGAGGTACTACCCATCCCACAACACCACATACTATATTGACTAATATATTGTCTCTCATCTTCAATTACAAGTTCATAGACATGCCTTGGGTCATCGAATGACTCATGGAGCACAGTTTGGGAAACCAAGTTCTATGATAATCTGTCATGAACAATAGCAAAACTTGAAACTCTCTTTAGTGCCTCATTCACCTGCTGGAGCACAGGTATCCTTTACCCTGGCCCCTCTGCCAGTTGAAATAATTAATTTTGCTCTGAAAAGAGGCTTGGAGCTGTGTTTCCCCTCTCAAGCCATCTCCCCAATCCCTGCACTCTTAGCCATTCTCCTCTCACATAGCATTCGTTGGAAATGGGTAGGGGAGAGGTAGGGAAGCATGAGATGGGAAGATTTACTCTCCCTCCTTGCTCTGCAGTAACAAGCCAGAGTGCTGTCTCAAGAACCCAGAAACGGACGGACCAATAAAACTGACGTTCAGATTGCTATGGCAGATGGCTGTGTTGTTGTTGTTGTTGTTGTTTTGTTGTTTATTGAATTTATATACTGCCCTATACCTAGGGGTCACAGGGCGGTTCACAGATTAGACAGATTACTGGTTAACAGTCCAGAAATGGTTGACTTGATGTTTAATCAATGTGGTGTAGTGGTTAAGAGTGGTAGACTTGTAATCTGGTGAACCAGGTTCGCGTCTCCGCTCCTCCACATGCAGCTGCTGGGTGACCTTGGGCTAGTCCCACTTCTCTGAAGTCTCTCAGCCCCACTCACCTCACAGAGTGTTTGTTGTGGGGGAGGAAGGGAAAGGAGAATGTGAGCCGCTTTGAGACTCCTTCGGGTAGTGATAAAGCGGGATATCAAATCCAAACTCTTCTCTTCTTCTTCTAATCTGTTAGATGTTTTGTGACAGGCTTGCCATATGTCTGGAAAATTCTGCAAGTGCCAGGAAATCGGACGTCCTGGGGGAATTTTTGAATTTTAAAGAGATGGCCGGAATTTCTTGTACGTATGGTAACCTGGTCCCTCCCCCCACTGAGCTGCGGAAGGTGTGTGTCCCCCCTTACATGGGAGACCCAAAGCACGCTCGTGCTCCCGGCCTCCCCACGGAGGGCGGTAGAAAGAGAGGAAGAGCAGCCCTGAGCATCTGCCAGCCGTCCGGAGAGGAAAATAAAGACGTTATCCTGCCCCCGCCTTCCTCCCCCCTCGAGAGCCGCAGTGTTACCCGAAGCTACTGCCTCGAGGAAGACAATCGCTCCCCTTTCCAGGACACAGAGCAGGAGGCGAGGAGCCTGGCTAAAAGGGAACAGGATGCCTGTGGCTACTTGCTTGGGAGCAGATCCAAAGGAACTTACCTCCTCAGCCCCACCCTCCCAAAGTGGGGGTGGGGGTGGGGAGAACCTCAACAAGGAACCTCCCTTTCTTTCCCTGCTAGAAGAAAAAGACGAATCTGCTCTTGGAGACACTAGGTTGTTGTTTTTATTGGGGGTTTTTTTGGGGGGGGGAGGCTGCACGACCGCCCCCTTCCCCCTGGGGGGAGGGAAAGAAAGAAAGAAAGAAAGAAAGAAAGAAAGAAAGAAAGAAAGAAAGAAAGAAAGAAAGAAAGAAAGAAAGAGTTGAAGTTAAAAAAGAAAGAAAAAGCTCAACAAAGTTCAACAACTTTGGGGGTGTCAGGAATTTGACTTTTTGAAATATGGCAAGCCTATCTTGTCATCATCTATGTTAGGCTACTGAATGAGGTACCAACAAGGCTTATAGAAAGTGAGACCTTTCCATCGAGGGAAAGGGCAGGTGTGTGCCACTATCGGGTGATTTCAGAAGAGAAAGTTGGTAGTTTCACACTGAAGTCAGCTAAAACTGGGGGTGCCACTTATGGAGGCTGCAGAGTTGTTTTCTTGGGACCTGCTGCTCTGCTTGTGGATGTGTTCATAAAAGAAATATTTAGAAAGCACTAAAGTCTCCTTCCTTCAGGGTCTCTCTCATCTATCAAGGTAATCATTATTTTAATGCTGGTTTTAAATGTATTTCACCTTATTTTAACCATTGTGTTTAATTAGTTTGTGTTACTTTGTATTTAGTAAGTATATTTCTTAATATGTTGTGTGCTGCCTTGAATCCCAGCTTCTGGGGCTTCTCATGGCTCAAGGAAATAGGTATGCACACTCTGCCAGGAATGCATAAAGTGATCGCAGCCACCTCCTTTGCCTATTACCAGAAGAATGTGGCAGCAGGCCTACAGGATCAGGCTAAGAATCTATCTAGTCCAGCACTTTTGTTTTCTGTGGTGACCAGTGCCATCACTTGCCTCTGAGAAGCCCACAAGCAGAGCATGCAGGCAAGAGCCCTCGCCAACAGAAATTGATATTTGTTGGCATACTATCTCCAAACACAGATGTTCTCATCCATATCCTGCAAAATGGAGACAGAGAGTCTGAGTGGTTCCCTTCATAGAGATGAAGGCATGCTTTTAAGAGCAGCTTTCTTTCAGCAAATGTTTGAAGAGCCAGCATCCTCAAAATCCATTGAGGCTTAATTTAAGCATCCAATATCAATGCTTCTGAGAACATAGAGGAAGATAGGCAATTTCTGATTTAGATCTCATCACAGGCAGACAACTCCTCACTAAGTGACCTCACTCCCATCCTCAATTCTGCAACGGGGGAACAAAACTGGTTTTTCTCACAGGGTTTGGATCATCACCTTGTCGCGGTGAGTGGCCTTGCACGTACCTATGATCCTTATGAGCGAAGTTGTCAGGAGTCTTGTACTCCCAGCAGGGTCACTCAATGTGGTGAGGTCAAAGGGGAGGAGCTAGACAAAGAATGATCCAAGATATCCTCAATGGCAGAAAAGGCGGAAGATAACAAGCGGCATGTTACAACGGCTGTGAAGGTGGATGACGCTGCAGCAGATCTACCGGTCGTCGTGATACTCATGCCATCAGAATAGAGCCTTACTGTGAAGACTGTATGTTGGTCAGCATGCACTGATCTTTACACATAAAACAAATTCACACACAGGTGTCTCCCAAAAACCCACCCCAAACCCAAAAAAGTCCCATGGCGATCGGCAAATAGTACAGTGGTACCTCAGGTTACATATGCTTCAGGTTACATACGCTTCAGTCTATTTCTGAAATTCCTTTGTAATAAGACAGCTACTTTGAGATCTTGTAATTTCAGAAATAGATTGGAAAGAGAAGTTGCTGAATTGCAACTCATTGCCAAACTTAAAACCATGGAGAGACCTGGTCTGAATAAAGACATTGGATTCTTATCTCGTTATACATGACAAAGCTATTTTTAACCTTCTCGCCCCTTGCTTTTTCCTGTAAGACTAATTGCAGTCGTTAACAGTCGTCAACAGGTTCACCTCACCTATCAGCCAATCACCCATTCCCAGCACCCCTCTGAGTAATACCCCTCCCCACCCTCTCACTATATATAAGGGTCTGGTGACTTCTGTTTCAGTGTATCTGAAGAAGTGTGCATGCACACGAAAGCTCATACCAAGAACAAACTTAGTTGGTCTCTAAGGTGCTACTGGAAGGAATTTTTTTATTTTTTATTTTGTTTCAACCACCAGTTATGTCTATGTCTCATCCAGAAAGTATAACCAGAGACATTTTGGCAAATGTAAAAAATCCACCTGGACAAAAAAAATTACCCCTGAAAAAGAGGGCATGTCCTGAAAAAAGAGAACACATGACAACCCTAGTCATAGAAGGCTTGTAGGACACACCAGCCAGGAAGCTAGGCAATATGCTTCTCTCCCACAAGAAACTCCCAACTCTTACAACTAAGTCCAGTGCCACCTAGTCACTAACTATAAAATGACACTATTCATACATTTGCTGTATTGCCTTTTGTGTAAAGAACAAATAAATCAGCACTTGTGCAACATTTGGTAGTTCAGGTAATCATTTACCCATCTCAAAGTCTCAAGGACAAAACTCTCTCAAGGCTCTAAACGCAATAGTTCTCTCAATGAATTGCACAAGTTATAGCTTCATAGTCTGAACAAGCAACTTTTTTGCAGGTCAGGCCACTATGCAATTTAATTCTATAGTGTTGGAATGGATGTTCAAATTTATCTATCCATAGCTATAATAGTTCAGCAGAATTGCTGTCAGTGGAGATGACTATAATGTAAATGAGCAATATGTGGTTCATGCTGTCTCAAGATTTTCTTTGCCGCCTATACTGCTCTCGCTGCCTCCCCATTTACTTGAGGGTAGTGATGACTAGTGATAATATGGCTAAAGTTTTAAGCTGCCCAAATGACCTGCTGCCATAAATTGGGTCACGTTGTCAGTAGTGAGTTCATCTGGAACAAGTGTTTTCCAAGATCTACCAGGTAAAGGTGTGGTGATTCAAATGTTCCTTCCATTGTGTTGATCTATTTCTTCTGCAGCAGTCACAGGGTGAGAGTCTGTTTCTTATGCCAGCAACCTGGTACTGGAACTGTCTGCTTGGCTCACTTGCAGCATTTGGTTAAACCTTGATATCCTAGGAGAATAACATTTAGCATTTCTTTCCTCAGACTGTAGTACAACATAGTTCTTGCTTCTTATTGTTGTTGTTGTCGTTTAGTCGTGTCCGACTCTTCGTGACCCCCTGGACCAGAGCACGCCAGGCACTCCTGTCTTCCACTGCCTCCCGCAGTTTGGTCAGACTCATGTTGGTAGCTTCGAGAACACTGTCCAACCATCTCGTCCTCTGTCGTCCCCTTCTCCTTGTGCCCTCCATCTTTCCCAGCATCAGGGTCTTCTCTTCTCATGATGTGGCCAAAGTCTTGGAGCCTCAGCTTCAGGATCTGTCCTTCCAGTGAACATTCAGGGCTGATTTCCTTCAGAATGGATAGGTTTGATCTTCTTGCAGTCCATGGGACTCTCAAGAGTCTCCTCCAGCACCAGAATTCAAAAGCATCCATTCTTTGGCGACCAGCCTCCTTTATGGTCCAGCTCTCACTTCCGTACATTACTACTGGGAAAACCATAGCTTTAACTATACGGACCTTTGTCGGCAAGGTGATGTCTCTGCTTTTTAAGATGCTGTCTAGGTTTATCATCGCTTTTCTCCCAAGAAGCAGGCGTCTTTTAATTTCGTGACTGCTGTCACCACCTGCAGTGTTCATGGAGCCCAAGAAAGTAAAATCTCTCACTGCCTCCATTTCTTCCCCTTCTATTTGCCAGGATGTGATGGGACCAGTGGCCATGATCTTAGTTTTTTTGATGTTGAGCTTCAGACCATATTTTGCGCTCTCCTCTTTCACCCTCATTAAAAGGTTATTTAATTCTTCCTCACTTTCTGCCATCAAAATTGTGTCATCTGCATATATCTAAGCTTGTTGATATTTCTTCCCGCAATCTTAATTCTAGCTTGGGATTCATCCAGTCCAGCCTTCTGCATGATGAATTCTGCTTATAAGTTAAATAAGCAGGGAGACAATATACAGCCTTGTCATACTCCTTTCCCAATTTTCAACCAATCAGTTGTTCCATATCCAGTTCTAACTGTTGCTTCTTGTCCCACAGAGAGATTTTCAGGAGACAGATAAGGTGATCAGGCACTCCCATTTCTTTAAGAACCCCCCATAGTTTGCTGTGGTCAACACAGTCAAAGGCTTTTGCGCAGTCAATGAAGCAGAAGTACAGTAGATGTTTTTTCTCCATAATCCAGCACATGTTTGCAATTTGGTCTCTTGTTCCTCTGCCCCTTCGAAATCCAGCTTGCACTTCTGGGAGTTCTCGGTCCACATACTGCTTAAGCCTGCCTTGTAGAATTTTGAGCATAACCTTGCTAGCGTGTGAAATGAGTGCAATTGTGCGGTAGTTGGAGCATTCTTTGGCACTGCCCTTCTTTGGAATTGGGATGTAGACTGATCTTCTCCAATCCTCTGGCCACTGCTGAGTTTTCCAAACTTGCTAGCATATTGAGTGTAGCACCTTAACAGCATCATCTTTTAAGATTTTAAATAGTTCAGCTGGAATGTCATCACTTCCACTGGCCTTGTTATTAGCAGTGCTTTCTAAGGCCCATTTGGCTTCACTCTCCAGGATGTCTGGCTCAAGGTCAGCAACCACACTACCTGGGGTGTACAAGGCAGCCATATCTTTCTGGTATAATTCCTCTGTGTATTCTTGCCACCTCTTATTGATGTCTTCTGCTTCTGTTAGGTCCTTACCACTTTTGTCCTTTATCATGGTAATCTTTGCATGAAATGTTCCTTTCATATCTCCAATTTTCTTTAACAGATCTCTGGTTTTTCCCATTCTGTTGTTTTCCTCTATTTCTTTGCATTGCTCGTTTAAGAAGGCCCTCTTGTCTCTCCTTGCTATTTTTTTGGAAATCTGTATTCAGTTTCCTGTATCTTTCACTATCTCCCTCACATTTTGCTTGCCTTCTCTCCCCCGCTATTTGTAAGGCCTCATTGGACAGCCACTTTGCTTTCTTGCATTTCTTTTTCATTGGGATGGTTTTCGTTGCTGCCTCCTGTATAATGTTACGAGCCTCCATCCATAGTTCTTCAGGCACTCTGGCCACCAAATCGAAATCCTTAAACCTGTTCCTCACTTCCACTGTGCATTCATGAGGGATTTGATTTAGATTGTATCTGACTGGCCCAGTGGCTTTCCCTACTTTCTTCAGTTTAAGCTTGAATTTTGCTTTAAGAAGCTGATGATCTGAGCCACAGTCAGCTCCAGGTCTTGTTTTTGCTAACTGTATAGAGCTTCTCCATCTTTGGCTGCAGAGAATATAATCAATCTGATTGCGATGCTGCCCATCTGGTGATGTCCATGTGTAGAGTCGTCTCTTGTGTTGTTGGGAAAGAGTGTTTGTGATGACCAGCTTGTTCTCTTGACAGAACTCTATTAGCCTTTGCCCTGCTTCATTTTGAACTCCAAGGCCAAACTTGCCAGTTGTTCCTTTTATCTCTTGACTCCCTACTTTAGCATTCCAATCCCCTATAATGAGAAGAACATCCTTCTTTGGTGTCATTTCTAGAGGGTGTTGTAAGTCTTCATAGAATTGGTCAATTTCAGTTTCTTCAGCACCGGTAGTTGGTGCATAAACTTGGATTACTGTGATGTTAAAAGGTCTGCCTTGGATTCGTATTGAGATCATTCTATCATTTTTGAGATTGCATCCCAGTACAGCTTTTGCCACTCTTTTGTTGACTATGATGGCCACTCCATTTCTTCTATGGGAGTCTTGCCCAGAGTAGTAGAACTGAATTTGCCCATTCCATTCCATTTTAGTTCACTGATGCCCAGGATGTCAATATTTATTCTCGTCATCTCATTTTTGACCACATCCAGCTTACCCTGGTTCATGGATCTTACATTCCAGGTTCCTATGCAATATTTTTCTTTACAGCATTGGACTTTCCTTTCACTTCCAGGCATATCCGCAACTGAGTGTCCTTTCGGCTTTGTCTCAGCCACTTCATCAGCTCTGGATCTACTTGTACTTGTCCTCTGCTCTTCCTCAGTAGCATGTTGGATGCCTTCTGACCTGAGGGGCTCATCTTCCAGCGTCATAACTTTTATATGCCTGTTGTAATTGTCCATGGCGTTTTCTTGGCAGGGATACTGGAGTGGCTTGCCGGTTCCTGCTCCAGGTGGATCACGTTTAGTTAAAACCCTCCACTATGACCTGTCCGTCTTGGGTGGGCCTGCACGGCATAACTCATAGCTTCTCTGAGTTATTCAAGCCCCTTTGCCACGACAAGGCAGTGATCCATGAAGAGGCTTCTTATCAGGCTTTCCAATTCATTTTGTTATCCATTATCAACAAAGTACGTTCTAGCCACCTCTGAAGCACTACCAAGGTATTTCGGCCACACTGCTCTGGTACACTGCAGAATCACAGAATCATAGGATCATAGAATTGTAGAGTTGGAAGGGATCCCAAGGGTCATCTAGTCCAAACTCTCATCTAGTCCACTGTTGAACAGCTATTACTGTCACAAAGTTTTTCTGTATGTTTAGTCAGAATCTCCTTTCTTGTAACTTTTAGCCATTGGTTCAAGTCCTACCTTCCAGAGCAGGAAAAAACAAGCTTGCTCCATCTTCCATGTGACAACCCTTAAGATATTTGAAGATGGCTGTCATCTCCCCTCTGTCTCCTCTTTTCCAGGCTAAACATACCCAGCTCCTTCAACCATTCCTCATCATAAAGCTTGCCTTTTAGACCCTTGATCATCCTAGCTGTCATGCTGTGCACACATTCCATTGATTAATCACGTATTGATTAATTGATACGTACTGATTAATCATGCTGTGGTTACTAACAGTCCTATGCATTTTACTCAGATGTACCGGTAAGTCCTACTGTGTTCACACAGTATAGGACTACAGCTTTGCAGTGCTTTGCCTACCATTCGCTCTTTCTTGTGTGAGGCCTCTGTGCAGGGGCGGAGGAAGGGGGTGCGGTAGGTGCAGACTGCCCCGGGTGTCACCACTGGTGTGTGTGTGTGTGTGTGTGTGTGTGTGTGTGTGTGTGTGTGACAAAATGCCGGGCGGCACTCCTGGGAGAGACGTGGTGGCTTGGGCGCGCCAAGGCTCCACGCTGCCCAAATGGTCCGCCTGCTGCTTTCCCCCAGCTGTAGGGCTGCTGAGTGAGAGGAGGCAGGCAGACTCCGGAGGCTCCATGGTGCGCCCCGACCCTGGGCGCGCCACCCCAGGCGCCCAAGCGGCTTCCTCCGCCGTTGCCTCTGTGGGATCCCTAGTGGCTTGTGCAGAGGTGGATTTAAGGCAGCGCAGCCAGTTTGGTTGCACTGGCCATGGAGCTTAAGGGACGTTGCAACTATGTTTTAGAATGGAGTGCAAGAGGTGGGGGGCATCAAACCTTTTGCATTGCGTAGGGCACTGCTGAAATTTGAGATCCCAAGGTTTGTCACTGGCTTGTGTCTATGTTATGTGGATGCAACTGATGTATAGTTCAGTCAGTAAGCAGCATTGTACTTAGGTCAGCCACACAACCTGACTATTGAGAATTCATCCAGATTTTTTTGGGCAGGGAGAGTAGGTGACATTGCATTAAGTGTTATCCCACACTTCCTGCTGCATTATCATATCACTTTCCCTTTTCCTATTGCAAAAAAATAAAAGTCTGACTTGGGAGAGAAAGATGGGATTGTTGTGAAAGTGCATTGAATCCACTTTAATTGCACTCCCCAAATTTGCTGGCATGTGATTGAATCCCATCTGAAGATAGTGACAGTTGGGTGGGCACCTCTAGTCATGGAATTGTAGGGTTGGAAGGGACTCCAAGGGTCATCCAGTCCAACCCCCTGCAATGGAGGAATCACAGCTAAAGCATCCATGACAGGTAACCATGAAAACTCTGCTTAAAAACCTTCAAGGAAAGAGAGTCCACTACCTTCCGAAGGAGGCCATTCCATTTTCCATCACCTCTTACTGTCAGAAAGTTCTTCCTGATGTTGGAATCTTCTTTCTTGTAACTTGAAGCCATGGGTTCAAGTCCTACCCTTCAGAGCAGGAGAAAACAAGCTTGCTTCATCTTCCACGTGACAGCCCTTAAGATATTTGAAGATGGCTATCATATCTCCTCCCAGTCTCCTCTTTTCCAAGATAAACACACCCAACTCCCTCAACCTTTCCTCATAAGGCTTGGCTTCCAGACCCTTGATCATATTGCTCACCCTGCTCTGTACACATTCCATTTTGTCAATATCTTTCTTAAACTGTGGTGCTCAGAAATGGACACAGTACTCCAGGTGTGGTCTGACCAAGGCAGAATAGAGCAGTACTATTACTTTCTTGTAGCTTGAAGACATTGGTTCGAGTCCTACCTTCCAGAGCAGGAGGAAACAAGCTTGTTCCCTCTTCCATGTGACAGCCCTTTAGATACTTGAAGATGACCATCATATCTCCTCCCAGTCTTCTCTTTTCCAGGCTAAACCTACCCAGTTCCTTCAACTGTTCCTCATAAGGCTTGGTTTCCAGACCCTTGATCATCTTGGTCGCCCTTCTCTGCACACATTCCAGCTTGTCAACATCCTTCTTAAATTGTGGTGCTCAGAAATGAACAGAGTACTCCAAGTGTGGTCTGACCAAGGCGGAATAGAGTGGAACTATTATTTCCCTTGATCTGGACACTCTACTTCTGTTGATGCTGGCTAAAAAAAGTGGAGTTCTTGTTGTTTATCTTTTTCTGATAAGAATCAATCAAGTTCTTGCTAGCTTCCAGATTGGTTTGTCCTCGAAGCCTTCTTTGACATAGTGTCAGAAGTCAAGTTTTAAACCCACACATTCCTATCGAAACAAAATGACACAGTTCCCTAAACTAGAAATCTTTTTAGCTTTTAATCATTCTGTAGCAAGGCCTGCATGGAAAGAAATATTTGCTTGCTTTTGCCAGGCCACAAGACTCCACAAGGAGGAAGAAATGGTGCAAGTCTATTATAAGACGTTTGTGAAGTTTGTGGAATCTTTTACCTTGCTGAAGAGGCCCACAAGCACAAATATAAGCTTCTCCTGGCAGAGTTCGATGCCCTTTCATCCTCAATAAGAATGTGGTTTTATGAGGACCTGCTTCTGTCAAAGAACTCTGAAATATCGATTGTTGCATCATGTGTTAGGGCCTTTCATAAGCAGGCTGAACACAAAGTGTGCTTCTAGACAAAATGCTTTCTGAACAAATTAGAAGAATTAGAATTAGAATATATTTTATTGTCATTGTCCCCTTCGGGGACAATGAAATTACTTGGCTGCTCCATCCATACAGCTAATAGAGGATTTGAGTTGGTTAAAATCCAGAAGAGGGAAAGAAAGACAACTTGGCAGTGACTTGTGGGACGTAAGCCCTACTCTGCAAAACACTAGATGAAGAAGCAGCCATTTTGGAAACATTAAAGCAAACATCCATGCTATGCAAACTTCTTTACCAGCTGTTTGACAGAAGAACAGTCTCCCTCGGGAGGTTGTGGACTCTCTGTGAATACAGATACTGGCAATGCAACATTTCTGTAGAGAAGTCAGCAATTATCACTTTCAGGCACAGTTACTTCATCTTACTTGGTAACTGGTCCTGCTGAGTGAGTTCAGTGAAGCTCATCTTGGCAGGGCTGTATCAGTATTACTGCATGTATTACTGTATATGTAAAACCTGCAGCATTGGAGGGGTTTGGGGGGAAATAGCACAAGACAGCAAAGCAGTTTCCTGCTGCAAGGAGATGCTTGCCTCTTCTTTGTCCCGTCCCCGTTCCCCCAAAAAGCCCTCTCCAATTGCTTCAGGCAGCTGAGCTTCCTCCTGCAGCAGGAGACTGAATTCCACAAGATGGGGCTGCTCAAAACAAGACAGTGGTTTCGTTGGGTATTCAGGGGTATAATTTTGTAAATTAATGAAGACATTTAAAGACAAGGTGGTCTGACAAGCACCTGTGTTCTTCCAAGACACAAATAACATTGATGCTAATTGCTAACTTTTTTTCAACCCCATCAATGGTGAGTGGAAAAGTCCATTTGCAAGAGTGGTTTGAATCCAAACCATGCCTGCAAACTAACAAAGCAGGGTGAGTTCATTTGAAAGTACCTCACTTTCAAAGGCATTCACTTTCAGCCAATAGCAAGCCCCTTTGAAGCTGTAATCACACATCATAATGATGGCCACCTGTCAAAGTGGTCCACAGAGAACAGGGGAGGTTGGGATCTTTCCACCAGCAGAAAAATGGTTCCCATTCCTATTTGGGGGCTTGCCAGAAAGCAGGCATGAACTGTGGATGGAGAGGGGAAAGAATTGAAACATTTGCTCTTTCTCCATACCAGCAGTCTCAACTCCCAGCTTTCATTCTCTTTAAAAAGAAGATAAAACTACACAGTTAGGCACAGGTACATTTGCAGTTCAATCCTATACATGCCTGCTCATAAGTAAATCCACGAGGCTTACCCCCAGATAAGTGGGCAGAGCATTGCAGATTGTGGATTGTGGTTCCCCACACCTGCAAGGATTTCAGAGTCTATGCATAGGATGCTTCATTGTGCACCTTTAGGCAGCAGGTGATAACATTCCTCTTCAACTTGGCCTTTGTCTGATTAACATCCATATGTGTTTGTGGGAGAGAGAGTTATTGTTTTGTTTTGTTTTTGTGTATTTTATGTTTTGTGTTTTTATATTGTATTTTTACTGCCCTGAGATCTATAGATGAAGGGCGGTATACAAATCTAATACATAAATAATTCTAAACAGAGATATTGTTGAGTAAAAATTCCACATACTAGAATTTCACTCATTTATTATTTATTATTATTATTAAATTTATGGGGTACATGGGGTGTTAGGGGAGAGGCAGTATCTATGGTGGGTGACATTTTGTGATCCTTCTGGATAGTTTGTCCACCACTGGTTTCCCCATCACCATGCACACAGCTCTCATCTGTGGCTTCAAGAAGCAGTCATCATGCGACAGCGGCCACACCCCGGAAATGGCTTCGACTGGCAGGCTAACCTGTTGCCAAATGCATTGCTTTCTTTCCTTTGCACCACAACAAGGCTGAAGAGAGGGGTTCTGTCGTCTGGACAGCCAAAGACCTCTATATACACTACCCAAGCTTACGCCCCAGAGAGGTCACTTTGGTGCTGCAAACACAGCAAAAACGACATGCGAGGCAGCAGCTATGAGCTACGAGCTCAACCTGATTGGCATAAGGTACGAGTACTATGGATTGCCTTTGTCATTGGGAGAGATCATCATGTCTCACTGGTCAGCTACTGCCTGCCTTAAGCCTGGCAGCCCCTGGTCAATAAAGTGCTGACCTGCCACTGTCTGCCTACTTCAAAGGGTGCTTAGAGCTCAGAGTATCACTCGGAAAGCAAACTGAACTTTTGCACCAGGCAAAAAGGAAAAGAAACAAACTCTCTTTTGCCTAGCAAGCTGGCACGTCAGGAGCATGTGTCCTGGCTTGCTCACCGACCTATTGCAGGTCAATGACACATGGAAGATAGCCATCATTGACCATGAGCTGAAAACGCCTCTGCCCTCCGCTGCTGCACACTGCTACCGCTGGCTGCTGCCTTTCCTCTGGCGATCTGGCGGAGCACGCAGGCCCCGGGCCCAGTTGCTGTGCGGGACCTCTGTTGGGGGCTGCTGCTGCTGCGGACGTGCTTCTGGGGTGTATCCGCAGCTGCAGCAGGCCCCAATAGAGGTGCTGTGGTGGAGACCCAAGCCCCAGCCCAGTTGCCGCTGGAGCGCATGCATGCCCTGTGTCGCCATCATCATGATGTAGTGACCCTACCTGCCCGCAGACTGTCTCGTCGGAGTGGTACATGCTCTAGTTATCTCTCGCTTGGACTACTGCAATGCGCTCTACGTAAGGCTACCTTTGAAGGTGACCCAGAAACTACAACTAATCCAGAATATGGCAGCTAGGTCGGTGACTGGGATTGGCTGCAGAGACCACATAACACCAGTCCTGAAAGACCTACATTGGCTCTCAGTACGTTTCCAAGCACAATTCAAAGTGTTGGTGCTGACCTTGAAAGCCCTAAACGGCCTGGGTCCAGTATACCTGAAGGAGCGTCTCCACCCCCATCGTTCTGCCCGGACACTGAGCTCCAGTGCCGAGGGCCTTCTGGCGGTTCCCTCATTGCGAGAAGTGAGGTTGCAGGGACCCAGGCAGAGGGCCTTCTCGGTAGTGGCGCCCGCCCTGTGGAACGCCCTCCCAGCAGATGTCAAGGAAATCAACAACTACCAGACTTTTAGAAGACATCTGAAGGCAGCCCTGTTTAGGGAAGCTTTTAGTGTTTAATAGATTATTGTATTTTAATATTCTGTTGGAAGCCGCCCAGAGTGGCTGGGGAAACCCAGCCAGATGGGCGGGGTATAAATAATAAATTTATTATTATTATTATTATTATTATTATTATGTGACATTGTGACATCATGTCATGTCATGTCATTACATCATGGCATGGGGCGCACACGCACAGAGCACCCACAGTCTGGAGCCCAAGTCGGCACCGCTGCACTGTTGACTTAGGTTCTAAGCCAGTGGTCTATTTAGATGCCGGATCCTTTTCACATACGCTACTGGCAATCCAGTTGTTGCCCACCTTACATTTGTGCAGTTGGTTTTCCCCACCTAAGTGCAGAACCTGACATTTGTCCCTCCTGAAATTCAGTTTGTTAGTTTGGGCCCAGATTTCCAATCTGTGAAGGTCATCTTGAATCCCGATCCTGTCTTCTGAAGCATTAGCTACCCCTCCCAGTAGGATATCATCTGCAAATTTGATGCACATCCCCTCAATTCCTTCATCCAAGTTGTTTATAAAAAGTTGAACAACAATGGGCCCAAGACAAAACCTTGTAGCATCCCAATTGTCACTTTCTTCCAGGATGCTGAGGAACCATTAGTGAGCACTCTTTGGGTTCAGTCAGACAACCAGGTACAGATGCACAAAACAGTTACCTCATCTAGCCCACATTTTACCAGATTCTCATAAAGACTATCATGGGGGACTTTGTCAAAAAGCCTTACTGAAATCAAGATACACTAGGCCCATATCAATTCCCTGATCCACCGAACTTGTAACACTATTAAAAAAAGAAAGAGATTCATCTGGCATGACTTATTTTTGAGAAACCCATGCTGGGTCTTAGCAATTACAGCATCCTTTTTGTAAGTGCTCAGAGACTTACCATTTAATTATCTGTTCTGGGACCTTTCGTGGTATTGATGTCAAGGTCACCAGTCAGTAGTTACCTGGAACATCCTTTTTCTCCTGTTTGAAGATGGGGAAAACATTTGCCCACCTCCAGTCTGCAGGGTCCTCACCTGTTCTCCAAGGCTCTGAGATTACATCAGCAAGGTCCTTTGGAACCCTTGGGTGCAGCTCATCAGGCACTGGAGATCTGAATTCATTTAAAGTAGCTAGGTGTTCCCTTACCACTTCTTTCCCTATCTTTTGCCTGCAGCTCCTTCATTGAATTGATTGTTCTGTTGTTACCAGGCTGCTTTCCTTTTGGGTAAAGACGGAGTCAAAGTAGATGTTCAGCCATTCCGTCTTCTCTCTGTCATCCAATAGCTTCTCTCCATCTTCTCCACCCAGAGGACATACTACTTGCTTGTTCTTTGTCTTGCTTCGAAGATAGCCAAGGTTATTTTTGACCTCCCTTGCAAGCCTCAGCTCATTCTGAGCTTTAGCTCACCTAACCTCCTTCTTGCAACTGTTGGCTACTTGTGTATACTCCACCTTTGTGATTTCCCTTTTCTTCTTTTTCTTATACATGCCCTCCTTAAATCTCAGCTCACCTGCAAGCTCCTTATGCCTCCCACTTTTCTTCCTTGTTGGAATTGTCTGCATTTGTGCCTTCAGTATATTTCACCTTTAAGAAAGTCCCATCCATCTTGGACTCCCTTCTCTGAGTATTTCTCGCCATGGGTCCTCATCCAGTAGTTCCTTAAGCTTTTTGAAATCAGCCTTCTTAAAGTCCAGGGTGCATTTCTTACTACACTCAGCATTCCCTTCCCTCTGTATCATGAAAACCAGTAGGACATGCTCACTTCCTTCCAAAGTTCCCAGTATCTCTGCTACGACTGGGCGATATATCAATATATCATCCAAAACCAGTTTGAAGCTCACATCATGATAACTGTTTCATAATATTTGAGTTGGCAATATATCACGAATCACAATGTGTGCGAGGGCTAGGCAATATCTGGTTTTCAACATTGTGATATATCCCTAGTTAAACATCACAATATATCACCAGCTAAATAATGCAATCTACCACAATGTCTGAAATAAGGAAGCAACTAAGAAGAGGCGAACAGGCTAATGTCCTGGCAACTGCTACTAAGAAGGGGTCTAAAATGGATCAATGATATTAGCAATCACCACAGTGTCAGTTTCATCAGCAGGCAAGTCAAAATGCATCCAAATAGGACTTTTGGTTTCCGGCTTGGCTACCAAATGGTGGAAGGGACCCAGGTGGAGCTGTGGGTTAAATCACAGAGCCTAGGGCTTGCTGATCAGAAGGTTGGCGGTTCGAATCCCCGCGACGGGGTGAGCTCCCGTTGCTCGGTCCCAGCTCCTGCCCACCTAGCAGTTCAAAAGCATGAAGTGCAAGTAGATAAATAGGTACCGCTCCGGCGGGAAGGTAAACGCCGTTTCCGTGCGCTGCTCTGGTTCGCCAGAAGCAGCTTAGTCATGCTGGCCCCATGACCCGGAAGCTGTACGCCAGCTCCCTCGGCCTGTAAAGCGAGATGAGCGCCGCAACCCCAGAGTCATCCGCGACTGGACCTAATGGTCAGGGGTCCCTTTACCTTTACCTTTACCAAATGGTGGTATTCAGGAAAATACAAAGTATGGCAATGAGTCATAGTGAATATAAATAATCTGGGACTGCTGTTTTAGACCCCTATGTAATAGCAGTTGCCAGGACATTACCCTGTTCACCTCTACATAGTTCCTTCCTTATTTCAGATATCGTGATATATCAATATATCATGATGTTTACCTGGTGATATATCATGGTATTGAAAACCAGATATCGGCCAGCCCTAATGTCTGCTTCATTGATTAGTCCTCCCTGTTGGTGAGGATCTGGTCCCCGATAGACAATGCCCTTGTTGCTTCTTCCACCTTATGGGAAATGAAATTGTAAGCAAGGCAATGGAGGAATTTGTTGGACCTTACATTCTTGGCAGATTTTGAATTCCAATAGATAGTAGATATTGCGGAAGTTGAAGTCTCCCATGACTACCATATCTCTCTTTTTGAATTATTCATAATCTTCTTTAGGAAGGCATCATCCAAGTCTTCAGTCTGGCCTGGAGGTCTACAGCAGACACCCATAGTAAGGTCACTGTTGTTACCCATATACTCTCAATATGCCTTCCATGCTGGTCCAACACTCTAACCCAGGCTTCCTCAACCTCAGCCCTCCAGATGTTTTGAGACAACAATTCCCATCATCCCTGACCACTGGTACTGCTAGCTAGAGATCATGGGAAGTGTAGGCCAAAAACATCTGGAGGGCCAAGGTTGAGGAAGCCTACTCTAACCTATACAGCACGCTGGCTCCATATCCACCTGCAATGACAATGGCTAGGGAGGCATAGCATATAATGTCTCATCAGTTACACTTTGCTCCACATGCTCATGCTAATTAACTCCATGGAGTAATCCATATTTGAAATGTGGA
Organism: Darevskia armeniaca; assembly: GCA_034641395.1. Lineage (NCBI taxonomy): Eukaryota > Metazoa > Chordata > Lepidosauria > Squamata > Lacertidae > Darevskia > Darevskia armeniaca. Next base: position 127,895 of record JAWWNF010000645.1, read on the forward strand.
AGCAGTCCTTTTTGTGTAAGTAGTGGCTGGTAGCAGGGTTTAGATGTTAGACCACTTAAAAGGATTAGATGGGTATTTTTTTGCCATTTTCAAGTTTGCAGACTACCGTAGATTCCACTTTCTCACTAGTACTGAGTGGCACTATCTTCAACTACAGCACTTTTTGGTGTTTATTTATGATGCCTCAGCATCTCATATTGCTGGAGGGTAGATATAATCTTTGCAATAAGATAAGATAAGATAATTTATTGTCATTGCACAAGTACAAGCACAACGCTATACAAATGCAATGAAATTGCATGCCATCCCGTAAAAAACAGAAAGAAAGAAAAAACAAAACAAAAAACAGCACAAAACACACACACACCAAAAAAAGCCACACACACACACACACACACACACACACACACACACACACACACACATCACAGCTCTCCAAGGTCATATTATCTGGTTACAGCGTTTAAGATGGTTATAGCTCTTGGGTAGAAACTGTTCTTCAATCTATTTGTTCTTGATCTAATTGTTCTATATCTTCTGCCCGAAGGCAGTGGTGCAAAGAGACTATATCCTGGATGAGATGGATCCTTTAAAATATTGTTAACCTTTTTAAGGCAACGGGAACTGTATAGTTCTTCCAGAGATGGGAGAGGATGACCAATAATATTTTGGGCTGTGGTTATGACCTTCTGAAGTATCTTCTTCTCCCTGGCTGTGCAGCTGGAGAACCAAGCACAAATACAGTACTGTATGTAAGAATGCTCTCTATGGAGCCTCGGTAGAAGGACACCAGCAGTCTCTCACTCAGATTGTTCTTCTTTAAAAGTCTGAGGAAATAAATTCTCTGCTGGGCCTTCTTTACCAGAGCAGTAGTATTTGCGCTCCAAGTCATACCCTGCTCTATAATCACTCCCAAAAACTTGAATACAGCCACCCTCTCCACCTGGTCCCCGCCGATATTTGCAGAAAACTAAACCCATAATAATTGTTTATCGGAACGTTGTAAATGCAATAAAAAAATTCCTTCCAGTAGCACCTTAGAGGCCAACTAAGTTTGTTATTGGTATGAGCTTTCGTGTGCATGCACACTTCTTCAGATACCTGAAGAATCTGAAGAAGTATGCATGCACACAAAAGCTCATACCAATAACAAACTTAGTTGGTCTCTAAGGTGCTACTGGAAGGAATTTTTTTAATTTTGTTTCGACTACAGCAGACCAACGCAGCTACCTACCGGTACCTGTAACTGTAAATGCAATGTTCAGGATCTTAAAGATGAATGGACTAGAGAGTTTGTGTGTTCTATTTCATCCTAATCGATGAAAAGTTGCTTCAGCAGCTATATGCAGTGTTTCTTAAAATTGAAACTGATTCAACAAGAGCTGATGTTTCAGGTATACTGGAGTCCACAGTGCCTTTATAGGAAGGAATTGGCTAGCTCAGAGAGATGCAGGTGATGCAACATGGAAGGCTCATAATGTGTGCTGCTTCCGCGGGTCCTCCTTTGTGGTCAGAAATTATTGTTCGTATTAACATTGTATTGGTTATATCCTTGATATCTGCTGATGTTCCTGCACTCTTAAATTATATCCCAGTGATGTGGGGGCTAAGAGACGCATACCGTAATAAAAGTGGTTTATGCAAGCACTTATGCAAGTTAAAAGACTTGCACTCAAAGCTGGAAGGACAAACTCAGTGGTCTGAAGATCTAATTGTTCTACATTTGAAGATTATAAGCCATGCATTCAAACTCATTCAGCTATTTGGGCATATGCACTGCCTAAATTAATCTATATGTTTAAATTAGGATTGGTGGAATTTTTTTAATGTGATGGTGCCAGCTGGTGATGTTTTTATTTTTTATTTTTTTTACATTTACTTCAACTACCACACAACTGTGCTCATTTCACACGCTAGCAAGGTTATGCTTAAAATTCTACAAGGCAGGCTTAAGCAGTATGTGGACTGAGAACTCCCAGAAATGCAAGCTGATTTCGAAGGGGCAGAGGAACCAGAGACCAAATTGCAAACATGCGCTGGATTATGGAGAAAGCTAGAGAGTTCCAGAAGAACATCTACTTCTGCTTCATTGACTACGCAAAAGAATTTGACTGTGTCAACCACAGCAAACTATGGCAAGTTCTTAAAGAAATGGGAGTGCCTGATCACCTCATCTGTCTCCTGAGAAATCTCTGTGTGGGACAAGAAGCTACAGTTAGAACTGGATATGGAACAACTGATTGGTTCAAAATTGGGAAAGGAGTATGACAAGGCTGTATATTGTCTCCCTGCTTATTTAACTTATATGCATAATTCATCATGCAAAAGGCTGGACTGGATGAATCCCAAACCGGAATTAAGATTGCCGGAAGAAATATCAACAACCTCCGATATGCAGATGATACAACCTTGATGGCAGAAAGTGAGGAGGAATTAAAGAACCTTTTAATGAGGGTGAAAGAGGAGAGCGCAAAATATGGTCTGAAGCTCAACATCAAAAAAACTAAGATCATGGCCACTGGTCCCATCACCTCCTGGCAAATAGAAGGGGAAGAAATGGAGGCAGTGAGAGATTTTACTTTCTTGGGCTCCATGATCACTGCAACAGGGTGCATTGCGCAGTGCCCACAACATTACACGGCGCTCTGGGTGCAGCGCCCGCAGCCAAAACAGTTAGCCGCCATGCAGCTGTGGCAAGAGCCGACAGCCAAGCGGAGCAGAGCAGTGGCTTGGTGCAAGTTCGGGGGCGAGCATTGGAGTCTGGGGAAGAGCTGCCCGCGGCGCTCCGACGGGCTCTGCTCTGCTTGGCTGTCGGCAGCTCTTCCCCGGACTCCAACGCTCGGCCCCAGACTCTCAGCCTGGCGCCCCTGAGAGCCCAGCGCCCGGGTGCCATGCACCCCTAGCGCCAACGGTTAAGACGGCCTTGTGGTGATGCCTTGCAGACAACTGCAGTGCCTGGAGACAGGTAGTCAGATCATGCATCTATAGCAATGACCAGAGGAGGAATGATTGCTTGGAGGAGCACCGAGAGAAATACCATGATGCATCTGCAGCAGCACATCCAGATGCCTTCATCTGCCCCAGCTGCAACAAAACATGTCTCTCCCGTATCAGCCACAGCAGGCATAGTAAGCTTCCAACAGAGTTTGACTTCACTCCAAAGATGGACTCCTCCAATGTCTCCCAAGATAGACTGATGTCAACAAAGTGTGCTTATAGTGTTAAGATATTGCACTTACCCATCACTGGATTTGGCGAATTCTGTATGTGAATTGTATGCATCATGGTTTTTATCCACTGTTATTTTATTGATTATGGTTTAGTAATTATTAATTGTAATTAAGAGAGAATTTCTGTTTAATTATTGTTTGCTGATACTTAATTGTGTACTATTATTATTCTAATGGATTGTTGAATATTACTTTATTTCATATGTTTCTTATTTTAAAGTTATGTTTTTATTATGACTTTTTTGTACTGGATAAGATTGTTATAAGGCATGTGATCTTTGTCGTTTTCTCAGCCTTTAAAATGCCTTGCGTGTAGTAATATAGAAAGGTGGTATACAAATTAAAAGTGAAATGAAATGTGGGAAACGTAATTCTTGTTCCAGGAAGTGCATGCCTGGGTCCAAAGTGGGGAGCATATGTCCCTGTGCATGCTCTGGCCCCTTGGCACAGAAGCAAACTGGAATGAACAACATTGTCCTCTGCGATTGGCAGGCAGTATCAAGACCCTTGACTGACGCAGAGGCATTTAAACTTCCTTAGCTTACTAATCACTGAATTACATCACCAAGAAAAACAAATAAATGTTCCAGTTTATCATTCATATATTTCCTGAACAAGCTACTAATTGACTACTATTACAAATAAAGCATATGGTCTATGAGCACAATCATACAAGCCCATGTGCTTTTTGCACTATGGGTCTGGTCTGACTGGTCTGACCAGAGAACAATTGTGAAATTAAGCCATTATGGTTCTCTGTGCAGTAAGAAATTGTGCAAATAAACTACAAACAACTTATTATTTAAAATCTTAGTGCTTAGTTTTCCAGAAGCAAGCGTAGGTAATTAGTGGATAGGTAAAAATGTAAATGACCCCTGGACGGTTTAGTCCAGTCAAAGGCGACTATGGGGTGCAGCACTCGTCTCGCTTTCAGGCCGAAGGAACCGGCGTTTGTCCACAGACAGCTTTCCAGGTCATGTTGCCAGCAGGACTAAACCGCTTCTGGTGCAACGGGACACTGTGACGGAAACCAGAGCACACGGAAACGCCGTTTACCTGCCCGCCGCAGCAGTACCTATTTATCTACTTGCACTAGTATGCTTTCGGACTGCTAGGTTGGCAGGAGCTGAGACTGAGCAACAGGAGCTCACTCCATCGCGGGGGTTCGAACCGCCAACCTTCCGATCAGCAAGCACAAGAGGCTCAGTGGTTTAGACCACAGCGCCACCCGTGTCCCTATTAGTGGATAGAAGAGCAGCATGGATAGATGTCCAAACTGTTTGCTTGGCAGTACCTATATATTCATAGTTTACACAGTATTGCTGACCTATTGATGATATTAATAATACTTGGCTTGAGGAGCCTGTTCATTTGCAAAGAAAAGCAGGCCTTAACTTGGTGGCTGCATTCAGACATCACAATGACTCAGTGTGAAAGAAATGAAGCTAGTCTTCCCCTTGCATGTGCCCCTCTTCTTCTCAAGGGTGGCCATGAAGGCAGAGCTTTCACTTCTATTATTTATTAACTGCAGTTTGACATTATGTCCAAACCCTGAACTGTAATGAATTTTAATATAATGAATTTTAATTTGTTGAAAGGAACCCGCTATGTACATAAATCAGTTTGCAGTTGGCTTGTTCCAACAAAATTCTGGTTAAGATTAATGCACTTATCAGAGAGTTGTGGATTTGGTTTTAAAGAGCCTACAATGTATTGCATTTGATTATTTTCAATTTAGATTTCTTTCTTTAAAAATATATATATATTAAAAGCACACTTAATATGGTTGACAAATCAGATGCAGGTTTTCTTAATCACAGATGTTTATCCACCCTTGCTCTGGACAGACAAGGCCTGGTATAAGGCCTGATATAGAGTTTCAATAGAGAATTCAACCAAGCAACATCTTCTGCTCACTAGACTTCCAGATCCAGCTTTCTGCTCAAAGCGCCACCTTTAACAACCAACCTCAAGGACCCTTGGCTGCAGAATAAATCCTCCAAGTCTAGATTTGGATGTGGCAACTCCAGCGGCGGAGCATATGCCTGCGCTGCTCAGGGCGGGCGCGTTCCCGAGGGGGGCGTGGCACAGAGGGTGCCCTCCCAGGCGCGAGAGCTCGGGTGCCCGAAGCAGTGTGCGCGCCCTGCAGCTGGAGGCAGAGCGAGTTGCCCATGGGGGCAGAGCGAACTGCTCATGGCGGACATTCGGCACGCTGCCCGCCCGCGCCTCCCCCAAGCTGTCAAAACGAAGGAGGGAATGCCACCGGCAAAGCGGTACAGCTCCCCCCCTTACCCCGATGGCTTGGGGTAGGCTTGGGAGTTGCAGGTGGGTGGTGTGCCGAATGTCACTCCCCTCAGTGAGGGGAACCGGGGCAGTCCACCCCCACCAGCTCCCCCTCCCTACGCCCCTGGGCAACTCAGAGTCTTGGGTTGGTCCCAATAATACATTCACTGCTGTCATGGATATTATGCACAATGTGTGGCATGAATGTTACCGGCACCCACTAGTCAGTCTTTTGGGATGCTATGCAAGCAGTACTATACACATCAGCAAAGTCAGTTTCCTCCCAGTGAAATTCACCATGTGGGAACTGAGTATTCTGTTATTGTCTTTGCATGGGAGTTTTAATTAACATTGACACTCTGCCCTCCCTTTGTCAGAGTTCAGGAATAAGACCGTGTTTCTGGGTAACAAAGGAAGCCTCTGAGATCCCTGCACAACTAGCAGCTATACTGCAGGATTCATTAGGGTACCCTGGCACACGCTCACTCTATCCCTGGGGAAAATGTCACTGCTCATATATTGGGGAGGAGGAGAGCAAGAGGCATAGTGCAGATCATGGGTAGCCAATGTGGTATACGCCAGACATAGTTGGACTACAACTCCCATCAGCCCTGACCATTGGCCATATTGACCGGGCTGACCAGAGCCATCATCCAACAGCATTTGGCAGGGAGAATGCTAGCAAACTTTAACCCTTTCTAGTGAGCCTCACTAATTCACTTTTGAATTCTGGTGCTGGAGGAGACTCTTGAGTGTCCCATGGACTGCAAGAAGATCAAACCTATCCATTCTTAAAGAAATCAGCCCTGAATGCTCACTAGAAGGACAGATCCTGAAGTTGAGGCTCCAGTACTTTGGCCACCTCATGAGAAGAGAAGACTCCCTAGAAAAGACCCTGATATTGGGAAAGATTGAGGGCACAAGGAGAAGGGGACGGCAGAGGATGAGATGGTTGGACAGTGTTCTCGAAGCTACTAACACGAGTTTGGCCAAACTGCGAGAGGCAGTGAAGGATAGGCGTGCCTGGCGTGCTCTGGTCCATGGGGTCACGAAGAGTTGGACACGACTGAACAACAACAAGTGAGCCTCAACACACATTTTGGTAATTTAGCAGGATAGCCTTGAAAAGCTTATCCTAAGAGCCAATTTGTAACCTTTTGCTTTTTAACAATAAATTAACAAATACTGTCTTAACTGCAAACTACCGTACTTCACTAGGGTTTCTATACCAAAAAGCTACGGATACTTTTGACACAATAGTATGCAGATATGGGAAATGTCTACACAAATATAAAGTGATTTACCATTACATGTCCCTCCTAAAGTATCCTGCAAGGTTTTGTGGAACCTAGACTACTGGACATTCTTTAAAACCTTACAATTGCTGTAGTCTTCTGTGCTAGATAAATGAAACCTTGCTTAAGACACAGCAAGATTATAGTTCGCCTCTTAAAAGTATATGCTTAAAAAAAAAACACCCTACTGCATTTGTGATACTCAAAATCCAAATTAGGATCCCCATAATTAGTGCAATGAAACACTGCAGAGAGGAAAGGAACACTTACTGTTCAAACACGGGTTATTACTGCACCGGTCTATCTTCTTCTCACAATTGGAACCGTGGTAATTCATTGGGCAGTGGCAAGTGTAGCCGCCAATCCGTTTCTCCACACAGGTCCCGCCATTGAAACAAGGCCCATCGGCGCAGGTCATAGCACTGACTTCGCAGTTCTTGCCGTAGAAACCTTGAGGACAGGTGCATTTGTAGTCATTCTCCAAGTCCTGAAAACAAAGGAGAGACAGCCAAATGATTAGGCCTTTTTGCCCATGATGAAAGAGGCTGAGGCACAATCCACTGAGGTTGTCTCCTCCTGTGTAAGACCATCGGAAAGGGGAGATCGGCCTGGTCCCAGCTAGATTTAAATGCTTGCTTTACTGTTACCTTTCCTCTTGACTCTTTTCCTCCTGCGTTTTTGTCTCTTGGTTTATAAGTCTAAGAACAGGGCCCAACTCTCATGTTTTCAGGAGACAGACAATACTAATCTTAAAAATAGGATAAAGATACAATAAAAAAAAAATTGTGTGTGTTTCATTGGAGTTTGCATAGGAGATATTCCCAGTGGCTCATGTTCCACTGTGTTCAGACCCCTAATCCACTGCAGTTGTTCATCTCACAGATAATCAATACAAAACACATACCTGTTATGTGTGTTTAAATAGGGTTTACATTTTTATCACATTCTTACATTTTAGCTCCAAGCAGAACCAACTGATCATTATTTGGGCTTGGTCCCATCAGTTCAGCTCCTGAAAAGCGTACTCAGCATTGTAAATGCTACAGCTCAAGGGTTGCCAACCCAGGGGTGCCTTCCAGATGTTGTTGAGCCTCAGTTCCCACCATCCTTGATCAATGGTGTAGCGTGGGGGGCTGGGGGCTAAGGCCCCAGGCGCAAAATTATTTGGGTGCGCAACCAGGCCTCCTGGCAGGCGCCAGTTTCCACAGGGATCCCCCCCCCCCCCGGTGAAGGCAGCAGAGCAGCTAAGGCCCACGGTGAGCAGGCGCGGACAGAGGGAGGCAGGCAAGGGGCAACCCCAGTGCACCGCGGCCCAGCGCTCCTCTCTGCATTTTTTGGGGGGTGTTATCTGCCAAGGGCCATGTCAGCCGGCTGGGCTCCCCCCTGCGTGGGCAGGCAGGCACTGTAGCATGGCCCAGCTTGGCTCCCTTGGGGGGGGGGGCTCTAGTGGCATCAGCGGCTTGCCCGCCCCAGGCACCAGCAACCCACACTATGCCACTGTCCTTGATCATTGGCCATGATGGCTGCAGCTGATGGGAGTTGGAGTCTCATAATATCAGGACAGCGCCATGTTGGCTAGCCCTATTCCAGCTAAAGCACTTTCAAGGATAGAAGGAAAGAAAGACATCTTGCACTTATAGCTAATCTTTCACTTCGTATCATTTTCCTTGCAGAGGAGCCTTGCTTTTGTTAGACTTGATTTGGTCAAAGCATTTCAGTTCTTGCAGGGCTTAACGATGAATGCTCTTGGCTTAGAAAAACTAAAGGTCATAGGTCTTTAGACCTAAACAAAAGTTCAATACAGGTTCCCTTCATATGTAGCAGTTTATAGATCTGACCTCATATTGCAAATTACTTTAGGTCAGTGGGGGCGCACCTATGAGACGCGTGCCTGAGGGGGCACTTAGAGCCCTCTCTGTGGGCACACGCGCCGTCACTCCAGCACAGAGCCGGCAGAAGGCGAGGGCAGCGCGTCGAGTCCTCAGCTCAACTTGGGCAGCCGGAGCGCCATGTGCGCGGCGGGTCTGCACAGGAAACTACGTGGCAGGAGCAAGATGCAATGCCTGTCAGGGTGCTGACTCTCTCCAAAATGGGGGTTGCAAAATAGCACCGGCAACAATTATGGTGGGCCCTCATTTTCGGATGCTGCACAAGCAGGACAGTAAAGAGCCAAAATCCCCAAACTGGCCCATCTGCTGCAGGGCCTTTAGGGCTCCTTTTGCTCAGCTGCTCCACACAGGATGCCCAGACCGAGAAGGCAATCTCGTGGCCAGGGAGGCGCAAAGGGAAGGGCCGGGTGGGGCATTGGTCCCATTCGGATACATGATGCTATCCCCAAGCAGGCGCTCATGTTTTCAGAGGCTGGGCGTGGATCCTGGGACTTGTGTCCGAGTAGAAGCACCTTGGATGGGGCGTCGGGGGGTGCAAAACGGAGCCACAACCTCCAGGACGCGTTTTCCCTTGGGGAGCCTCTGCTGCGGGTGGGGAGGGTGCAGTGCTCTGCACGCACTCAGAGGTGCGCTGCCACGTTGATGGGCCGCCGAGAGTTCCGGGCAGCCACCTTCCTCCTCTACTCCTGCAAGGTTGAGGCTTTACACACTGTGTAGGGGCTGGTTGGGGCTGGGCGAGGGGAGCAGGGCTAGCACGTGGGGCAGCCCTTGGGCCCTTTCAGGAAACGGCGGCACGATGGGGGGGGCGCCGCTCTGCACGCACTCAGAGGGCCACGCCAAGAATGCTTGCTTGCTCAGGCTGGAGCTTAAAAGAGGGGAATCCTTAATGTGTGGAATTCTCTGCCAAATAATTTTAAGTCAATTAAAGCTCTTGGGATTGCTTTCCTTACTTTGTTTGGATCATCTTAATCCAAACTTTTCCCTTTCAATAAAAAGCTAATTGTATCATTGAAAGCACTGTTATTGTGTTTTTCTTTTAAGACAAAAGATGTTAATGTATGAGTTGTTTTTTCTAAACTAAAACCTCAGTATTCAGGTTAAATTGCTGTGTTGGCACTTTGCGATAAATAAGTGGGTTCTGGGTTGCAGTTTGGGCACTCGGTCTCTAAAAGGTTCACCATCACTGCCCTAGGTGCACAGATTGTGACCATCAGGCATATTGGCACAAGACTGGGTCACAGTGCTACTACAATACAGCTAGTGCCAGTCATGCAATGACATGCCTCTTTAAAATGTCATAAAAAGCCCTTAAGTTTAAAAGGATCAGTCTAAAGTAGAGCCTACAAAAGCATCTCTGCACATGGGCATTTCTACTGGGAGATTCATGCTCAGCTCTGCATCTCATGGACCAGTTTGATTCCTTTTGGCAGTTCAGAGATGAGCATGAGCTGGAGAAGAGCAGTCTTCTAAGCTCGCACTGAGTCCTGAATACTTACCACTGACACTCCATACAGTTAGAGACAGGTGGGCAGGACTTCTCAGCCTTCTTTTTCAATTGTCTTTTGCTCTTGTGGGGCCCTGTCTTATGCCCAGCCAACAGGCAATCCCAAGCACTAGCATCAGCACTGACTGGCAATAGCTCTCTAGGACCTTAACTTTTTCAAAAGGAATTACTTCCAGGGGGAGGAGGGGAAAAACCATTTATTAATTTCTGAGAAAGGGGGCGTTAATCCTTCTCAGATGACTGCTCTACCTCTGAAGCCTCCTCACTCTCACCACTCCCTGGTGTACTGGGGGAAGATGCTCCTTGGAATTATATTCAGCAGCAATGGGAGAAGCATTCTGCACATGACCGGGGCACTCTGATCACCACCACGTTAGAAGGCAGAGTATTGGTATTTAACACACCAAGGGCAAGTCTTAGAGACCATTATCTCAGGGCACATCACACTGTGCAAACCAAAGGCATTATAAATATAACCTGTTTCTGATTACATGTAACCACCCTAGTCCACTCCAGTCTAGAAGATGTGTGTGAACACAGGAAGAGTGTCAAACAGAGCTGCAAGACAGTCATGAGGATAATACAGAATCAGCTTCCTCAGAGAGCAGCTCCCATAAACTTAACTGGGTCATGGAAGGTCTTGACCTGTTTTAAATTGTGGTAATGGTAGAATGGTCTCCAGAGAGCCTGACTGGGCTGCTGTCTATTATCTGAGACAAATTATTTTCACCAGTACTGAGACTGAACAAATGGAGAAAGATGAAGCTTCTCTGCTCAGAGAGCTACATTGCAAAATGGAATTTTAAATCAGGTGGTACTTTGGACTATTGTGCTACTCAATGTAACACATTAGCACATGTTTACACGGAGACAAGCATGAAATGGGAGAAACACAATTAGGTGAGTGGTAAGTAGAGAGATCATCCAAAAATATTGCATTACTAACACCATGAGAAGCTAGCACATGTTAAAGTACCTTCCAATCCATTTTTTCAAATATATTATATTGAAACATACGTCATACTAATTATGCATAGCCTAAAATTCAACAACTGGTACCGGTAGGCTTTTGAGCCAGACCTGACATCTCTCACTTGCTACACCTCCCTCCCTCCATGTTTCTGGAAAGGCTCAAGAGGATAAGGGGTGGACAGCAAGAGACGGACAAAGAGGAAGGAGCCTCTATTTCTCACTGATGCATTTCCATTCATCTTTGCATTTGTCTCCCTGAGCTGTCATCTTTGGAAAGCCAATAGGAATGGAGTTGAAAGTACCAGAAAGAGAAGCAAACCTCCTTTGCTCGTGGCACCTGCTCCCTCAGACAATGCTTTCAGCAAATCTGTCCCCACTAACTGGCCACCTGGGAAGGGAACATTGGCCAACTGACTTCTTCTCTAGGTAGCCTACTGTCAATAAAATATATTGCTCAGCATAGATATAAGCTAGCTATAAATGGACTGAAGTTACAAGCAAAATTATTAGCCCTAATATGAGTGAAGTTAAGTCTTTCATGAACAGGATCATCAGGTTGCTGGAATAAAGTTTTGGATTTAAAAAAGTAGAATTGGCTACATGCATCAATGCTGGGGACCATTATGACATCTGAAAGCACAGGGTGCATCTATATAGTTCTTCACCTTCTGGTACATACTGCCAGGGACAAGAGATGCATCTTTAGGGAAGTCTAAGCTGGTACCTTTGAGCATTGGAGACAACCATGAAGGTATTAAACAAGCAAAGTAAACATTCAACCATCCAGAGTCAACACTTTGGGCCTACAGTCATTGCAACCAACCACATAATTGATAGGTCAAGGGCACCTGGGTCCAGGAGTTTTCCGGGGGGAGGGGGGGAAATGAAGTGCCCTGGACAATCAGAAGAGAGCAACTTGAATTTGGAAGTTTTAAGGATACAAATGTAATTATATGCGTACTTAATTGGGGCATGTCTCATGGAATTTAGTTGGGACTTTCTTCTAAGTAAACACGCATAGGCTCATAAATTTCCTGCCTCACAGAAGGTAGGTGGGCAGCAGGCCCTATTATGTTTACGCCACTTGTAACATGCACACTTAATACTTATAGTTACAGGTAGGTAGGCGTGTTGGTCTGCCGTAGTTGAAACAAAATAAAAAAATTCCTTCCAGTAGCACCTTAGAGACCAACTAAGTTTGTTCTTGGTATGAGCTTTCATGTGCATGCACACTTCTTCAGATACCAGGTATTCTTCTTCAGGTATCTGAAGAAGTGTGCATGCACATGAATGCTCATACCAAGAACAAACTTAGTTGGTCTCTAAGGTGCTACTGGAAGGAATTCTTTTATTTTGTTTCGACTTAATACTTATGTTTGTTTCTTGAATGCTGTAGTTCTAGGTAAATGCTCAGTCCCTCCAGAATCAGAACTGTAGAGTTGGACGGTACCGATCATCTAGTGCAATTCCCTGCAATGCAGGAATCGCAGCTAAAGCATCCGTGGCAGGTGACCATCCAAACTCTGCTTTAAAACCTTCAAGGAAAGAGACTTCACAACCTTCTGAAGGAGGCTATTTCATTGTCCAACAACTCTCTGATCTCTGCCCTGTTTCTCATTCCTGTCAGAAAGTTCTTCCTGATGTTTAGTCAGAATCTTCTTTCTTGTAACTTGAAGCCATTGGCTCAGGTCCTACCCTTCAGAGCAGGAGAAAACAAGCTTGCTTCATCTTCCACATGACAGCCCTTAAGATATTTGAAGATGGCTATCATATCTCCTCTCAGTCTCCTCTTTTCCAAGATAAACACACCCAACTCCCTCAACCTTTCCTCATAAGGCTTGGCTTCCAGACCCTTGATCATATTGCTCACCTTGCTCTGCACATGTTCCAGCTTGTCAATATCTTTCTTAGATTGTGGCACCCAGAACTGGACACAGTATTCCAGGTGTGGTCTGACCAAAGCAGAATAGAGCGGTACTATTACTTCCCTTGATTGGGACACTAGACCTAGAATAGCATTCACGTTTTTTTGCTGATGCATCACACTCTTGACTCATGTTAAGTTTGTGGTCTGCTAAGACCCCTAGATCCTTTTCACATGTATTACTGGCAAGCCAGGTGTCTCCCATCTTATATTTGTGCATCTGGGTCTTCCTGCCTTGTTTTATAACCTTCCATTAGTCCCTCTTGAAATTCATTTTGTTAGTCCGGACCCAGTTTTCCAATTTGTTACGGTCATATTGAATCCCGATTCTGTCTTCCGCTGCATTAGTTACCCTTCCCAGTATGGTACCACCTGCAAATCTGATGAGCATCCCCTCGATTGCTTTGTCCAAGTCGGTTATAAAGACATTGAACAATAACAGGCCTGGAACATAACACAGCACCCCACTTTTCACTTTTTTCCAGAGTGACAAGGAACCATCAGTGAGCATTCTTTAGATTCGGTCAACCAGCTACAAACCCACCTAGCAGCTAGCTCACATTTGGGCTGTCCATCTCTCATTATACCAGCTTCTCTGCAAGCCTATCATAGGGGACTTTGTCAAAAGCTTTACCTATATTGGGATCATTCTGGCCATGCCTTCAGTCTTTGCCTCTTACCTTATTCTACTGCTTGTGGTGTTCAAAACCTGTTCTGGCAGTACTTAGCCAAACCTGTTCCAGCAGCACTTATACACTCATCAATTGTCTTTTGCCATTTCTTCATGACTGTAAGAACATTTTCTTGAAGCTGATAAAACTAAGCCTCCAGTTTCCTCTTCTGCATTCATGTTCCTCTGCATGCTTCAACTGACAATCTTTTTATCCGTCCTCATAGTCAGTCACTTAAGCAGAGTATATTTAATTCCTCTTGACCTTCAACTCCTCAGATTGCTAAAACTTGCTGCTTGTATCTTCAAAATCTAAACCCCAGCCCTTCCTCTGTGGACATCACTCTTATTTTGATCATGGTTTATTTTTCATCTGGACTCTCTGATCTCTGCCCTATGTCAGGAGTGCGTGCAGGAGCCAGGGCCTGTGACCAGTAGGGCTTCGCAGGACTTGGGCTTTCCTAAGTTTGTTCTGAAGATGTAAGGCATGGCTGCACAGGTGAGGCCGATTGGTAACGCATAGCACCTGGTGGCAAGAGCCAGGAAGGGATATAAGGTCAGCATTTCCCTTTGGTTCTTTGCCACAGCAACATGCTTCCTGCCTTGCTGCGTTTGGCTTCTTGACTCCTTGCTTCCTGATCCTCAGACCCTTGGCTTCTTGACTCCTTGCTTCCTGACCCTCAGACCCTTGGCTCCTGGTCCTCAGACCCTTGGTTCCTTGACTCCTGGTTCCTGACCCTTGGACCCTTGGCTTCTTGACTCCCGGCTTTCTGACCCTCGGACCCTTGGCTTTCTGACTCCTGGCTTCCGGACTCCTGTTCCTGCTCCCACCCCGTCGACATGCCCCCGGTCCCGACGTCTTCAGCCGGGACTTCAACCACCCGTGAACCGGACCGTGACACCCTATTTCTCATTCCAGTCTGTATTCTGCTGGTTGGTCTGCTCATTCTACCTGTCCTTTTAACCATATCTTTCCTTTCTTCACTCCATCTCTACATCAGCTTCTGTATCCTATTTGCACTCACCAAAAAGTTGCTTTTATGTCTTTAACATTCTTGTACTCTATGAATTCCGTCTTCCCTTCATCCTGCTGCTTTCAATCTTTTTGTTATCTGTTCTTCCCTGTATAATATCCATTTTCTATTCTGGTGCTTTACTCATGGAATTTGTGATACGTCCTTTGCACCTTCAGACTTACCTTTTATGTAGTAGTTGGACTTTTTCTTCATCTCTCCCAATTCAGCCCCCATTTTTATTTTCCCTCGCTCTACCTCCAGATTCTCCTCTTGTGCACCAGTTGGGTTGAGTTCAATGATAGAAACCAAGTGCAAGTTTGTATATAAAGCATCTAAATATGCCTTACATGGACAGCCCTGGTCCTTTACATGGTGAGTGCGCAAGTAATGGGGCTAGAGAAGCCTTATCCCAAGTAAGAGGTTTTGCTACATGTTCCTCTAATGAAAGCTTAGCTAACTGGTCAATTGATTGAAACTTGTTAGGAGTCAATATATATGCTCGGAGGCAACCTCAGCTTCCTCCATATAATGAAACCTCAACTAGGTGTAATAACAACCTTGATGTAATACTCAGCCACAACAGAGACTGAAACTCCCTCACTGTGGGAACTTCTATGCGACCAATGTCACCTGTCTAAATAAACAGCAGAGAGAAGCTTTAGCAGAACTGACACATTGGAAAGGGATGTTTCAGGCTTAAATGCCATAATTGGTATACTGGGCACAGGAATTCTGATTGCTGGTAGGGCTTATCTGCAGGTTTGCAAAGAAATTGAAGTTAGTGATGGTTTGAAGGTACATCAAGGTAGGGATAGGTCTGAGTTCACTAAGGCTCTATCAGATTCAGTAACCAAACAATTAAATGACATCTATCAATATTGGAACTTCAACTCTGCTTTTACCTGCTTTTACACCAATATGAATGCTCAAGAGATGTAGTTGTTTTCCATTCTCAACTTAACCTCTTTAGATCCAAGGCGACTGATAGTGGGTGAGTATGCTGATAACCCACTTGCTACCTTCCAGGAAATGATATTGGTCAGTCACCTACCCTAATTTGTTCAAGCCTCAATCTTGCAATGGAACTCTGGAGGCTTCAGGTCGGCACTCCGTTTCCTGCTCTACCACGCAGACAAGAGGAAAAGGCAATGAACAATGAATTAATAAGCATACCTGGAAAAATAGTGCATGAAGAAGAAAGAGGTCGCCATATGTTCTGCAGGTGGTCACTCATAACTGGCCAGTGAAGAAACCCAGCAGAATAATGAAAACAGAATCTGAACCGCAAGCAAAAATTCAAGCCATTGTAGGTGCTTCCTTGGATTTAGGAAATGGTTTACATTGTCTTCTTCTTTGGCGATCACTGGTAGCCGACCAAGATTGTCTTCCATAAACACGGTCCGTAAGTGACTGTGGAGGCCAATTCTGGACCTACACATCCTTCCACAGTGGGGACATAGGTTTCCAGGCGGGAGTTGATCATGGTGTGGATTTGCCAAGCGTGCCTTCCTCTTAGCATGTTTCTCCCTTGCGTCCTGAGTTCGAGTGTCTTCAAAGCCCATGACACCTTTGGTAAAGGCTGTTCTCCAATTGGAGCGCTTGCAGGCCAGTGTTTCCCAATTGTTGGTGTTTATACTACATTTTTTAAGGTTTGCCTTGAGTCTTTGAACCTCTTTTGTTGACCGCCAGCATTACACTTTCCATTTTTAAGTTCGGAATAGAGTAGTTGCTTTGGAAGACGATCATCAGGCATCCACACAACATGACCAGTCCAACGAAGTTGATGTTGAAGAATCATTGCTTCGACACTGGTGATCTTTGCTTCTTCCAGTACACTGGCATAAGTTCACCTGTCTTCCCAAGTGATGTGTAAGATTTTTCGGAGACACCGTTGATGGTATCTTTCAAGGTTTACATTGTAAAGACCTGTCTACCGTAATTATAACCAGAGTGGTAGTGTGGAACTTTTAACCTTTTAGGATTCTGATGTATGGGATAATGTCATGGACTGGCTGGAAACAGATGCATGGTGGGATGCACCAGCTGGAGAACCCTCAAGGGATGGAGGCTCAGAGCCCGGAGATTGGTGGCAAGACAGCAATTTGTGGTCAGAGGGAGAAGCCTGGGAGAAGGTGGTGTCAGAAGCTGAAAGGTAATGGGGTTTAGAAAGCAGGAAGAGTCTGTGGCAAACAGAAGTCCAGAATCAGAAGCGGAAGTGGAAGTAGAAGAGGGAAGCCAAGAGACAGAGGAGTCATGCTGGGGAAGAAGCCAGGGTGTCTCTCTCCCACTCCGTGTGTTGCAAAAAGCTACGCTCCTAGGAGAGATATGAAGAGAAGCAAAAATAGGCATGGCAGCAGTGTCTCAGACTGCATGTGAAGCACCCAGAACAAGAGGAGACTTAGGCAGCTGTGGGAAGGTGGAGACCTTTAAACTCCACAACTGCCTCATAGGGGCAAGATCTACCAAGAAGAGTTGCTGTGCTCATGAGGCCTGGCAATGCAGAGCAGACCTTGTTTCTTCTAATAGTTAACATCATTTACTGTGTGTGATTTATTGCTGACCTGCTCGTGACACCCACTCCAGTCACATAAATGCATGATTAAATGAGGAAAAAATGTTTATAATATACAGATGGAACAGTGGGCACATATGTAGATTAAAGGGCTAAAATTTACATAGAATCACAGAGTGGTATACAAATTTAATATATATATTTAAAAATAAATGCTTTTATTGAGCTGCATTTCCAAGTGATGCCCACTGCAGTTTTGGATGGCCGCTACAGCAAGGTCCTGTACACACAGACATTTTATTTGAGGTCAACCTCAGGTGGTAGGCATCACTCGTTATCTATTAGCCTGTCCCTTATACAAAGATCGCTTTCTGAAACCTTTGTTCATATAAGCAAGCAGGTACACTCAGGGAGAAATTGTGTGTGTGTGTGCGTGCACACACACACACACACACACACACACACACACACACACACACATGGGGACGCATATAAAATAAAAATCAGGAAAAAGGAGTTAGATAAAATCGCTATAAACTGTTGTGGTTAATCTTAAATCAAGATGGATTTTAATTTGCTGGTGTCTCTGGTAACTTCTCTCTTACATCATGGATGTTAGAAAACTGGATTTTACAAAGGCAAAATAATATTAAGAGCCGTCAGATGCACAAGGGAAACTGTTTTAATGCTCTGGAACTTGGCAAAGTCTTTTTTATATTATGGTTGTATGGTCTGTATTTTGTTAATACTATCATTTAATACAAGTTTGTCATGGCTAGAACAATAAAATTATGAACTGAATATAAAGCATCTAGCTGTTATAGGCAAAAGTAACAGCAGTAATTTACTCAAGCACTACTACTATAAGATGCAGTGAAGATTAAAATCAAGGCATCTGGCTCTTTGCTTTGAATGTTACTGTTTTCTAGGGGTGGAAGGATCTGGTTATGCCCTTCACAATATGGTACCTATTGTTGATATCTGTCTGTCTCTGGAGACAATGGAGGAAAGCACCTTTGGCGGTTAAACCGTTGGAGAGTTACAGTGTCTGCTGCGGTTGTAGAGACCAATACAGGAGAGACATGTTTTGTTGCAGCTGGGGCAGATGAAGGTGTGCAGTTGTGCTGCTGCAGAAGCACCATGGCATTTCTTCTCTCTGCACTCCTCCCAGCAGTCATTCCTCCTCTGGTCACTGCTGTGGAAACATGACCTGCCTGTCTCCAGGCACTGTGGTTGTCTGCAAGGGATTCTCACACAGCAGAGTTGATGTTGCCAGACTTCATGTTTCACATCTGCAGACATTTTTATAACTCAGATTTGGTATGCCAATGGGCCTGGTGTCTGAAGTCGGCTCCCCATAGAGCACATCCTTAGGGATCCTGTCTTCCATTCTGTGGATATGACCAAGGCAGCATAGACATTGCTGAGACAGGAGTGTGAACAGGCTGGGAATTAGAGCACATCTTTGTTTGAGAGACTATGATACCCAACATCTTCCTGATACAGCACATGTGGAAGATACGGAGGCTTCACTTCTGGCGGTTCTACATTGCCCATGATTCACTTCCATAAAAGAGTGTGCTCAACACTCAAGCCTAGTAGACCTTCATCTTCGTATTGGGCGTTAGTATCACATTCTCCCATACCCCTTTGGATAGCCAAGCCATTGCCATAGCTTCCTTGCCAATACACTTGCCCAGCACTGTGTCAATGGGAAGATTGCTGGTTATGGTAGAACCCAGGCAGACAAAATCATCAACCACCTTAAACATGTGATCACCCATGCTGACACATGGAGTGCTGGTGATGTCCTGACCGATGATGCTGTTCTTTATCAGGCTGACGGTAAAGCCGATCTCCCTGCAGGTTTGGGCAAAACGGTTGATGAATCCCTGTAGAGTTTCCTCAGAGTACATTGTCAAGGCTGCATCATCTGCAAACAAGGACCTGTCACACTTGAATTTATTATTTCGGACCCGTCACACTTTTGCCTTGGTGCGGAAATGTGCAAGGTTGCTCCTTGAATGAAAGTACACACCATCTTCCATTAAGCTGAAAGCATATGAGAGCACCAGGGGGAAGAATATGTCAAAGAGAACTGAGGCAAAAACACAGCCTCTGCAGATGTGCCATCATACTGGATAGTGCCATGCATGTTCTCGTAGAACGACACAATCATCTTGTGAAGCTTAGGTGGGCAAGGCCTTCACCAGGTCTATGAAGGCAACATGCAAGGGGCGTCTCTGCTCTCAGCATTTCTCCTGCAGCTGAAACAACGATCAAGTTATATTGTCAGTTGACCTCTGAGCTCCAAACTCACATTGTGACTCGGGATAGTCAGATGCTGTCAGCGCGTGACTGCAACCTAATGAGAACTACACAGGCAAAGACTTTACCCACAGTACTCAAGCAAGAAGATTCCACAATAGTTACAGCCATGGCAGTCACCTTTCTTTGTTCTCGTAGAGGGTCACAATGCTGGAGTTGCACATGTCATGTGGCACTGATCCTTGATCTCAATACTGCGGAGATGTGTCATGAGGGAGGAACTGAAGCAGGCTTTCAGCATTTTTGTTAGGATTCCCTCCTGTCCTGGGGTTTTAACACATGCCTGAGAGTTGATGGGGTCCTTCAGCTTGTCAAGGGAGGGAGGGACATTCAGCTCTCGCAGGACAGGTAGTCTGGATGCTGTCAATTGCTGTGTCAGAGACCATGTTTATCTGTGAGTACTGCTCTTCATAGTGCTCTGCCCATCACTTCATCTGCATGCTGCAGTCTGTGATGATCTCTCCTGACAAGCTTTTCAGTGGTGCAGTTTTCCTGACTGTTGGTCAAAAGGCTTTCTTTGTGCCTTCGTACCTTTTATAAGTGTCGCCAGTGCCAGCAGCAGGTCGAATGCTCTGACACAGCTTTAGCCAGTAGTCATTGGCACATAGTCTGGCAATCTGCTGGGCATCACTCCTTGCCTCTCTCAGTGCAGCAAGTGTCTTTTTGCAGGGTGCACACTTGTAGTTCACAAGAACCTCATGCTTTGCAGCGATAACAGGCTCCATGTCCTTTATGCCAGCCTCAAACCAACTGAGGATCTGTTGCTCTCTTTTGCCAAAGGAGGGCAAAGCTGTGTTTTGGTTCCCTCTTTGATGTGGTTCAACATTATCCCTGAGGCAGTTCAGTGGGACTCGTTTGACGGAATCAGAGAAGCATTCAAAATTCAGGTATGATGGTTCTGGCAGTGTTAATTTGAGGCTGCACTTTCTGCTTTGTGCTATGGGCTCTCTTTGGCTAGAGATGAATCTTGCTTGCCACCAGGGAGTGATCCATGTCAGAGTCAGCACTGTCGTAGTTCCATGTGACGAGAACAGAGTTTAGTGCCAGTTGCCTGGTGACAAGCAAGTCCAGCTGGTGGCCTGACCTTGGATGTTTCCAGGACTCGGTGCTTTGCCTTGGTAGGGAAGAATGTGTTTGTGATGCAGAGGCTGTGATACAAGCACAGCTCAAGCAGCCTTTCTCTGTTGTCATTCACGCTGCCAATACCAAAGTGGCCCATGCAGTGTCCCATGTGTGATGATCATACTCTGCATTAGTATAGGAAGAAGTATCCCTGCCTGTCACACAGGAGACTAGATTCCATGAGGGGGGATATGTATATTATATGCATATAATAGTTGAAACTGACTCCATTTAAAAGCAGTGCACCTGAAAGGGACAAATTAAACCCACGATTTAAAAAGTGAGAAGTATGGTTGGTGTGTGTCTGGGTTTTGGAGTAAAAGTGACAGGCTAATGGGGATGCTAAGCCCTCCAGAATATGGCTTACCTCCTTACTTTGTCTCACCAGGCACTTTTCTGTTCAGCTAATCTCCAGTGCTGGAAGTGAACTCTGCAAAGAGAGCAGTGCTGTGTGTTTGGGGGCAGGGTGAGGCTGTAAGGAGATGTGTTGGGGAAGAGAGGTGTTGCTCCCCCTCATTCATGCACCCATTTACAGGTTCAGCCATGTCCTGGTGGCTTCATATAGGTGAACCAGCTCCAAGGGTTATAGTATCATACTCCAAAAAATAAAGGAAAACTGTCATTGCATTTTTCTAGGAGGGGTATATTCTAATAAGGTTTGTTTTCTTCTCTTTGCCCTACTTCCACTACCAACACCTTCCCTTGAGTGACCAGATATAAAGGAAGACAGCAGGGCTCTTGTAACGTTAATAGCAGTGTAGAAGCAGAAAGTTTTAGAAGATGCAGCTTCTCATGTTCTCCCCCATTTCATTCTGCACTTCTTCTGTCAATAGCAGACATGGATGATAGCACAGTGACACTGCCATTGTGACAAACCTGCAGGTACTCAGTGGATTGGGTACAGCAAAGTGGCTAAAGGACCGAGCTACAAATAAAAGCAACCCCAATTCAAATCTCATCCCTGCTACAAACTCATTTGGTGGTCTTGCCTCTGCATCCTCAGTTACAATACGGGGATAATAATTACAACCTACCTTACAAGGGTAAGGTGGCGAGGATTACTCAGCTATATTAAATGTTCTGAATATTCTAAAGTGTGCTATTTTTGTTTTGAACAACAGACTTTGCTGTGCCATATTCTCGGTCTGCTTTGGCACAAAAGAACTAGTTACATGGGTAATAATAATAATGATCTCCATGGATTGTCCTGAGGGAAATATCTGTAAAAAGGTTAACAGTGGAAGTTGCTTGGAACTGTTTGGAGAGGTTTGTACAAACGTGGTGTCAGAAGTTCAAGATTTTCCAGTAGGTGGCACCCTTTGCTAAAATATCAACACTAAACACATGTTCACAGTAAGAATAGTTGCAGCTCATGCATTTAAAAATCACTGCAATATAACACACAACAAGCAACTATCAGGTGGGAAGGCTGACTAGTAAACAGTTTTGAGGGCTAATTCAAGGCTGAATCAAGATGTAGGACAGGGGTGGCCAACTTCCAAGAGACTGCGATCTACTCACAGTTAAAAACTGGCAGTGATCTACCCCCTTTTGGGGGGTTCAGGTCAAAGTTGTTGAACTTTTTTTTAGGAAGCCCTGTTTTGGGGGTTCACGTAAAAGTTGTTGAGCTTCTTTAGGGAAGAGGAAAGTGACATTGAGCTTTTTTTTAGGAAGGAAAGCCCTATTTTTGGTGGTTCAGGTCATTTTAGGGGTGTAGGGCAAAGATGTTGATCTTTTTTTAGGGAAGCCAAAGTTTTTTAGCTTCTTTGGGGGTAGCCACTGATCTACCGGTGATCTATTGGTAGATCACGATCTACAGTACCTGTTGGACATGCCTGATATTGTAGGACATGTCAAGATGTTCTGGTGATCCAAGGATACACATTTGTAAGTGCTTAAGCATTCAAACATACGCTTTACTCTAGAAGTAGTTCAGATTAAAGCATTATCAGGCACCTGAAAAACCCAGGACACAGAAACATGGGGTCCTTTATAGGAGAAGGACATGGAGTGCCTGCCCACTGAAGTTCCCAATCTCCCCAGTTTTGCACTTGACATAAAAGAGTTCCTTGAGGGCAGAAAAAGCTAGGAAACCACTGAGTTAAATAAATGGCATTGAGTATAAACTTTCCATTTTCAAACATTATCCAACAGCAACTACAAGAGAAAGAGTGTTTGCAGGGGAGGGGATGACATGACAACAAACCCTCACATTTAGGAAACAAATGCTAATTTCAGCAAGTGACGTAGAATTTCCTTGAGAGTCCCACCCCTTTATATTTTTCTATTATGACAGGTGGGAAGAAAAAGAAGAGGTGTAAAAGGTTTACATGCAAAGTTAAATGCATCTTTGCATGTAAAGGTGCAGGTTTAAAAAAATGAAATTACATTATTTGGGGCAGGGATAACTGAAAACTTATCAGAGCACATTTGGAAGATGAATTTATTCATTTTCTCCCCTGCTGCAGTCCTGAGACATATTCCACTTATGAAGCTGGTGTTTGCTTTTGCAAGGGTGGAAAATTCTCCACCAGTGGGCTTTGTGTTAAAATCCTGCAGTAGACACACATTTGGTCATGTGCTGCTGAACAAGCAACTTTGAATATTCCCTTTTATCTAAAAGGTAAAGGTAAAGGGACCCCTGACCATTAGATCCAGTCGCGTCCGACTCTGGGGTTGCGGTGCTCATCTCGCTTTATTGGCCGAGAGCCGGCGTACAGCTTCCGGGTCATGTGGCCAGCAGGACTAAGCCGCTTCTGGCGAACCAGAGCAGCGCACAGAAACGCCGTTTACCTTCCCGCCAGAGCGCTTCCTATTGATCTACTTGTACTTTGACGTGCTTTCGAACTGCTAGGTGGGCAGGAGCTGGGACCGAGCAACGGGAGCTCACCCTGTCATGGGGATTTGAACCGCCGACCTTCTGATCAGCAAGCCCTAGGCTCTGTGGTTTAACCCACAGCGCCACCTGGGTCCCTTTTTTATCTAAAAACCCTCCTTAAAACATTTGTGTAACCATTTGCTTCTTATCTGCTACAAAAATTAAGCCTGAGTATATGCAGCTGCATTTGTGCAGGATTCCCCTCCCACTCAACCAAGATTTAAAGCACAAGTTGTTCAGGGTAGGAGCAACTTGCATCACTCAGGACACCAATGCACATGCATTGTACTATATCCGTAAAATAAACCAGAATCTTTTATGACAGCCAGCAGGGATCAAAGCTAAGACCCAGGAGAAATAGAACAAGCAACAAGAAACCTAATATAGATGCATTTTCCCCACACTGAAAAATAGAAAATGAATAGAAGCCAGGCTGCACATTCCTCCCCAGAAACCTTACCTTTCAGCCAGCTTGTGTTGGATCAGTTTCATTTAAGTGCAACATAAACCATTTCTTTTTCATAATCCTGGTTTCCTAAACAAAGTTGTCATTGGCACTTCTAAATGCAAGAGCATCTTGGCTAGCTAAAACCTGAACTCATTGCAAGGGTGTCTTGGTCAGGGCACGGCAATGCCAAATCTGCACGTGAATAAACATTTGCCCCCTGTCCCACGCTGGATTCCTAGAGGGTTAGGGCTTGGATACCAGCAGGCCAGGGTCCAGATGCCCACTTGCTGCCTGCTGTGCAAATCCTATTCAGTTTAATTCAGCATAGCTTAGAAAGGAGAACTCCCCTAGTGAATTATGTCCCATCTTCATCTCCCAAAGTGTTGCCCCACATCTGCTACATGGGGTGATTGGCTTATGGCCAGACTGTCTGTACAAAACATATTTGCTCTCCCATTTGGGCTACTGAATTCCACCTTTGAAAGCCCTTGTGACTTCTGGTACGTTTGTATACACATCGTTAATCCACTCTGTCACCATTTTATGCTACCATCATCACTGTTGACAGGCAGGTTTTCAAATAAAGATAAGGCTCTTCTGATCTGCTAAATGACTAATCCTTGAGGATTTCCCTACAGCACCCTCTTCTTACAAAGTTGGCATTTATGAATAACATTCTTGAGGAGAATCTGCAAAGACTGTTCCTATTACCGGTAGATATACAGTACAAGAAAATTAATAGGCCCCCTACCTAGCTACAAGCCCCCCAAGTTCAAAGTAGAGAAGTCATGGAAGTTACACTAATTTACCTTCGCAGTGTAGACATACTCCTACACGGAATTGCAATAGGGACAAATGTAAGGTTCTGCACTTAGGCAGGAAGAACCAGATGCACAAATGTAGGATGGGGGACACCTGACATACTATCAGTACTTGTGGAAAGGATTTAGGGGTCTTGGTGGACCACACGCTTAAGAGGAGACAACAGTGTGATGCAGCAGCAAAAAACATGAATGTTATTCTAGGCTGCATCAACAGAAGTATAGCGTCCCGATCAAGGGAAGTAATAGTACCGCTCTATTCTGCCTTGGTCAGACCACACCTGGAGTACTCTATTCACTTCTGAGCACCACAATTTAAGAAGGATGTTGACAAGCTGGAATGTGTGCAGAGAAGGGCGACAAAGATGATCAAGGGTCTGGAAACCAAGCCTTATGATGCAGTTGAAGGAGTTGGGTAGGTTTAGCCTGGAAAAGAGGAGACTTGGAGGAGGTATGATAGCCATCTTCAAGTATCTAAAGGGCTTTCGCATGGAGGAGGGAGAACGCTTGTTTTCTCCTGCTCTGTAGAGTAGGACTCGAACCAATGGCTTCAAGTTGCAAGAAAGGAGATTCAGACTAAAAGTTCGGAAAAACTTTCTGATAGTAAGAACTGTTCAGCAGTGGAATAGACTCCCACAAGAGGTGGTGGACTCTCCTTCCTTGGAGGTTTTTAAGCAGAGGCTGGATGGCCATCTGTTAGGGATGCTTTAGCTGAGATTCCAGTATTGCAGCGGGTTGGTCTAGATGACCCTTGGGTCCCTTCCAACTCTAAGATTCAATGATTCTATGCGTAAGTGGTCTTAGGGGTATGCCAGGTTTTACACAACTGAATTGGTATTTGAGTTCAGGACTTCCGGAGCAGCGCACCTAGAGTCCTGAGGGCAAACCCCTTGGCAGCACGATAAGCGGTCTCCCTTACTGAGAAGTAAGTTAGCTGTTGAGTTAACTTACTCAGGATCCCCCCTGAGGTCGGGCGGCTTACGCCTCATCACCCGTTCTACCTCTCTCCAACGCTGGGTCTGCCTGAGGTGTCAGGAGCGCAGATCCCCACCCGACTCTAGGCGCGCTGCTCCAGAAGTCCTGAACTCAAATACCAATTCAGTTGTGTAAAACCTGGCATACCCCTAAGACCACTTACGCATAGAATCATTGAATCTTAGAGTTGGAAGGGACCCAAGGGTCATCTAGTCCAACCCGCTGCAATGCTGGAATCTCAGCTAAAGCACAGGGTACCATTCACACTAACCAAGGGAAACACTGGGCTTTGCTGCAACCATTAGGGAGGAGGGCACATCTGTCTCCAGCAGAGTTCTCTCAGATGCACACTTTAGTACAGAAATGCCTTCCCCCAACCCTCAAAGGAAGTCTGTAATGTAATATGTGATAGAACTCGCATCTGTTCCTCAGCGTATTTGGAAACATCCCAGAACACAGAAATTACATTATCCAAACAGATGCACCTGTAATCTTACGAGAGATATCTGCGCATCTGCTGTTACGAGGTGGATGTGCAAAATGTACAAACTTATAGAAATTGTGAGAATGGGTTTAGGAGAAAGGAAGTTGGAGTTTGAGGGTTAAGGGTGCTATACTGACATTGCAGCTGCCTCCGTTCTTGCAAGGGTTGCTGTCGCATTCGTTGGTCTCGATCTCGCATTTCGTCCCCGCAAAACCAGCCCGGCAGCTGCAGGTGTAGCTCCCTGGGCCTGTGTTGGTGCAGGTGGCGCCATTCTTGCATGGGCGGTGGTTGGTGCAGTAGTTGAGGTCTTGGTTGCAGAAGAGCCCGCCCCAACCTTCCTGGCAGGCGCACTGCCACGGCTGCATGCAGGTGCCATGGAGGCAGCCTGGGTAGCGGACGCACTCGTCACAGAAGTGCCCTTGCCAGCCAATACGACACTTGCACTCTCCAGGTTTCTCGCAGTACCCATGGCTGTTGCTGCAGCCAGGCAGACAAATTGCTGAAAAGAGTTAAACAGAAAAGAAGGGAGGGGAAGCAGAGAGAGGAGGAGAGAGAGGGGTGGGGGGTAAGAGAGCCAGTGCTGTTGCTGTATAGATTTCATGCGTCACGCCAACATCTGGCACCTGCCACTGCACCAAACAAAAGGCCCACATGCCACCCAAAAGGCGAGCCACCACAGGACAGGGCATGGCTGGCTTGGAACACGCGCCCCCTTTTAATCTCTGGCTGCTCTCCATTGTTCCTCAGGAACAAAAGCAGAGTGTCTGGGGAAAGAGGGGGGTGTCCCCCCCCGACCCACTTTTAAAAGTTGGCCTCCCCACCACATCCAGCTAAGGCACACTATAACAAAGGAATGGGGAATGTGTGGTTCACATGACCCTGGTTAATTATCCAACCCTCCCCCCCCCCCACTTTCCCCTTGGGAAGTTAACCAGCCCCTCCATATGCCAAGGCTCCAAGGGGAAGCTTTGTGAGGCAATTAAACCGTTGTGATTTAAGGGACTGTAAAAGGAAGGATTCCCCAGGCCCACAGCCATTTCCATGGAGATTGGCAAAACCTACAAGGGCTGCGAAGCTAGGCCAAGTTTGCCCTTTTTGCCTATTATCTTGCTTTAACTTTTGAGGATTAGAAGGGGTTCAAACAATGCACATTTTGTCGTCCCCCCACCTCCCCCCCGTCTAATCTTTTTTAACATCTAAATAACTGACAAATCTGTATGAGAAACACATGATCACCATCTTCTATCCCAGAAACCTCAGGAAAAGACAGGCAGCACATTTGATCACACTTTCTACTGTGAAAGGGCATCTGAGCATCTTCAGAAAGTATCACACTCCACACTGTGTAATCAGCTGAGGGAGAGCCATTTCCCGTTCCCGGGGAGATGACGTTGCGGGCTGGGAGCATTGGATGGTCCTCGGCCATGTCATCCTTAGGCCGTCCAATTCGGACTGTCCAGGAGCGTGGCGCAGGCGGAAGAGGACTCGCCCCTGTTTTTCTTAGGTTGAAGGTGAGTGGAGGTAGTGGTCATCACCTACCTCTCCTAATTCAAGGGTATTCTGTTAAAGGAATCCGGGGGGGAGCCTGATCTCCGTCCGAAGCCCCAGACGGGGGGGGGGGCGGCGCTAGGGCCATGGCACGACCCCTAGCGGTGACCCTGGGGGAGTCCCTAGTTGATGTGCATCAGCAAGGCTCTCCCTACTGGTGGGTAACCCTTCCAAGACTCCTGCAGACAGCCAGGAGTCAGATATAGTTGTGTGGTTTCCAATGCCTAAGCCAATACCACTCACATTCTATAATCAATAAAGTTGTGGCCTTTTTCGCCCATTAACCTAAAATACTGTTTCATGTGCCTTTATTCCACTTCCCAGGAGGGTTTGGGACTTTGCCATGCAACAATGTTTTCCTGGTCAAAAGGAATGACTTCTCTCTCCTTCACGGCATGAAAGAAAGGGTTCTCTTGCTAGCGGTGGTTTTGCCTATTTTAAGAAAATCCCTTGCTTTCAGTAGAGTGACAGTTTGGGAACCTAATTGCCTAAGTCAGAGAGACCAATCTCCCTCAAGCAATAGCCAGCCAAATGTTTCTGAAAGCTCAACCAGAAGAGAATGATTAACATATTGGTTTCAGTTACCTTTCATGGATAAATATCTGTTTATAAGACCTCTCCTCTTTGAAGGGTTTACTCAAACTTTCTTAATACTGTCTAAGCTAGGAGAGGTCACACCACCACAGCTGCTGGGAGTGAATTCTAAAAATAAATTTTGCACTAAACCTAACCAGACTGCCCATCCATTTCAATTAATGGGAGTGAGAAAAATATTAACTTTTATTTTTAAATTTTTACTTTAAAATTACTATTCTTTTCTCTAAACTAACAACTCTTTTAGTCCTTCCCTACAATCCCTTGATCCTTTTAACTGCATTGACATTAAAGCCCCAATCTTTCCTTCAGCACCAGCAATGTTTTTCTTTTGGTTGTCAGGGTCTATATGTCTAGGCCTGGTAGCTATCTAAATTCTCCTATAGATTTGGGGTCATAGGAGACTCTCAAAAGGCTGCAAATACACATAAAATCGTTTCTCCCTTACCTGCTTCATACAATGGGAGGGATAAGGAACCTGTGACCTTCCAGGTGTTTTTGGACTCCAGCAGGCAGCCTGGTCAATGGCCAAGGCTGATGGGAGTTGTAACCCAGCAACACACAGATGGTCATAGGTTCCCCATTTCTAGTCTATAGCTAAGGGGGTCAATTGCTCTGCAGTGTTTTGAACACCGTATACCCAGGTATATTAGATGACAATGAGAATTACACTAAGAAGGCAGTTACAACCACCCACCCACACACACACACACAAAAGGAGGGAGCTCGTTCTAACAGTGCAGGGTCAATGTTTCAGCACGGAAATTATCCCAACATGGTGAAAACTCTTGATTAACAGAAATAATGGGTTGTATTCAGAGGCATTAAAGGTAAAGGTAAAGGGACCCCTGATCGTTAGGTCCAGTCGTGGACGACTCTGGGGTTGCGGCACTCATCGCGCATTATTGGCCGAGGGAGCCGGCGTACAGCTTCCGGGTCATGTGGCCAGCATGACTAAGTCGCTTCTGGGGAACCAGAGCAGCGCACGGAAACGCCGTTTATCTTCCCGCTGCAGCGGTACCTATTTATCTACTTGCACTTTGATGTGCTTTTGAACTGCTAGGTTGGCAGGAGCAGGGACCAAGCAACGGGAGCTCACCCTGTAGCAGGGATTCGAACCGACGACCTTCCAATCGGCAAGCCCTAGGCTCAGTGGTTTAACCCACAGCGCCACCTGCATCCCTCCAGAGGCATTAGGGGTTAGCAAAACCAGCCCCGCCCAGGGGCGCAGGCCCGGGGTGTGTGTGCAAAAATCACCCCAGAAATCTGTCTCCAGTTATCTGTGTATGGTCATGAGTTTAGAGAAGAGCTTGAAGCTGAGCAGTAGGAGAAATGGCAAGGTTGCATGACGGTAGACCGCTGGAGACTATGGATTGTGTGATGTATTTGTGTGTGGCACTGCACCACCACTGTCAAGGCAAGATCAAGCGGGAGAGAAATTTCCTGTCCTCTTGCACCACAGCACAAAGACGTGTGAATTTTTTTAAATTTTTTTTTGCCCTTTCTGCTTGCTTCGTCCTCACTTCGAATACTTCAAGTACTTAGGTCACATAAAATGTAGAATTTTTTCATGGGACTACTGCAGTAAAGTGATTTTTTTCTGGGGAGGAGAGCACCAAAATACCTCCTTGCCCAAGGGACCCTAGGTACACCTCTGGTTGCATCCAGAGTAAACCTATTAAAATTAATGGACAAAACTAACTTAAGTCTGCTAACATTAACAGGTCTACTCTGAGTAGAACCTGTCTGGATATATCCCATAGCTACCATATGTTAAGGCAGCAGTTTGATAAAGAGGTGTTAAGCCACCAAAAAACTCCTACCTCTATGGATTGACTTGGAAGAAAAGTGATCCATGATTAAGAATGTAAGAACTACCTCGCTGGCAAAGCTCACTCTGACACTCTGAGGGTTAGGGTGCCTCCATACCTGGAAGTTCCATTTAGCCATCACAGGAAATAGCCATGAATAAACCCAACCCTAGCCTCAGTCCAGTATATCTGAAGGAGCGTCTCCACCCCCATCCATCTACCCAGACACTGAGGTCCAGCTCCGAGGGCCTTCTGGCAGTTCCCTCCCTGCGAGAAGCGAGGTTACAGGGAACCAGGCAGAGGGCCTTCTCGGTAGTGGCGCCCGCCCTGTGGAACGCCCTCCCATCAGATGTCAAAGAGAACAACAACTACCAGACTTTTAGAAGACATCTGAAGGCAGCCCTGTTTAGGGAAGCTTTTAATGTTTGATGGATTATTGTATTTTAGTGTTTTGTTGGAAGCCGCCCAGAGTGGCTGGGGAAACCCAGCCAGATGGGCGGGGTATAAATAATAAATTATTATTATTATTATTATTATTATTATTATTATTATTATTATCTGAATTTCTTATAATATGAAAGCCATCTAACCTAGTGAACCATCACAAATCTTCTGGCAGAGAATGCCATTGTGTAAATAAATAGCTGGTCTGTCCAGGATTTACTGCCAACCAAATTAGTGGAGAGACTCTGAACTCTAATGTTATGGGAGAGGGAAGAAAACCTCTCTTCCTTTCTCTGCACCATAAATAATTTTACAAGCCCATCACATGCCCTTAGTCACCTTTCCTCTAAACTATAAAAGCTCAATATAGCTTTTTCTCAACGGAAAAAAGTTCCAGTCCCTTGTTCTGTTTTTCTCCCTTTTCCTGTTTCTACAGTATATACTTCATGACCCATCTTACTTCGTTTCTTTTTTATTGTTTTTAATGTGGTTTAATGTTGTAATCCTCCCAGGAACCATAGGGTGAAGGGCAGGTAATAAATACCTCATAAAAGTAATAATATCCTCTAGAGTGGAGCAACCACACGGACACACATTATTCCATGTAAATATGTAAAGGCTAATTATGTAAAGGCTATTAGGTAAAGGTAAAGGGACCCCTGACCATTAGGTCCAGTCGTGTCCGACTCTGGGGTTGCGGCGCTCATCTCGCTTTATTGGCCAAGGGAGCCGGTGTACAGCTTCCAGGTCATGTGGCCAGCATGAAAAAAGCCGCTTCTGGCGAACCAGAGCAGCGCACGGAAACGCCGTTTACCTTCCCGCCAGAGCGGTTCCTATTTATCTACTTGCACTTTGACGTGCTTTCGAACTGCTAGGTGGGCAGGAGATGGGACCGAGCAACGGGAGCTCACCCCGTCGCAGGGATTCGAACCGCCGACCTTCTGATCAGCAAGCCCTAGGCTCTGTGGTTTAACCCACAGCGCCACCTGGGTCCCTAAAGGCTATTATGTAAAGGCTATTATGATACTGGCTATTTTAAATCCCATTCCTAATAATTCTTAGCAGAACAGATTCCACAACAAAAGTCTGCAACCCCATGGCAGGCATGGCCATACTTGTCCCTCCAGCTGCTTTGGGATTACAACTCCCATCATCCCTAGCTAACAGGACCAGGGGTCAGGGATGATAGGAACTGTAGTCCCAAAACATCTGGAGGGCCAAGTTTGGCCATGCCTGCCATAGGGATCTGTATGTAGGTCACTAGAAAACACCATATACCTTCCCACTATAGATGCATTCAGAATTTAGTATCGGCCACCTGACATTGATCCTTGAGCTGTGGTTCCTGCACTGCAGGGGGTTGGACTAGATGACCCTTGGGCGTACCTTCCAACTCAACAGTTCTATGATTGTATTGTTTTATGTTAAACTGGAGTCATGCTAAATTCATGCAAGTGAAATGCCAGCGTCTCAACTCTACTCCTTCCCCCTACTGCTACAAGCTGTGGTTGCTACATCCTCCTCTCCTTACAGGTTACTTACGCTCAGAGCAGTATTCGCCCCGCCACCCTGCCAGGCAGATCCGGCTGCCCAGTTCATTACAGGTGTAGTGCCCAAAGGTATCGTCCCGTGGCCGGCAGTAGTCTGAGCAGCTTTCCCCATAGTAGTGCTCATCACAGGTGACGTGGTAGGAGTAACGCAGCTCACTTTGGTCTCCCAGCTGTACATCTTGCGACC
The DNA here is from genome assembly GCA_034641395.1 of Darevskia armeniaca. NCBI lineage: Eukaryota > Metazoa > Chordata > Lepidosauria > Squamata > Lacertidae > Darevskia > Darevskia armeniaca. Next base: position 160,380 of record JAWWNF010000645.1, read on the forward strand.
AATCCTCACCCACAGCCAAGCGGCGGCGTGTAGCCAAGCGACTGATCAACCTCTGGGCGTCCTCTAGAGAAAGGGAGAAAAGAAGTTGGCAGACGGATAGGTCATTAAGCAATGGGAGGAATGGTGGGCAGGGAGAGAGAGAGAGATACATCTCCAGCCAGAAGCGAGGTTCAAACCTCTGCAGGGGTCAGCAAACTTTTTCAGCAGGGGGCCGGTCCTCTGTCCCTCAGACCTTGTGGGGGGCCAGACTATATTTTGAGAAAGAAAAAATGAACGAATTCCTATGCCCCACAAATAACCCAGAGATGCATTTTAAATAAAAGGACACATTCTACTCATGTAAAAACACGCTGATTTCCAGACTGTCTGCAGGCCGGATTTAGAAGGCGATTGGGCCAGATCCGGCCCCCGGGCCTTAGTTTGCCTACCCACACTCTGAATCCAAGAATCAAAGGCTCTTGGAAGGCAGAGGCTTCAAGAAATTGTGCTGGAAAAAACTCTGTGTATATCAAAATGAGCAAATTCATACTGGATACTTCTATAGAAGCTAGTCAGGAGAGCAATCACCACATCTGTACTGTTCACATGCGCACTTGAGGGGGAAAGTACAGGCAGAGCACAGCCATCATGGCTAACAGCCATATCCTCCATGAAACAGCCCAATCCTCTTTTTAAAGCCATCCAAGTAGGTGACCATCACTGCCTATTCCCAGAGGTGGAGCGGCGGGGTTGGGGCTAGCGTCCCAGGGGGTGCACCGCGGCAGCTAGCGTCCCAGGGAGGTGCGCTTGCACCGGTGAGTGTCCTGGTGGTGCCCTGGCGCCGGCAAGTGTCCCAGTGCCTGTTCCATAGTTTAACTATGCACTGTGTAAAGAAATACTTTATTATCTAATATTCAGCTTCATTGGATGCCCCTGAATTCTAGTGTTGTGAGAAGGAGAAACACTTCTCTATTCACTTTTTCCATGCCACGCATGAGTTTTATAAACTTATGCAAGGTCTCCCCTTACTCACCTTTAAACTAAAAAGTTCCAAATGCTGCATTTCCTCATAGTGGAGTTGCTTCATCCCCTTTAACATTTTGGTTGCCCTTTTCGGAACCTTTTCTAATTCTATAATATCCTTTTTGAGATGAGGTGACCCGAACTGTACGAAGTATTACAAATGCAGTCACACAATAAATATCAAAGAACCTTGGGATCCTTTACTACTACTCCAAGTTTGTGTACAAGTTTTTCCTGTTCCTTATTTTATCCTCACAAGAACCCTGTGAAGTAGGTTAGTTTGAGGGCTGCTCTCCTGCTTCTCCTCACTGAATCCATGGCCAGATGGCTCACCCTTCAGATGCTCCCTGAAGCACAGATGTGCTTGATGTTGCATAAAGACACCCCAGTATTGGAGAAGGTGAAAAATACTAGCTAATAACCTGAGCCTATACATGCTTTAAGGATAAATAGGTACCGCTCCGGCAGGAAGGTAAACGGCGTTTCCGTGTGCTGCTCTGGTTCGCCAGAAGCGGCTTAGTCCTGCTGGCCACATGACCTGGAAGCTGTACGCCGGCTCCCTCAGCCAATAATGCAAGATGAGCGCCGCAACCCCAGAGTCGGTCACGACTGGACCTAATGGTCAGGGGTCCCCCTTTACCTTTACCTAACTGGCCCAAGGCACCAAGTAAGTGTCATGGGTGAGCAGAAATTTCAATCTTGTGCCCCCAGCCCCTAACCACTACGCAAAATTAGCTAAAACAAAATAAAAGAATTCCTTCCAGTAGCACCTTAGAGACCAACTAAGTTTGTTATTGGTATGAGCTTTTGTGTGCATGCACACTTCTTCAGATTCCTCAGGTATCCTAACCCTAACCCTGACCATTAGGCACAATCGTGTCCGACTCTGGGGTTGCGGCGCTCATCTCGCTTTATTGGCCGAGTGAGCCGGTGCAGAGCTTCCAGGTCATGTGGCCAGCATGACTAAGCCGCTTCTGGCGAACCAGAGCAGCGCACGGAAACGGCGTTTACCTTCCCGCCAGAGCGGTTCCTATTTATCTACTTGCACTTTGACGTGCTTTCGAACTGCTAGGTGGGCAGGAGCACGGACCTAGCAACGGGAGCGCACCCCGTCGCAGGGATTCGAACCGCCGACCTTCTGATCAGCAAGCCCTAGGCTCTGTGGTTTAAACCCACAGCGCCACCTGGGTCCCTGTGCATGCACACGAAAGCTCATACCAATAACAAACTTAGTTGGTCTCTAAGGTGCTCCTGGAAGGAATTCTTTTATTTTGTTTCGACTGCGGCAGACCAACATGGCTACCTACCTGTAAGCAAAACTAGCTGTTATCTACCAGTATGTCCTTTCATTGCTTTTCTAGTAATAACATTTTGATTGTAGATTGTTGCTGCTTTTCTAAATTGATCCAAATGGTCACACCTGAGGACCAGAAACACATCTTGCACTTCGTAAACCTTGGCTTATCCTGCTTCCTAAAGCTTAGCTAAATAAGGATGCTATTAAGATGGATAGCTGTGTGCGCCAACAATTACCATACTTCCAGGGCTTGATAAGTTTTCTATGATGGTGTGGAAGCAAAGAAGACATGCAAAAAGTGGCAATGAGTGCAGAACCCAGCTTCCTAAGAAACTACCATGTCCTTGTTTGTAAATTCCTATCACTTGTGGGGTATGTTTGAAACTACAAATATTTCAGAAGGTAAAGAAGTTTGACCGTCACCATGTGTAGGGCATTAGCTAGCCTACATCTGGAACCCCCAGTGTGGTACCTCTGGACACCACAATTCCCACTAAGGATCCAACTTCTTATTTTCTAAGGATAGAGATTGTTTTTTGCTAGGAGGGGTTTTTCTGCTTTTTGTCTGTATTTTGTTTTGTGCAGGGGCGTTGTCTATGTCTTTTTTGAAATGGGTATTTTGTGGTGCCCATGACAGCTTTTATTTCCAGTTTTGCTCCTGAGCCTCTCCCCTTGACTACCCAAACCAGAATTATGCAATATGAAATTATGCAAATTTGTTCCAATTTCCACAGATCACACTGTGGCCATAATATTTTAAGTGCAGAATTTGAGATTGCCTGAACTCTGAATACAGAGTCCTGGTTAGTGAGGTGAGGTGAGAATATTCTCTGGGGGCCCTGGTTCCCTACATGTAAGTGCATTCTTTGAAGAGCTCTCATTTTGAATGAAATTTACAACACTCTGAGAAGTATTTTAGACTTTTTGAGATTTTTCCAGGCTCATGGGTTTCATTACCATAAGGTGTAGCAATAGAATTCCCTACAGCATCCCATTTTTTAATTACCTTTTTTTATACCTCAGGAAGGACTTATTTTCAAACAATTCAGGCTTGGAATGAGCATCATTTCAAGCATCTATGTTTCTTCTCCCCCCCCCGATTATTATATATTTATTATTAATAATAATAATAATAATAATAAAATTTGTATACTGCCTTTCATCCATAGATCAGCTAACTAGGAGCTGCCTGGTTCATTCTCATCTTTGTTTAAACTCTGTGAGACCTTTAGAGAACCACTTCTTTTTCAGCAGGACTGACATAAACTCATGCAGTAAAAGATAATTAAAAGGGAGTATAATGGGAAATTAATAATTAGATATAAATTAATTCTGCAGTAGCAAAAAGATACAAAATAAGGAAACGCAGAAGGACGGGGAGGGAAGTCAAAGGAAATATGGATTGATCATGTAAAGATTTTCGTTAAAATACATATATGAGAAAATTAAACATAAAATAACATCTATAAAAGAAGAAAAGCTTCAACACCTCCACTCCTGCCTGTAACAGGAGGAGGATACTGGGGAGAAAACAGAACTTTTATTCCCAGTGTTACACTATCCGTATTTCATATTCTTCACCATCATACGTTATTAGAGAAGGAAAGAATTCCTTCCAGTAGCACCTTAGAGACCAACTAAGTTTGTTCTTGGTATGAGCTTTCGTGTGCATGCACACTTCTTCAGATACATGAAAGCTCATACCAAGAACAAACTTAGTTGGTCTCTAAGGTGCTACTGGAAGGAATTTTTTGATTTTGTTTTGACTATGACAGACCAACACGGCTATCTACCTGTAACTAGAGAAGGAAAGACACTGAGAGGTGATTTGACATCTTTAAATACAGCGGTACCTCGGTTTTTGAACAGCTCAGTTCACGAACAACTTGGAACCCGAACGCTGCAAAACCGGAAGTAAGTGTTCTGGTTTTCGGATATTTTTTCGGAAGCCAAATGTGCTTCATTTTGCGACCCCCTGTGTTTCCTGTTGCGCTTCTAATTTGCGCCCCCCCCCATTGTAATTCAATACTTCTGTTTCCGATTGCAGTGTTCTAAGATGATATTTGGAGCTAATATTGGTGCTTTTGTTTTTGCTATTTACTGGTATTTTGCGCTTTTTGTTTGGGGGCTTTTTCGGTTACCGTAATTTGTTTTTGTGACTGTGGAACCCAGTTCAGCTACTGATTGATTGATTGTGTGACTGCGGAAATGATTAAAAGCGCCCCCCCCTCCAAACAATGACTATCATCAGTGTAGGTAAGAAGAAGAAAAATTCATTTTAATTTTTATCATCTACAATACTGTTAAGTATTGAAGTTCTCACCCTAGGCCACAAGGGGTGTTGTGTATATAGTTTCACTCTGCCTACTGTGGCTGCAGTTCTCACTCAGGTCCGCAACATGCAAATGAAGGATTGAGAGTGCCGCTCACGGATTGGGTAGCTAGAGAGAGAGCTGTTACTGTTGCATGTTACTGAGTACTATATAAGCAGGCTGGCTGAGCTCTTCAGTTCAGTTCTGTTCCAGCCTGAGAATAAAGAGAGCTGTTTGGAGGAGAATCACTGTGTCATCTGCTTGTCCACCCACAATTTAATAAATACTGATTTATTTATTTTATAGTACAGTACATTGCTTTCATTTTATGGATCAATGGTCTCGTTAGATAGAAAAATTCATGTTCAATTACTGTTTTAAGGGTTGTTTTTAAAAAGTCTGGAACAGATTAATCTGTTTTGCATTAATTCCTATGGAACGGATTAAGTTGGAGAACCAAGGTACCACTGTATCCGAAGGACTGTCACATGGAAGAAGGAGCAAGCTTGTTTTCTGCTGCTCTGGAGGATAGGACCCGAACCAATGAATTCAAATGACAAGAAAGGAGATTCCGATTAAATGCTAGGAAGAACTTTCTGACGATAAGAGCCATTTGACAGTGGAACAGATTCCCTTGGAAGTTAGAATCCTAGAGTTGGAAGAGACCCCAAGGGCCATCCAGTCCAACCCTCTGCCAAGCAGGAAACACCATCAAAGCATTCCTGACAGGTGGCTGTCAAGTCTCTGCTTAAAGACCTCCAAAGAAGGAGACTCCACCACACTCCTTGGCAGCAAATTCCACTGTCAAACAGCTCTTACTGTCAGGAAGTTCTTCCTAATGTTTAGGTGGAATCTTCTTTCTTGTAGTTTGAATCCATTGCTCCGTGTCCGCTTCTCTGGAGCAGCAGAAAACAACCTTTCTCCCTCCTCTATATGACATCCTTTTATATATTTGAACATGGCTATCATATCACCCCTTAACCTTCTCTTCTCCAGGCTAAACATACCCACCTCCCTAAGCCGTTCCTCAGAAGGCATCGTTTCCAGGCCTTTGACCATTTTGCTTGCCCTTCTCTGGACACGTTCCAGCTTGTCAGTATCCTTCTTGAACTGTGGTGCCCAGAACTGGACACAGTATTCCAGGTGAGGTCTGACCAGAGCGGAATACAGTGGTACTATTACTTCTCTTGATCTAGATGCTATACTCCTATTGATGCAGCCCAGAATTGCATTGGCTTTTTTAGCTGCTGCATCACACTGTTGACTCATGTCAAGTTTGTCGTCTACCAAGACTCCTAGATCCTTTTCACATGTACTGCTCTCAAGCCAGGTGTCACCCATCCTGTATTTGTGCCTTTCATTTTTTTTTGCCCAAGTGTAGTACTTTACATTTCTCCCTGTTAAAATTCATCCTGTTTGCTTTGGCCCAATTCTCTAATCTGTTAAGGTCATTTTGAAGTGTGATCCTGTCCTCTGGGGTATTAGCCACCCCTCCCAATTTGGTGTCATCTGCAAACTTGATCAGGATGCCCTCAAGCCCATCATCCAAGTCATTGATAAAGATGTTGAATAAGACTGTAGATTGATAAAGATTGATAAAGATGTTGAATAAGAAATGTAGTCCTTTCTAAAAAAAGGAGACAATTTACCAAAAACGAAAAAAGAATCGTGTTAAGGATAAAGGAAGTCAATTAGAAGAAAAGAACTGAAATATACAAAATAAATAATAATATATATGTACCATAAGTTTTCGTACGTTATGTCTTATTTGTATTTGTGTGTGTGTGTGTGTGTGTGTGTGTGTGTGTGTGTGTGTGTGGTGTTGTTGTTGTTGTTGTTGTTGTTGTTTGTTTTCCTTTTGATTCTGTACTATTATTTTCAAGTTTAGTTTGACAAGTGTGTGCGTGTATGTGTTGTAAATAAACTCAATGAAAACAAACAAAGAAAGAAAAAACGAATGTAGCACTTTCTGTATCTCTCACACGATAACTTTCCTATTCCTGCCCCCTTAATGTATTTTTTGGTCGTTGTTTCATCTCTCTCTCTCATTGCTTTGGGTGCTATTGGCCTACTTTACAGGACTGTTGTTTGGACTTATGAATGTGCAACACTTTGAATATTTTCATTGTATAACTTTTTTTTACCTGTTGATGGCTCTCCTGATTCTGCCCTCCAAGATTCAATAATGAGGGAAAAGGTGCCCTGGGAGAGAAGGAAAAAGAGAAAAGACAAGTGAGAGACTTGAGGAAATACAGCAGATGCTTTTCTACTATAAAAAGGTGCCAGTTTTCACTACTCATGAGTGGGTTAATTTGGCAAAAACAACAACAACCCCAAAACCAATTCCAAGTTTAGAATAGCCCCCAGGCATATGGAACATGGGAGAACCTCAATTTTCCTTCATTTAAACAACTTTTTAGGGATGCGGGTAGAGCTGTGGGTTAAACCACAGAGCCCAGGGCTTGCCGATCAGAAGGTCGGCGGTTCGAATCCCTGCGACGGGGTGAGCTCCCATTGCTCGGTCCCAGCTCCTGCCAACCTAGCAGTTCGAAAGCACGTCAAAGTGCAAGTAGATAAATAGGTACCACTGCAGTGGGAAGGTAAACGGCATTTCCGAGGGAGCGAGATGAGCGCCGCAACCCCAGAGTCGTCTGCGACTGGACCTAACGGTCAGGGGTACCTTTACCTTTACCTTTATCCCAACTTTTAAACCTGTAAGCACATTTGTGGCAGCACACAACAGAAGAAAAATCCTTTAAAACATTCATTAAACACACACACTCTCTCTCAAAAAAATAAAAAAATAAAAATTTACACACCATCCGTCATCATAAAATCTGCTCCCTTTCTACAATATGCTGAACAGGGTCCAAACCACTTCAATGAAACCTGTGAGACTGGATTCAAGTGGGTAGCCGTGTTGGGTCTGCCGTAGTCAAAATTAATTAAAACAATTCTTTAAAGAGATAGTTAAAAACACTCTTCTTAAAAACCTAAAAACTCCCTTAAAAGAATCAAGTCTTCAAAAGAGTTGTATTATACTCAGTTGGTCTCTAAGGCGCTACATTAAAATTTTTAAATTCTTTCGGAAGGATTCTTTTAAAGACTTTCTTAGATCATATAACTTTTTTGAAGACTTGATTCTTTTAAGGGAGTTTTTAGGTTTTTAAGAAGAGTCTTTTTAACTATCTTTTTAAATAATTGCTTTAATTTATTTTGACTGTGAGACTGGGTTATACGCCTCCATGTTTGAACAGCAGCCTTACCTCCCACAACAAACTACTTTTGAAGTAAAACTGAAGAGGGGGGAAGAAGAAGAAAAGCTATCTGCCTATTTTGTTAGCAAATATGTCGCACTTGTGACAGTTATGTGAACAGGAATGGTTGCTGAGGAGAATGGCCGAATCCCAGCAGCCCCCAAAATGGCGGCACTCTTGCATTTCCAGAATGGGCCTGATATGTACAGTACAAGGCCTATTGTGACTAAAAAGTGTTGGCCACATTGGGGCAGAGATGTACAATGGCAACCAGCTGGCAATTCCCTCACACATTATTATACAGTGGTTCCGCTCCTTCCTCCTGGGCCGTGTCCAGAAAGTGGTGTTGGGGGATGAGTGTTCAGACCCCTCACTTGTGGGGTGCCTCAGGGTTTCATCCTCTCCCCCATTGCTTTTTAATATCTACATGAAGCCGCTGGGAAAGATCATTGGGGGGTTTGGGCTGTGTGTCCATCAGTATGCGGATGATACCCAGCTCTACCTCTCTTTCAAATCAGAACCAGTGAAGGCAGTGAAGGTCCTGTGTGAGTGTCTGGAGGTGGTTGGAGGATGGATGGTGGCTAACAGACTGGGGTTGAATCCTGACAAGACAGAAGTACTGTTCTTGAAGGACAGGGGGCGGGCAGGTGTGGAGGACTCACTGGTCCTGAATGGGGTAACTGTGCCTCTGAAGGATCAGGTGCGCAGCCTGGGAGTCATTTTGGACTCACAGCTGTCCATGGAGGCACAGGTCCATTCTGTGTCCAGGACAGCTGTCTCCCAGCTCCATCTGGTATGCAGGTTGAGACCCTCCCTGCCTCGCCTGTCTCTGTCTCTCCAGAGTAGTGCATGCTCTGGTTACCTCCCGCTTGGACTACTGCAATGCGCTCTACGTGGGGCTACCTTTGAAGGTGACCCAGAAACTACAACTAATCCAGAATGTGGCAGCTAGACTGGTGACTGGGAGCGGCCGCCGAGACCATATAACACCGGTCCTGAAAGACCTACATTGGCTCCCAGTACATTTCCAAGCACAATTCAAAGTGTTGGTGCTGACCTTGAAAGCCCTAAATGGCCCAGTATCCCTGAAAGAGCGTCTCCACCCGCATCGTTCAGCCCGGACACTGAGATCCAGCGCCGAGGGCCTTCTGGTGGTTCCCTCATTGCGAGAAGTGAGGTTACAGGGAACCAGGCAGAGGGCCTTCTCGGTGCTGGCACCCACCCTGTGGAACACTCTCCCTTCAAATGTCAAGGAAATAAACAACTACCTGACTTTTAGAAGACATCTGAAGGCAGCCCTGTTTAGGGAAGCTTTTAATGTTTAATGAATTATTGTGTTTTAATATTTTGCTGGAAGCTGCCCAGAGTGGCTGGGGAAACCCAGCCAGATGGGCGAGGTATAAATAAAATTATTATTATTAATTATTTTTATTATTATTAGAGTTGTGCAGAGAGAGGCCTCAGCTTCTTCCTCAGACTTCAAGGATAACAATAATAGCCACCTTATTTTTTGTGATTGTGTTTTAACGTGTTCTTAATATTATGTTTTCATGTTGCATCCCACCCTAGAAGCTTAGGGCAAAGGGCAGGTAACTAACAACAACAGCAACAACTTTGAGTCTCGGTTATTTTCAAATGGGCCAACGGTCGAGGTTGTGTTCAACAAGGCTGGTGATTCTTTCACAAAAACGCCAAAACAATAGCCCCAGATGGTTATCTCCTCCTTGTGGTTAAATGCATTTTGTTCTATTTTACGCAAGGCTCCAATTAGAAAAAAATAATAATCTCAAGTTCTGGAAAGGCAAGAGTGCCGCCATTTTGAGCGGGTGGCACTGGGATTCGGCCATTCTCCTCAGCAACAATTCCTGTTCACATAAGTGTTCCCTTCTGGTTGGTAGAAGCAGCCCAAGTGACATATGTGCTAACAAAATTAGCAGATTCTGTATTTTAGTTTCGACCCCTCTTTAGTTTTACTTCAAAAGTATTTTTATGGGAGGTGAGGCTGTAATGTTCAGAAATGGCCGCCTCAGGCGTAAACACCCACATAAGGTGTGAGGGAACTGCCGGCGAGCAGCCATTTCGCATCCACCTCAGTACATTTTCATCTACGGTTAAGACTAGGACTTGCGCACACAAGGTCCGTTCTCACAAGCTGGCGAATGCAGGGAAAATAGCCAGCGCAGCTCCGCAACCATTTTTATACATCAGGAAAAATGCTGAGGGGGGGACAGAAAGGAGAGCCGTGTGTCAATCTGGCCTTGCGCCAAGAGAAAGGCCTCAGGGTGAACATGGCGGCCTATAAGCTGCTGGGCGGTTTTCTGTCTACCGACTAAAATGGAGTCAGAGTTGTTATGGGGGCTATACACACATTCAAAATAAAAATAAAAAGCTGGGTGTGTGTTTGTGGCCAACTGTTTGCTCCAGATGGTGGCTAGACTGTCCCCACCTCAGTCCAGTATTTCCCTCTCAATTTCCCTCTCAATTTCTCCTCAGTCTCCCAGAGTGTGGCTTGCACTTAATAAAAACACGACAATTCGATTCAGCAGAACATACTCGGATCCAAAAATAAATATAACTGGCTGCCTTCCCAACACCACATAGACCAAAATTGTAAAAGGAAAGGGAAAAGGAAAGGGAAAGGGAAAGGGAAAGGGAAAGGGAAAAGAAAAAGAAAAAGAAAAAGAAAAAGAAAAAGAAAATTTCTCCCGTTTTCTCCTCAGAACAAGAACTGTGAGGGAACAAGTTGGTGGGGAAACACCTTTAGGATTACACTCAAATATTAAAATCAAGTGTATTGTATTGTCTGTTTTCCCTTAACCAGGTGAGGAAAAACAGCAAATAAATTCTTAATCAGTTTTAATCAGTGTTTTTGTAGTTGTTTTGTCTTTGCGTGGAGTGCCCTATCTGGGTGGATGGAGCAGCCAAGTAATTTTGTTGTCCCCGAAGGGGGCAATGACAATAAAATATATTCTATTCTATTCTATTCTTATTAAGCTGGGCTGCACATACAAAATAATAAATAATAATAATAATAATAATATTGTTGAGGGAGGCAGAGCAGCAAATGCCACCCCCACCCCCCAGCTCCACTCCAAGTCAAGGTACCTAATACCCAAAAGCTGACTAATTTATTTTAGCACCTGAAGCAGAAAATCTCATAAGTGCTTCCCCTCCTCCCTGGCAGTAAAATAGTATATGATGATGATGATGATTGATAAATAAATAAATAAATAAATAAATAAATAATAATAATAACAACTACTTAACAGTGGGCTGTCATGACACCCAAAATTAACTGTCTGAGGCACTTGCCTCATCCTGCCTAACGGCAGGGCCGGCAGTCTTTATATCTTTATCTTTATTGTCATTGTACAAGTACAACGAAATTGGATTTAAATAATAATAATAATAATAATAATAATAATAATAATTTAAAAAAATAAATTCATTTTTCATTTAAACAATTGTTTCCCCAACCAAAAATGTACTCAACACGAGTAACAGCAGTAAAAGCCATACGAAACACTTAAAAATAAGGGAGAGCACTGAGCAGCCGCTGCGTCTATGCGCGCCGCCATCTTAGAACTCTTATAACTTAGAACTGTTATAAAAAATAACAGAAATTTAAACAAAAAACAAAAACAAAACAAGAGTATCACTTCTTTAAAGAATTCCCGGTCAAATTTGTTGCACGTGGATAAACAAAAGGTTGGGGGGGAGCATTTACTTGTCTTTTGATAATGCACACACATTATTGCAACAGGTGGCATCCTAGAAAAGGCACTCTTGGTTGGACTACTGAAATGAGCAAAGATGGCCGAGACACGGAGAAGCTTTTTGGGGGGACCGGGGTGGAGAAGAGAAGGATGAAAGGGCAGCGGAAAGGCCAGAGGAGGTGTAGAAGGAAATTAGAAAGTGAGATAAAAGGAGAATAATAATTTAAAAAAGGAACAGAGAAGTGAATAAGAGGAAACTCTGACGAGAGAAGGACTCAATGCAAAAGGAATTAGAGAGGAAGAATTAGATAAAATGGCTTCTTTTTCGATGGCGGGGGAGAGACTAAGTCAGGCATAGGCAAACTCGGCCCTCCAGATGTTTTGGGACTACAACTCCCATCATCCCTAGCAACAGGACCAGTGGTCAGGGATGATGGGAACTGTAGTCCCAAAACATCTGGAGGGCTGAGTTTGCCTATGCCTGGACTAAGTTATATGTTGAGTGTGAAAGGAGAACTGGAGAAGAAATTGCAGGAGCTGGGTAAAAATACTTTGAAAGGTATATGAGTGGGCAGGACGGGGAAAATATATATATATAAAAAAGCCTTGTTCAATTAGAGCCTCTGAGTTGGCAAATCCTGCCTAAAACAAGACCCAATTTGAGTCGAGCGACTCAAATGAATTATTCCTTTTTCGTATATATTTCAACAATCCCAATGTTTGAGAGTGAGAAGCACAAATGTTGCGAAGGTGTTGTGATCTGTCACGGAAGAACCCGATTGAAGAAGAGACCGACCCCAACCTTGTTGTTGGTTGTGTAGGGCCCCCCATGGAAGCTCGAGTTTCCGGGGGCCCCCAAAATGTCTGCAAATACCGATTCCTCATGGGTTTCCAAGTGATACCCGAACAGCAAGACACTGAACTAAACGGATCACTGTGTCTGATCCAGCTGTGATTTTCTGATGCAACTCTTGCAGGATAAAACAGGTAGCCGACCTCTTGTTGCCCCCCTCCCCAGATGTTGTGGGACTACAACTCCCATCATCCCTGACTGTTGGTCATGCTGGCTGCAGGTGATGGGAATGGACTTCAAACACTGTCCACCCCTGGGATAAAGGAAGTGAAGGGGGAGAAATCATTCATATCACCCCTGAGCAATTTGGAAGAAAGGCAGGATAAAAAACCAGATAGGAGATTGGGTCTCCAAACAGTTGGAAGCTGAGCACGTATATATGGATGTGAGCCTTCCCCTCAATGCATGGGCAGGGGCAGCTCCACCCCCCCATTCAAATACCGGTAAATCAATAAAAATACTTAACTGAGGTTCTGCACACACACTCCCAACATATATCCTGGTTACACACATGCCTCAACACAGCTTTTCCCATACCTTCTTGTTGCACACTAAAGTATAGAAACAAGGCAGTGCCGGATTCACGTATAAGCTAAACAAGCTATAGCTCAGGGCCCCACTCTCTTGGGGGCCCCAAAACAATTTAAAGGAAAAAAAACCTGGATGTACATTTCTAAATATAAGATAAAAAAACAAATAAAATAAAACCTACATACAGCAACAGTGTTTTGTGTTGTGTAGGCTCCTATGATGTAAGGCATGGGCGCCGCCTGCTAGCCTGCTCCCTCAAATATCCCTGGTTTGCTCTTTTCTATATATAGGGTGCCCACATTCTGCATGGACTGGTTGCACGGCAACATGTGCAAATGGCTTGAGATACCTATTAGGTCCATAAATTACCATATACTGTAGCATAGATTCAACACAAAAAACAGTGACCATTTGTTGTTGACAAAGGACAGCTGGACATATCAAGGGCTCCATTGCCTTCAGGAGCTGAGGGCCTCATCAAACCTAAATCCGGCCCTGCATGTGCCAGACAGAAAACGCCCAATATTAGAAAAAATGGGACACAGGAAGCAAATTCATCAGGATCCCATGGGAGAAAGGGGTGCAGCATAGCATGGCTTCCTATCCTGGGTTTGAAACCGAGAGGCTCAGAACGTGCAGAGTCGAAAGCCTGGGGGAAAAGGAGCTCACCGGCCACTTGAAGTGGAAAGGGACCCGGATGGGCCCGCTGGTGGCCACGGCGTTGCGGTCAGCGGGGACGATGTCGCTCAAGGCTGCCCCAAAGGTGCAGGGGGGCTCTGGAGAAACCACGGCCTGGGCGTGCTTCAGGCAGACGCGGAAGAAGAGGCGGCAGGGCTGGCCGCCGTGGCAGAAGCTCCGCAGGCTGGTGGTGGTGAAGGAGTGCACTTGAAGCTCGAAGACGCCAGCCAGCTCAGCCTGTGAGCAATAAAGAGCGGGGATGGAAACCAGTTAACATAGCAGAGTCCTCGAAGCCCCCTCCCTCTGAGCTGTTACAGGAACACAGGAAGCCTGATACCGAATCAGACCATTGGGTCCATCTAGATTAGCATTTTCTGCACTGACTGGCAGTGGCTCTCCAGGATTTCTGGCAGGGGTCTTTTCGCAGCGCTTCCTGGAAATGTCACCAGGAGCTGAACCTGGGACTTCCTGCATCGTGCACAGCAAATGTTCTGCCACTGAACTATTCATTATTTATAGCAATATTTGTATACCACTATGTCATAAATAGGGACGCGGGTGGCGCTGTGGGTTAAACCACAGAGCCTAGGGCTTGCCGATCAGAAGGTCAGCGGTTCAAATCCCCGCAACGGGGTGAGCTCCCATTGCTCGGTCCCTGCTCCTGCCAACCTAGCAGTTCGAAAGCACGTCAAAGTGCAAGTAGATAAATAGGTACCGCTCCGGCGGGAAGATAAACGGAGTTTCCGTGCGCTGCTCCGGTTTGCCAGAAGCGGCTTAGTCCTGCTGGCCACATGACCTGGAAGCTGTACACCGGCTCCCACGGCCAATAATGCGAGATGAGCGCGCAACCCTAGAGTCGGTCACGACTGGACCTAATGGTCAGGGGTCTCTTTACCTTTACTTTATGTCATAAATGGATATAGATATATGTCTCAATGTGGTTTACAGCGATAGAAACATAAAACCATACAAAGATTAAATACAGACATCAATTAAGCATTATGGAAGGATGAATTCTTAACTGCCTTCATAGGCTTGGTGGAAAAGAAAAGTTGGCAGAGTATTCCACAGGGCTGGGCCGATGACACAAAAGGCTTGGTTTCTCATTGTCAAATGAGCCTCACCAACTTGGGAAATGACCAACAATGTACCTTGCAGCCGGTGTTAGAAACTCAGATATATACGCTAGGCAAATGGCTCCTTAAACCAACGTTGCAGTCGCCAAAATGGATTGTCTAATTGCTATTTGGGGGCAAGACGGCTCTAAAGTCTTCTCAAATGATGGACTGACTGTGGTGGATTCTCAGTTAAACATCTGGCTAGTTCAGATGGCAACCTTGAGCTAGGTTAAGAGCTTTGAGAATTGAAAGAAGAGAAGTCACTTGGTCCAGGGATAGTCCACATACATATTGGCCAGTTATTCCAACCTCTTTTTCTTAATGGTGACTCTCCCTGCTCAGGCTGCTCAGAAAACGCAATTTGGTTCCAGAAATTCATTTCCGATTGTGCAGATAAAATAGAACTGATAGAATACTATAGGGTGGGGTGTGAAAACAGTCCAGATCCAATGATCCCCAGATGGTGGAGATGTCAGGTGCCCTCCTGACGCCCAGGCATCTTCGCTTGGTTGCAAGTGGCCAAAAGCAAGGTGCAAAATGCGCCTGGCTATCTTCAAACACTGCCTGCAGTTGATCTCAGTGATTTGAGCTGGGATGTAAGGGTTCAGGTAATCCCTCAAGTACCCTTGACCTAAGTTGTTCAGGGTTCTGTACATTAATACAAGAACCTTGAACCTAGCTCAGCAGTAAGTGGTAGTACCAATGTCCCTTTCCCCATCCTTAGTCCTTCCTCACAGCCTTTTATCCAGGCAGGAAGAGAAACGTGCACAGTGGGCAACAGTCGGCTAGCCAACCTCAAAGTTATGCTCTGGACCCAATATGCTGTGATGGCCTGGGATTCAGACTCAGACGCTGAACCTGAGGGATCCCAGCCTGCACAGGATTCCCCGCCTCCAGAACCAGCAGAGCCAGGGCTGGGGCCTGAGTCTGAAGGGGACTCACCTGTGCTGGATCTTCAGGTGCAGGCATCTGCTGAGTCTGCTCTGGCTCCTGATGGGATGGAGGACCCATTGCCTGCAGGTGCTCCACTCCCAGCCCTGTCAGAGGCTCAGGGCAGAGAGGCGAAGGGAACTAAGTTCCTGCAGGAGGAGTGCTTGCCTCCAAGCCAGGAGAGGCGAGTCACCTGAGGATCGGAGCCACCCTATGCCTCGGGGCAGATAAAAGTCGGCCAGCCCCAGCCCCAAGTTGCAGGAGCAACATCGTCGCTGATCAGTTTGTGCCGGTGTTACTGCTTGATCCCTGTCCTGCTCTCCTGCCTGTGCTCCTGACCCGCCTTGCTTCCCTGCTTACCCACCCTTTCCTGTCTTCGCCTGACTCCCTGCCCTGGACCCTGCTTCAGTTATTTCGGACTGCCTTTACATGTACCACTGACCTTGGACCGGACTTAGACCTCGCCTATTGGATACCCCACGGGACCAGCACATATGCTTGTCCTGAGGCCTCAGCCCAGGCAGGGTGGGGGGCTGCACTGAGCTGTTCCCAAAGCACAAACTTCATAAACCCCCTCCAATGCTGCAGCCAATTCCCAGAGTACTTATGGCTGCCAACCTTTTCAGAAGCCCTTGCAGGGGCGTCTTACCCATAGACGTTAGTGGCGCGGGGTGCCAGGGCACCAGATTTTGGAGGGTGCCACAGGCTGAGTGTCCGGGAAGGGGAGTCAGGGCGTGCTCCCTTCCCCACTCTGGGGCAGCCCGCTACTCTCCTCTCAGCCACCCATCAGAGCGCACTGCGTCCAGCTCAGGGAAGCCCCTTTGCGTCCCCTCCCGCCAGGGCTGCCTGGGTGCCTGGTGGGCGCAATCGGGCGCGGACGTGGGACGCCCCTCTCTGGCCGCGTCGCTGCCTGCGCGCCTCCCTGTGGAGTCTGCAAGCGGAGCAGGGAAGCGCTTCCTATGCCCCTGGGGGGGGGGGGACAATGACACACGGTTCCAAAACACCTGAAAGACTAATTTATTGTGGCAAGAACCAAGCACACGAAGAGGACAGTAAAGAAAGATCACTGTGCTTACACGCAGGTTCAGCATAGACTGGTCAGGGTGGGTAGGAAGAGTGTAAGATTTAAGTGTAAAAACAAGAGTTGTTGGACAGTGGAATGGCCTCCCTCGGGAAGTGGTGGACTCTCCTTCCCTGGAGGTTCTGAAGCAGAGGTTGGGTGGCCATCTGTCATGGATGCTTTAGCTGAGATTCCTACATTGCAGGGGGTTGGACTAGATGACCCTTGGGCTCCTTCCAACTCTACGATTCTATGACTACACTGATGTCTATATAACAAACATAAGAAGAGACCTGTTGGATCAGGCCAAGGGCCCATCTAATCCAGTATCCTGTTCTTGTGGTGGCCAACCAGATCTGTGGATCCCAAGTAGAGGTCCATGCTATGGGGGGCAGGGACGAATTCTGGAGATGTCCACAAACAGCCACAAATGCCGCGAGAAATCTACTACTAAAGCAATACTTCCACGTGCAGATCTCCCTCCCTCCCTCTCTCTCTGACGCACACACACACCCCTAACCAAAACCCTGAAAGTTGCAATCATTAGGTGGAATAAAACATCTGCTCTTTTATTCCTGTCCTTCAGGTCAATGCCTTGAGCCACCAGGCGGGGGCCCCGTTGCCAGGTCAGAGAAGGGGAGCAGCCAAGGAGGAAGGGCTTATCACTCCTGCTCAATATTTCATGCCAACAGCACACCAGAACGAACATCCATGCGCTCATCTGCCCAAACAGATTGCTGACCTAGAGATTTTTTAAAGTCTAGGGCAGTGGTGGCCAAACAGTGGGGGCTGTTGCTGAACTCCCATCATCCCTAACTTTTGGCTATGGCTGATGGAGGTTTGAAAAGGCAAAAGTTTAGGAGAGGAAAACCCAGTTCACAAAGGATTCAGCAACCAGCTTTCATGGGGGCCGCAGGCAACAAACACAAAACGGCAGTTTGATTCAAGAACGACCCCGGTTCATTTAACTGCTCTTCTCTTCTCTTTACCACTGACACACACAGCAACCAAAACTAAGCAAAGTTCAACCCCCAAACTTCTCTTTTTAGAACACTGTCATCCACTCTAATCCAAATCCCAGTTTTGGTGAACTGCTTGGGGAAGGGGTTGTGCCCAGACAATTCTCTAAAACCCCTAACAGAAGACATTTCCAGATCTTGCCCTTTTAATCTCTGTGCAATTGGTGCATCTGAATCTTGAGTTTCACCAGACACCTGCTATCATCACTCGCGCAAATAGCATTTTCCAAAAGTGTGCCCAAAGTTGTTATACTGAGCTGCCTCTGGAATTGCACAGTGATGGGGAAGCGATAAATGCATATACGTACATCAATAAAATATCAGCCTGCACCCCTCCTCTTCATTCAACCTGGATTTACCCTTTGCAGGGGAAATCTGATCATTTCTTTTTTAAAAAACCTGTTGCAAACAACCCACTTGCGATATCGCAACAACCCAATTACAGTATTATGCCCTTGTCTGGAAGCAGACTAATTAAAAATAACATTTTGTTTTAAATGCAGTACAAAAAAACATCTGAAGATAACAGCAAATGTGCTCCACATAAGTGCCTTTTGCTTTACCAATTCAGGACTAGATTCCTTTAAAAACTAAAACTAACTAACTAACTTCCTTCCTTCTACAGGTAGATAGCCGTGTTGGTCCGTCATAGTCAAAACAAAATAAAAAAAAATTCCTTCCAGTAGCACCTTAGAGACCAACTAAGTTTGTTCTTGGTATGAGCTTTCGTGTGCATGCACACTTCTTCAGATACAGATGCATGCACACGAAAGCTCATACCAAGAACAAACTTAGTTGGTCTCTAAGGTGCTACTGGAAGGAATTTTTTTTATTTTGTTTTAACTTCCTTCTGTTCTGCTCTATTTCCAAAGGATTGAGAAGCCATCACAATTGCTTAAATTAAGTGTTGGATGAGGACTGGGCCACTCAGCCATGACCCTCACCACATGACCTTGCTCCATCAACCTAGTCTACCCCAGTTGCTAAAAGGATAAAATGGAGGGAGCCATCTATACTACATTTAGGTCCTTGGAAGAAAGGCAGGATATACATTTAATAATAAGTAGCAATTGTAAGGATCCAAAGTCTCACGGAAGCACTTGTTTAGGCAAGTCCCCCTATCTAGAGATATGCAGCCTCCCAAAAGGCTGCACATATTTATTTCCCACGTATACACAGTAATGTGGACTAGAAACTTTAAAAACCCGACATCCGACACGTCCTTCCTTTTACTATGAACATCTTGCCTGAGACCTCGGGGTTTGCAACCTGAAGGCTGGGGTGCCAAAGCCTTCTTCCCCAGAGCGCACGCAAACGGACCAGTCTCCTACCAGAGGTGCCATCTCCCTCGGTCCCCGGGCAGCCGCAAAATTCTATTAAGGGGCCCGAGGCACCCACAAATTACGGTGCCAGGGCATGGGCGTACCCAGGGGGGGCAGAGGGGGCAGCTGCCCCCCCAGAAGGCAGCTGCCCCCTCCCCCTAGAAGCAAAAATGATCAGCGTCCGTTCAAAGCAAACCTGAACGACCATGGCTTGCCCCCGGCCCCCCCCTAGTTTTGATCCTGGGTACGCCCCTGTGCCAGGGCCATGCACGCTGCCTGCATGGCACCCCCGGTCGCGGGGCCAAGTTGACGCTCCTGTCTCCTACTCAACAGCAAAGCTTGGGCAGATAGATACCCAAGGGTCTGTCTGTACACACACGAGCTCAAGTGCTACTTTATTCGCAGTAAACCACCTGGTCCTCGGATTAACCTAAAATCGCCGTAAACAGGCATCGGGAGCGGGAGGCGAAGGCACCTTTAACTCCCACAGCACCCCTCCCGCGAAGGAAACGGCGCGTTTTGCCAGCGGGTCCGACTCCGGCTGCGCGCTCTCTTTACGCACGCGGGGATCCGATCGCTGCGCACTCACCAGCTGGGCGCACAGCAGCGCGAGGAAGCCGGAGAAGAGGAGGCGGAGAGCCATGTAGCCGGCACTCCAAATCGGCGCGCGAGGAGAGGAAGGCGAGCTCCTGATACTCTGCAGAGAACCAAGTCCCCGGCGAGCGGCGTCCAAGAAGGGGAAAAGTTGAGCCAAAGCGGCGGGGAGCGCAGACGAAGCCGCAGGTGCCGCCCTCGGGAACAGGCTGGAGATCAAACAGAAGCAGGAAGGCACGCGCGCAGCTTATGAATGGAAGCGTAGAGGGGCCCCTCCGGGTGTCTTATAGGCAGGGTGGGCCTTGGCCCCGCCTCCTGTAGCCAGAGGCCACGCCCCTCAGAGAAGCAAAAACTTTCCTAACCGCTCCCCCACCCCAACCGTGAAAGACTCTCTCCCCCCCCCCGGCGTCTTCTCTTTTCTTCTTTACACAATGAGACCTGCTAGCTGCTGGATTAGAGAGAACGCAGAGAGAGGAAATAGGCAGGACGCCTGGGTCCCCTTGGAAAAGTCGAGGTTAGAGAGTGGTTGGTTGGAGCAGGGAAAGGCTTGCTTGGTATCTGAAGAAGCGCGCATGCATGCACACGAAAGCTCATACCAAGAAAAAACTTAGTTGGTCTCTATGGTGCTACTGGAAGGAGTTTTCTTTCTTTACGCCACAAATATATATAATGAAATATCGCCCCGTGACCCAGGAGCTGGTGTTTCTAACATTCAGGTCTTATCCTAGGCTACACAAAACATTTCGGTTAGCTTAAACGGGGAGGTTTTGTTTCTATTCCCACCTCCTCCTCCAAGGATTTCAGAGGCGGCGGCACCCAACCTGCTCCCATTTTATCCTCCAAACAACCCTGTGAGGTGACTTCGGCTGAGACTCGTATTAACCGGCCCAAGGTCAAAGGGCAGATTCCTGCCCGCTTTGCTCTTGCCCCCACAGCTGCTCCTTGCCCCAGGCAGCTGTTTTGCTCTCTTTTATTTGTATTTACTTATTGCATTTATTTGCACCCCCAAAGTGGGGTATGCATGGTCCCCGGGGAGTCTGACCAGACCCCAACCAGCCCAGCTTCAACAGAACGGCAACTGCAGTTGCCTTGAGATGATATATACGCCTGTAATAGCAGGAAGCCCCCTGAAAAAGCAGTTTTCCTCGGATGGGGATGCAGCACCCGGGAAAGCAAAGCCGCACCAGTTGGATTTCTGCCCACTAGGCACCTGTTAGAGGCAAAGAACCTAGAGGGCAGGTTCTCTTTAGCAGTTTGAAAGGAGCAGATAATCAAGTTGTCCGTTCTCTACAAGAGCTTCCGCCTCTGTTTCTCTCAAGTTTTATTTTACAAAATCTCCCCATCTCTCTCTGTCTCTGTCTCTCTCTCTGGCTGGAACCGTACAGCAGTGGTTTTTATTTAGTTTGAAAGGTTCTGGGGAGAGGGGCACTCTGAGAACAGCAGGATTGCTCCAGCTGTATGCTAATCGGAGCACCTGCCCCCTTAAAAGTCTCTGGAGCCAGTACTGTCCTTCCAAGTCCCCTGACTTTGCGGCCTGCCATCCCCAGCGCCCTGGCGGGACTCATTGATAACCAACTGGATTCGCTTCCAAGTAAATACAGTTTTGTCCCCGCTTTTCTTAATCCCATCAAGCGCTCCAGCTCACCCACATCATCTGCAAGAAAACTAAACCTAAACACCAGACAGCATTATTGGAGGTTTCCCATTTGACTCTGGATTGATGGCTCCGAAAATTATAGCAAACGACACTTGTTGAAAAATTCTCGAAATGTCTAAAAGCAAAAAATAGCAACACAGACTGTGATGGATTGCCTAGTAGGCAGACTTAAGGACCATATTCTTTTCAGTGCTTAGGGACCCGAAAGGTCTTATCCTGGCCCTGCCCTGATGATTTTGTTGTTACTTCATTCAGTATATCTGAACAGCTAAAGTTTAAGGGATCCACTGGTAACACCTCATGTACAAGTATATTCAGATAGTTATGTATTAAACCGATGACACATTTTAGGAACATCCAACTCTGTAATGAGATCTGTTGTTGGTGTTGAGTCGTTTAGTCGTGTCTGACTCTTCGTGACCCCCTGGACCAGAGCACGCCAGGCCCTCCTGTCTTATATCAAATCAGGCGAAGAGATTGTTGGGCACCCAAGGAGGGTGTAGGGAATATTACATTTGTTTTAGGTTTTTTGCATAACTTGTGTTGTGGAAAATCAACAAATAGATAGATAGATAGATAGATGGGTGGATAGATAGATAGACAGACAGACAGACAGACAGACAGACAGCAGGAATAAAATCATTTCTATGGGATCCAGTTAGAGGGCAGTTTTCAGGGAGCTCCGTTGGCACAATATTTTTAACTGTTTGAAAACTTAAACAGTAACATTAAACTTATTAAAAGAACACACACATCAAGATCAGAAGATACAACACAGGGACCCTTTCCCAGCATTTAGAGGCCTTCTGTGTATTTAGCATTATTTGTCCTCCCTTTCTCTGATCTTCAACATCCCGTGGTGTTCAGGCACACGGGTTTTGATCTGAGTGACTGAGGGATCTGTGGGACCCCAAAGCTTACACTTCCTAACCATTCCCCATCCTGCAATGGCAACCAGTTCACTGAATGTGTCACAACTTGAGACCCTGATTAAAAACCCCACACATCACTTCTGTTTGCTTTCCAACTAGGAGCGTAGAGTCTGATTCTGTGTCCACCTTTCTCCCCACTCCCCCACCTCCATTTTTTCCTAGGTCCTCCCACATGCCCCCAGCTTCGGCTGCTGACCTGCAAGTGCTTTGGCAAACTGTTGATTGCTTTATTGACGGATCAGTCCAGTATACCTGAAGGAGCGTCTCCACCCCCATCGATCTACCCGGACACTGAGGTCCAGCGCTGAGGGTCTTCTGGCGGTTCCCTCCCTGCGAGAAGCAAAGCTACAGGGAACCAGGCAGAGGGCCTTCTCGGTAGTGGCACCCGCCCTGTGGAACGCCCTCCCAGCAGAGGTCAAAGAGAACAACAATTACCAGACCTTTAGAAGACATCTGAAGGCAGCCCTGTTTAGGGAAGCTTTTAATGTTTGATGCATTATTGTATTTTAATATTTTGTTGGAAGCCGCCCAGAGTGGCTGGGGAAGCCCAGACAGATGGGTGGGGTATAAATAAATTATTATTATTATTATTATTATTATTATTATTATTATTTGAAGGCGGGGAGAGAGATGGCCATGCCTCAGCTGTGACCCCTGGACAGGTTCAGCCCAGAAGGTGTCAGCTGTTGCATCCATGCACTGAAGCATGGGAGGGGGGGGAATGCTCAGCCAAACATGCCCCCCAGTAGCTAAGATGATCTCCATGTTCACTCAACTGGAAGAACTTTTGCTTCTGTTCAGCTGTTGGTAACCATGTTTGCAACGTCCCCTCTAGAATGACACAGATGAAGATGGAGATGTGTTTGCAATCATAAACTGCCAATCTTGTGGGGGGCTCTGCACTCTACCATTGATGGGGGGACATTTCAAATCTTCCCACTTCCTAAAATTTAAGTTGCGAATCAAGCCTTGAGCACTGTTGACTTAGCTGGAACCCCATTTCCCACAATCATAAGGACTAGAGCCATATTTATTTGCTTATTCAACCGAAACAGATTTCAATTATGCTGAACAGGGGAGTTTTGCCCTTGCAGGCAAAAGCTCAGAGATTTCCCTCCCTGTCCCACACACACAAAAAGCAGCATGGAATTTGGATATCTAGTCCAAGATGACAACGGACCAATTCTTCAAAGGTCAGAGATTCATTGCTGCGGCCTGCCCCCCACAGCAAGGTCTTAATGTCTTTCCCAGGGACACACTTTCTCCCCGCTCCCCACCCCCCCCAATGCATTTGCCAGCCGAAGGTGTCGAGACAATGGGGAAGGTGACAGGACGGTAGGGGGATGGCTCAGATTCCTGCCATGTGCCGCCAGGGTGTGAAATGCAGCCCCCTTCTCCCTGGGGGTGGGCAGCACACAGCTGAATAGGAGGCACACTCTTTCGCACCTCGACACATGGTGAGGAAGGGGGGTGGTCAGCCCCAAGACCCATTCGCACATTGCCAAGAAGAGGATCCGGGAGAGGTAAAATTGACAAACGGTTGAGGGGTTGGGTATGTTTAGCTGGAGAAGAGAACACTGAGAGGCGACACGATAGCCATCTTCTAATATCTACGCAATGAAACAAAATGTCCAATGAGACTTTCCAGTGTAAGGCACTCAGTAGAATAAAGCTGCACCAGTGATACTAAAATGGATAAAAAGGGACTGCCATAACAATCAAAGAATAAGACCAGCAACAATTTCCCCTACAAAGAAAGGCTAAAGAGTTTGGGAGATGTTTTGCTAAGAAGGAAAAAAGTTGGGAGGGGCATTAGAGAGCTTTAGTTCAGAGTGTGGCACTAAAAGCTGAGAGTTGCACAATTAAGCAGGTCAGAGAGAATAAAATCCTCAGCGCAGCACACTACCGTCAGATGTGCGGAAGAGAACTACTTTGGACAGCTATGAAACCAATGGCAGCTAAATGATGATTCCATGTTCAGAGGCAGTGAACATTTTTTTTTATTTAAAAAAGCATAAATAAAATTATATCTATCTATATATGATCTTCCTGCCCACCTAGCAGTTCGAAAGCACGTCAAAGTGCAAGTAGATAAATAGGTACTGCTTCGGCGGGAAGGTAAACGGCGTTTCTGTGCATTGCTCTGGTTCGCCAGAAGCGGCTTAGTCATGCTGGCCACATGACCTGGAAGCTGTACGCCGGCTCCCTCGGCCAGTAAAGCGAGATGAGCACCGCAACCCCAGAGTCAGTCACCACTGGACCTAATGGTCAGGGGTCCCTTTACCTTTTTATATATGATCTATTAAAACATACAGCTGATTGCAATAAAGAACATCACAGCACCGGCTCTTTCCTTATGAACAGTTTGTTGGAATAAGAAAGTCTTCACCTGCCAGCAGATGGATAACTAGGAAGGGAGTTCCTATATTCAGAAGCTCCCATCAGCCCCAGCCAGTGGAACCCAGTGACCTCTAAAGAAGACTCCCTGGAAAAGACCCTGATGTGGGGAAAGATGGAGGGCACAAGGAGAAGGGGACGACAGAGGACGAGATGGTAGGACAGTGTTCTCGAAGCTATCAACTTGAGTCTGACCAAACTGTGGGAGGCAGTGGAAGACAGGAGTGCCTGGCGTGCTCTGGTCCATGGCGTCACGAAGAGTCGGACATGACTAAACAACTCAACAACAACAACAGGTTAGGATCATAAGAAAGCTGTCTTATACCATGTCAGACCATTGGTCCATCGAGCTCAGTGTTGTCAGCACTGGCAGGCAGCAGCTTCCCAGGGTTTCAGGCAGGGTACTCTCCAAGTCCTGCCTGTCTGGATTTGTAGGTGCTCTACCCTGGAGCTATGTGTGGCCAGTAGTGTAGTGGCAAATGCAGAACTGCAGGATCCTTCCTTGATAATGCCACACCCCTTCTAAGAATTTACAACCTTAAAGGATCATGCACTCATCTTATACAAATGGGGATGCATTGCAATGGTCAACGCAGATCTCCACGCATTGCCTTTTTGCTGGACCTACTATTTTCTGTGCACACACCAGGGGCAAATGATCTGGAGTGCGCCAATATCTCCCTACAGAGCGACTTAAGTTGTGTTTTCCCTGTAAGAACTTGCGCGCTCTTCTCTTGAAAGTGAAGCATCTTGTGTTTTCAGCCTTGGAGCACGCAGAATATCAGAAGAGACTTCTGGGTCAGGCCAACGTCATATTGTATGCCCAGCGGCCAGTCAGATGCCCGTCGTAGGAAACCCACAAGCAGGATCTGAGCACAAGAGCCCTCTCCCCTCTTGTGGGTTCCAGCAACTGGTATTCAGAAGCGCTGCTGCCTCCGACCGCAGAGACAGAGCATAGCCATCTGACTCATCAATAGCCCTCTCCTCCATGAATTTGTCCAGTCCTCTTCTAAAGCCACGGAGGTTGGTGGCCTTCCTGCATGCCTTCTCCAGAGTGACCCTAGGAGCTGACCCTCACCTCTTTCACTCTGACTGGCTCCAAAGGGCGAGAAGGCAGTCCTCTCAGTGGCTAAAAAGCTCCCCTTTCATGCTGATAGAATGGCTCTTGGATGTTGGAGGAAGAAACAGTAATGGGTCTTTGTGAAAAGGATCTAGGAGTCTTGGTAGACCACAAACTTGACATGAGTCCACAGTGTGATGCAGCAGCTAAAAAAGCCCATGCAATTCTGGGCTGCATCAATAGGAGTATAGCATCTAGATCAAGGGAAGGAATAGTACCACTGTATTCCGCTCTGGTCAGACCTCACCTGGAATACTGTGTCCAGTTCTGGGCACCACAGTTCAAGAAGGATACTGACAAGCTGGAACGTGTCCAGAGGAGGGCAACCAAAATGGTCAAAGGCCTGGAAACGATGCCTTATAAGGAACGGCTTAGGGAGCTGGGTATGTTTAGCCTGGAGAAGAGAAGGTTAAGGGGTGATATGATAGCCATGTTCAAATATATAAAAGGATGTCATATAGAGGAGGGAGAAAGGTTGTTTTCTGCTGCTCCAGAGAAGCGGACACGGAGCAATGGATTCAAACTACAAGAAAGAAGATTCCACCGAAACATTAGGAAGAACTTCCTGACAGTAAGAGCTGTTCGACAGTAGAATTTGCTGCCAAGGAGTGTGGTGGAGTCTCCTTCTTTGGAGGTCTTTAAGCAGAGGCTTGACAGCCACCTGTCAGGAATGCTTTGATGGTGTTTCCTGCTTGGCAGGGGGTTGGACTGGATGGCCCTTGGGGTCTCTTCCAACTCTAGGATTCTATGATTCTATGACCCACCATGACCCTGGACGACCGTACAACTGGCTATGGGGCCCTTCCTCGCCTCTGAACTAGGATGGACATCAAGTCAGGTCCATCAAGGCTTTTCAGACGGGTGGATGTGCCCCAAGAGCACATGTCTACCCTCGGCCACATTTTCTCCCTCCTATCAATAAAGAAAAGGGCAGGCTTCTTGGGAAGGCAGCCAATACTCCTTTCAACCTACCCATAAAAAAAGAGGCATGGCTTCGCTTTCTTTGCCGTGCTGAGCTGTAAACAAACATCATTGCTGCATTAAGAACAGTCCGGGGATGTCAAAATATTGGCACAGCCACTGCCAAGGCAAAAGAGGGGCAATTAATTCCTGAAAGGAAGGTTATTGGGGGGTGAATGGGGAGAGGAAGAGAACGCTGTAATTTTTAAGAGAATCCCCCATTTTGCAAACGGATGCCAGGGAGCAGCTCTGGCAAATTAATGGCAGGCAGCCGTTACAGCGTTAATATCTTAAGCAGGCATCGTTGGAGAGGGACCTCCCGGCCAGCATCTGCACACCGAGCATCTAAGAAGACCCCTTTTGCAGTGGTGCCTGGTGAACTTGAAATGAGGCAGCAGAAAACCTTGATATCCATCTCGGCCAGGTTGGTTGAAAGGCGCCTTTGTCAACTTGGCGCCCGTCAGATATTTAGGATGACAGCTCCTGTCATTCCCAGCCAGCACAGCTGTATGGTTCTGAGGAGGGTGAGAGCCACAGGCATGCCAAAACCTCTGGAGGGCACCAGGTTGGGGAAACCTGTTTTGAAAATTAGTTAAACCACAGAGCCTAGGGCTTGCTGATCAGAAGGTCGGCGGTTCAAATCCCCGTGACGGGGTGAGCTCCCGTTGCTCGGTCCCTGCTCCTGCCTACCTAGCAGTTCGAAAGCACGTCAAAGTGCAAGTAGATAAATAGGTACCGCTTCGGCGGGAAGGTAAACGGTGTTTCCTTGCGCTGCTCTGGTTCGCCAGAAGCGGCTTAGTCATGCTGGCCACATGACCCGGAAGCTGTACGCCGGCTCCCTCGGCTAGTAAAGCAAGATGAGCGCCACAACCCCAGAGTCGGACATGACTGGACCTAATGGTCAGGGGTCCCTTTACCTTTACCTAAAAAAACAAAGTTGTTAAAAGCAATAATTAAAATACATTTAGAACCAGCAATTAAAATGCAGTTTGCCCAAACAGCAGCCTAGTGATCAGCATCATATGCTCCTAAGTTATCAAAGACCCGTCTGAACAGGAAGGTGCTAACCTGGCGGCAGAAATATAACAAGGAGGGAGCCAGGCTGACCTCTCTTGGAAGGGAATCCCACAATCTGGGAGCAACCACAGAAAAAGCCTTTCCTCTCGTCTCCAGTGTTGATGGGACTGAGAGAAAGGACTCACTCAAGGATCTTGCCACCTGGGCAGGTTTGTCTAGGGAGCGGCCACCTTTTCAGGTAGTCAGCTCTTTATACTTCTCTCTTGATACTTCAAATGGTTCACTAGCTTCAAGGCTTTCCCAAACTTCATCTCCAGGCGGGACTGGGAGAGACTCCTGCCTGAAATCCTGGAGAGCAGCTGCCAGTCAGTGCAGGTGATACTGAACCAGATGGACCAATGGTCTGACTTGGTAGAAAAGCAGTTTCGTATGTTCCTATGTTCTTGTGTGCGATTTACTCGCTCTGTAATTTATGCCTGGGAAAATAAGGGTGGGATTTTGATTTATGAACGAAATTGGGGCTTGCCAGCATTTTCTGGAGACACCCCCCACTTTCTCCCCCAGGCTAGAGAAGTATACTCTGATAGCAAGGCTGCAGAGTTGATTTATTTTTGTAGCACCAACTTTTTTTTGTTTTGTTGAGAAAAACAACAATCCTGCTGTCAGCGCTGGGTGTTCCCCAACAATTTACAGCCCCCCCCCCCGCTTGTGTTTTCCCTGTAAATAGCAGGCACAAAGGAGGTGGGGAGAAAAGAGACAACTGTGAAAACATTCAAGGGTGTGAGCACGCAGCATCTGAGCATGTGCAGGTGACCTTTCTCAGCCTGCACAGACATAGCTTTTGAAAGAAGGGACTCTGGTGGCCAGGGAGCGTTGTGGCTTCCAGGTGGGGCCCTCTCTTCTTTCTTCTTCTTCTTCTTCTTCTTCTTCTTCTTCTTCTCCTCCTCCTCCTCCTCCTCCTCCTCCTCCTCCTCCTCCTCCTCCTCCTTAAAATTAAGAACAAGGCACAAAGTCTTTTGCGAAGACACCACCGCTGCTATGGCAGAGAATGAGCAGAGGCGAAGCCTTTCCTAGCGTGTTGACAAGCTGGAACGAGTCCAGAGGAGGGCAACGAAAATGGTCCTTCTTTGGAGGTCTTTAAGCAGAGGCTTGACAGCCACCTGTCAGGAATGCTTGGGTGGTGTTTCCTGCTTGGCAGGGGGTTGGACTGGATGGCCCTTGGGGTCTCTTCCAACTCTATGATTCTATGATTCTATGTGTTCCTGCTCTTTGGAAGTGGCTGTTACATGTTCTTCATGCTGCTTAATCGAAGTCTGTGGCAAATCAGCAAGAAAGAAAACCCCAGCTCAAGTTGCTTTTTGGAATCTCGAGTTTGATGCTGGCCCAGCCGGCCCTCCTCTCAGGCAAAGCAAAGAGGCTGCCTCAGGCAGCAAATACTGGGGGACGCATAGTGACATCATGTTGCGAAAACCTTGCAGGCGTGGGCAGCGCTGAGGCCACAGTGATCTGCTGCGTGGAAGCGCCCCCGGTGCACGCAAAGACTTTTCTATCCGTATATGAGGCAGCAAGCTTGCAACCAGGGCGGGGGAGGCCAAGCCAGCACAGGACCTTGTTGTAAACATGAATGGAAGGAAGTGGCACAGCGGACTGCGTCTCCAACCTGTCTGCTGCCAGCAACGTGGGCTGGGTTTTTGCTTTCTTTGGTGGAGGGGAGGCGGTGAGTGGGGATCCATTAGGAAAGGAAAAAGGAAGAAAAAAACGGTGTGCTTTCTGAACAAATAAAAAAGCGATTCCCACAGAGTTTAGGTCTCCTCCCTGGCTGAATGTTATATAGCTGGAGGGGATATTGCCCCGTGGTCTTCGCTGCTGTTGGGAGTCTAGGGTGCCTTCAGAGTAGTATCACTGTTTCTCAGGAACCAAGCGCATGCCAGAAATGCAGGCTTGCACAATTAATAATAATAATAATTTATTATTTATACCCCGCCCATCTGGCTGGGTTTCCCCAGCCACTCTGGGCGGCTTCCAACAGAACATTAAAAGGCAGTAATCTATTAAACATTAAAAGCCTCCCTAAACAGGGCTGCCTTCAGATGTCTTCTAAAAGTCTGGTAGTTGTTTTTCTCTTTGACATCTGGTGGGAGGGCATTCCACAGGGCAGGTGCCACTACCGAGAAGGCCCTCTGCCTGGTTCCCTGTAACTTGGCTTCTCGCAGGGAGGGAACCGCCAGAAGGCCCTCTGCCTGGTTCCCTGTAATTACAGGGATCAAAGGGTTCTGTTGTTCTAGGGCAACAAATCCACTGAAAAGAAAAAGCAGACTTTTTGCAGCTAGGAAAGTGACAGGGATACACACCAAGAAGCATGGGATGAACCAATGACTAATGGGGAAACCTAGAAACACCCGGCCAACAAATCGAAACGAATGCTCAACAAAGGTTCCATGTGCACTATACATTTAAAACAGTATCATACCAGTCATTGGAACAGGCATGGCTTCCCCCAAAGAATCCTGGGAGCTGCAGTTTGTATAGAGTGTCGAGAATCATTAGGAGATCCTCATTCCCCTCACACAGCTGCAATTCTCAGAATGATTTGTCAATCAATCACTATTCCCAGGAAACTCTAAAATTCATTGCTCCTTGAGTGCCTGGTAGGGGGGTGGATTAGGGGCAGTTGCTGAGGCCCCTTTCCACCTGCCTTGCCCCACCCTCCTGTCTCTCAATTTGTATTGTATTGTTTTATGCACTGTGCCTTGCTGTTGTTTTATCGATTGTAGTTTCAAAATTATTTATTGTAATTGCTAAGAGTGGGTTTTTATTTAATTTTTATATGCTGACATTATTATCCGATACTATTCTAATGATTGTTGAACGTTACTTTATTTGATTGCTTTTTTTTAAAGCTATGTTTTATCATCACATTTTTGTATTGAATTAGATTGTTATAAGGTGTACATTCTGTTTCTTCAGCTTGTAAACCGCCTTGAGTATTGTAAGATAGAAAGGCGGTATACAAATTAAAAGTGACGATGATTTAGGTTTGGAGATCTTTGCTGCTTCCAGGATTATGCTACTGTTCTTTCACGGTTAAGGATTTACTTGTGAGTGGACCATTTAATTTTATTGCATATTAGTTGATGCAAAAGGCTTTCATTAGCCTATCATTTATATGACCACAGTATTTCAATGTCTTGTAATTCTTCGCGAAAGATCTTGTGCAAACTTTGTGGTTGTGAACTGCTTGGAGCAGTTTGCCATAGAAGAGCAGCGCACAGATCAGAGTTCATGAACTATGGAACTCCCTCCTGCAGGAGGCAATGGCGGTCACCAACCTGGACGGCTTTAAGAGAGCATTGGACAAGTTCGGGTATAAGGCTATTGATGGCTACTAGCCCCAATGCTGAAGTAATATCAAGGGAAGTAATAGTAGCACTGTATCCGCTCTGGTCAGACCCCACCTGGAATACTGTGTCCAGTTCTGGGCACCACAGTTCAAGAAGGATACTGACAAGCTGGAACGTGTCCAGAGGAGGGCAACCAAAATGGTCCAAGGCCTGGAAACGATGCCTTATGAGGAACGGCTTAGGGAGCTGGGTATGTTTAGCCTGGAGAAGAGAAGGTTGAGGGGTGATATGATAGCCATGTTCAAATATATAAAAGGATGTCATATAGAGGAGGGAGGAAGGTTGTTTTCTGCTGCTCCAGAGAAGCGGACACGGAGCAATGGATTCAAACTACAAGAAAGAAGATTCCACCGAAACATTAGGAAGAACTTCCTGACAGTAAGAGCTGTTTGACAGTGGAATTTGCTGCCAAGGAGTGTGGTGGAGTCTCCTTCTTTGGAGGTCTTTAAGCAGAGGCTTGACAGCCACCTGTCAGGAATGCTTTGATGGTGTTTCCTGCTTGGCAGGGGGTTGGACTGGATGGCCCTTGGGGTCTCTTCCAACTCTAGGATTCTATGATTCTATGATGCTCTTGCAATGCTTCTGAATACCAGTTGCTGGAAGCCACAGGACACTTCTTGCTTGGGTCCTGTTGGCAGGTTTCCCCAAGGTTGGCTGCTGTGCGAACAGCATGCTGAACTAGATGGGCCATTGGCCTGATCCAGCAGGCTCTTCTTATGCCCTTCAAGATCCTTTTTTTAACTGGGACGGTCACTGTCAGGGCCGGCAACGCTCTGCAGCCAAAGCATGTACTTGGCCACTGAGCTATGGACAGACTGAGGTATCCCCACACAAGTCAGCATTGAGGAATCTCTCAGTGCTCGATTCCGAAACATGCAACCTCGCAGCAGTGAATTGCACAGCCACATTGCCCTCCAGGTTTTCTTCCACACACGCTGAATCACCTCTCTTGCAGCTCCTGCTCTACTCAACCAGCCTGGGTGAGCAACGGGAGGGAGGCTAGGGAGTGGGGGAGAAGCGGGATGCAGAACAGCAGGCCGAGGGTGAGGTAATGTCAAAAGGTGCAGGAAACGGATTCATTATACACGCCAAACAGGAAGCAATGAGACAAGACCTTGGCAACACTGGGATTTATTTATTTATAGGAGGTGGGGGCGGGGGGAGAGGACGCAGGCCCTGCAAGTCGAACTGCAACCTTGTTGTGTGTGTGTGAGAGAGAGAGAGAGGGGGAGGGGGGAAATAGAGGACAATTACATCCCAGATTAGCAGCCTCTTGCCTCCCAAAGTTCGAGGGTTTGAATTAGGTGCAGAAACGTCAGCTCAGCAACCTGCAGCTTTTAGGGGTCACTTAATGCAGCCTTTCCTCCTACGCCTGAGGTCTTCCAGCTGTTTTGGACTGCTGTCCAGAACAGCTGGGGTGTGTGTGAAGGCTGGCTTGTCCAGGGTTTTCAACACAGCAGCTGTGCTGCCTTAGCCAAGCCACCCTCAGCAAAACCAGCACCTGGGACTCAACCCTCAGCATGGTGTAGTGGTTAGTGTGCCGGAATAAAACTCAGCAGAGACCAGGGTTCAAATCCCTGCTCAGTAATGCTCACTGGGTGACCTTGGGCCAGCCAGAGTCCTTGAGCCTGAACCTACCTCACAGGGTTGTTGTGGATAAAATGGGGAGGAAGAGATCCATGTACAATACACCTTGAGTCAAGGAAGTCAAGGAAGCATGTGCTGTGTGGCCATTGGATCAACCAACCTTATTTTCCTTCTTATCTTATTGATAACAATGAGATTTATCCCCCCTTTTCCTTGGAAGAAAAGGTGGGATATAAATGGAATACATAGATAATAAACAGAACTCTTCCATCACATGATGATGACGATGATGGGGTAAGGTGCTTAGCCAGCATGGTGTAGTGGTTAAGAGCGGTAGACTCGTAATCTGGGGAACCGGGTTCGCTTCCCCGCTCCTCCACATGCAGCTGCTGGGTGACCTTGGGCTAGTCACACTTCTCTGAAGTCTCTCAGCCCCACTCACCTCACAGGGAGGAAGGGAAAGGAGAATGTCAGCCGCTTTGAGACTCCTTCGGGTAGTGATAAAGCGGGATATCAAATCCAAACTCTTCTCCTCTTCTTCTTAGCACTGATCAATACAATGCCACACTATTTATGCTACCCAAGCGCTAACAGCCCATTCAGGATGCAGGAAGAAGTCAAGAGAGAACGAGCCTTTTCAGTGGTGGCTCCCCAACTGGGGCATGTTCTCCCTGGGAAACCTTGCCTGGCACCATCATCGCCTACCTGTAGAGCTCAGGCAAAGGCACTCCTATTTCCCAAGAGATTTGGCTCTTAATTGGTCTCCATCTTTCATTTTGGGAGGGCAGGGTGTGTCCTCATTACGGTGTAGCTGGATGTGCATGCTTAGATTACCGGTAATTTCTGACCTCCCAGTGTGTTTTTTTAATTTGGCATTGAATGCTTTTGAAAAACCAACAGACCTGGGCCTGGCTTTTTGGAAGGCACCCCTCTCCTCCGCCAAGTCTGAAATTACTCCGCCCCCCAACACACAGAGAAGCCACCCCCTCTCCTTCCTGTTGTTTGGCTGCAAAGAGGGGGGGGGGGATATCAGTGTAAAGTAACCTTGCATTTAAAGAGCAGCCAGGAGGGGATGCGGACCTCTTTCCAGAGTCACGTCCTGTTTATGTTCTAAACACTTCTGTGCCTCCCCCCCCACCTCCAGCTGTTTATTCCTCTCATGTTCCCCACCTTAAGACAGACTGGAAAGGGATTTTCTTTGGGGGAAGGAGAGGAGAAGGGGGTGGGGAAGAGTGTGGGAAAGATCTGGATTCAGTTCCTGTCAGGAAGTGTCTTTCCCCCCCTTACATTCTTTCTAAGAAGAAGAAGGTAAGGAAGGCGGAAAAACACACGCAAACACACACACACACACACACACACACACACACACACACACACACAGCATTTTCAGCTGCCCTGGAAAAAAGACCAGGAAGGGGAAATGGTGCCAGGGACTCGCCAGGCCTGCTGCTAATCCAAGAGGGACCAGGCCTCACTCTGTGCCACGTGGGCTGGGCACGGATGCTGGGGGTCGGGGGCATGCTCTGTGCTTTGGTTTGAAACTGGTTTGCTCACTCGCCACTTGGCAGCCGTTATGGCCAGTTCACAGTCAGAGAAGCTGGAACTACTTGCAGGTAGACGCTGCAGGTATCGCACCTGCCCCCAGAGCCGCTGCGGCACATCTTTGCGCAAAAGTTGTGCTTGCGCAGGAAGGAGGCAGAGTTCTGCTCTCTTGCTACCCGGGTGGCTGCTCTGGGCAAAGCTGCTTCTGGCCATATTCCTCAGCTGCAGACAGTCCAACCGGCCCCCCGATCTACAAATCCCTCTCCACATCCCACACATCAGTTCCCCACCCAGCTGCTATTGCCCAGCTTCTTCTCCCGAGTCTGGCAACTTGGTCAACTGAAGCTGGTGTTCCTAAGATGCTGAGCAGCAAATCGCGTATTATATATTTGTGCTGAGAGGGACAGTCCCCAGCACCAGTAGGAATCCCTGCCCCAGAGGGTCTTACTGACGCTTACGGAGAAGGGGGTGGTGGGAAACCACAAGTCATTTTTCAAAATGCAGCACAAAAGTGGAGCAGGAGCGAAATCCCCCCAGGCGGCTGTGCGCTGCTCCTCCCCTATAAAAGCCCACAGCCCTCCGCACCCCACCCCACTCCAGCCCAGCACACCCCCAGCTGGCTCTCTTTCCTGTTTACATCCGGATCTGGACTCCGGATGAAGACTGGAGCTGACTTTCCTGCGCTGAGATGTGAAGGTGGGGAGAAGGTGGGGCCAGGGAATCCGGCTCCCTCCAAGTCGCGCTGGAGAAGAGGCCGTCCCTTAGAAAGCAGGTTTCCATCTCCCGAGATCTATGAAGACTCGAGTGCACGCATTCACACATTCCTGTTGGGGAAACAGGGCCTGACAGAGCCTTCGCTAGAAA
Organism: Darevskia armeniaca; assembly: GCA_034641395.1. Taxonomy (NCBI): domain Eukaryota; kingdom Metazoa; phylum Chordata; class Lepidosauria; order Squamata; family Lacertidae; genus Darevskia; species Darevskia armeniaca. The sequence continues at coordinate 195,546 of JAWWNF010000645.1, forward strand.
GATGACCATTTATTTCAGAGTACACCCAACATTCATTTCTGTTTGCCCCAGAAGAGTAGCAGCATGGCCTGGAGCCTGAAGGGAACATGATAACAGGATGCGAGAGACCGGTCCGGAGGCTATCTAGGAGAACACTGCGCCCCCCCCATCCTCCCCGCTTTCCTGGCTAGGATGGCGAGGCTCACTTCCTTGGCTGCGCACAGGAGAGGCTGCTCAACAGATCACCACAGATCCTGCTGCTCCAGAAGAGTTCCTCCCCTGGGAAAAAAGAGACCCCGGTCCATGCACACAGCGGTCCAGGCCTCGGTGGGGGATATTGCTGCTGGAACAAGGGAAGGATGAGGGTGGCAGCTCTTGCAGCCCCTGGCTTTGGGGGGCAAAGTCTGGGCCGCACCCTCAGGTGTGGCTGCCACCTCCCGAGACCAGAGCGGCCGAGGAGTCCATTTCTGCGGGCAGCGTGGCTGTCCCTCGAAGGCACCGGCGTCACTGCTGCTTGGAGCGAGGCCACAGCCGGCTTGCCAGGGAGCCCAGGAAGAGCTGCTGCTTCTTCTGCTGGGAGAGGTCAGAGAGGCGCTGCTGCTCTTCCTGCGAAAGGACAGCCGACACAAACGGAGCCTGGTCATCACCAAGGAATCCAGAAAGGCTGCCGCCCCGAGCCCTGCCGATCCCATTCCCGTACATGCGGACGTGTCAAGGAGGCTAGCAGAGTGACTCAGCAGCCTGGCTCACATGTCACGTTAAGCCAGAGACTTGTTTTTAAACTGCCTTCGTGCAGATGATCAGCAAACCTTGGTTGCTTGCCCAGGGTGGGTTCGGAGACAAACCAACCACAAGCCCAGGATCGAATGGCGTGGCAGGGCAGACTCCGGTGCTTGTTTTGTTTGCAGGACCACAGCAGTGGAGGGGAAGAGCTGCGTGAACCTTTTTTTCCTGCTGCATGCACCAGCATGCTGCTCACGTCACAGTAAACCATGGTTTGCTTTAAACTATGGTTTAATGTGATGATGAACCAGGCCAATGCGTGGAGAAGGCATTCTGCAGATCCTCTGAGGCACTTGCCTTCCCTTGATCCACTGGGAAGGGGAAAAAGGAGAACAACCAAGACATGGTGGTGGGAGGCAAAAAGTCTTCTGGGACCCCACTATCTGCAAAAGCCACACTCAGACTAAGATCTGCATTGAGTGTGGGCTTTCCCCCGGCAGCAGTCTTGCCCACTGGGTTGGCCTCACCCTACGAGATGGTAGTGTTGCCACAATGAGCTTTGAACGTTCTAAGTAAGCTAAAATATTTATACTTTATTAGCAGGGAAACCAGGATTTCCCAACAAAGTGACTGGGACGGTGACTCTGCAACCCCAGCACCCTGGCTGTGTTTAAGGGCTTCACCAAAGCGGTAGCAGCCTCCCCCACCCAAAGAAAAAGCCCCCAGCCCTGACTCTGCACTCCTCCTCACCTGTTCCAGCTGTGACTGCCTGCGCTTGAATGCCTCCAGTGGGTCCTCTTCCAAGGAGTAGTTTTCCAGCACTGTCCGGACGTCTTCTACGCCACTCAAGGCAATGGCTGCCAGGCAAGAAGGAGGCAACAAGCATTAAAGGAGAATCAGCCTGGAGTCAGAAATTGGCCTTGACGTTCTGCCCCCTGACCCTGCCATGGATATGTGGAACAGGCACTCACTGAATACCCTTTGGACAGGGATGGGGATCCTACAAATGCTTTGGGGCAGGCTCGTCCCACGACCGATAGCCCAGCTTTTCTCAACCTTGGGTTCCCAGGTGATGCTGGAAAACCCCTCCCAACATCCCTGACTGCTGCCCCTGCTGGCTATGGATGATGGGAGTTGTAGTCCAACGACACCTGGGAACCCAAGGTTGAGAAAGGCTGGGCTAGCCAGTTCCCGTGGAAGAGAGAACAAGCTTGTTTTCTGCTCTGGAGAGCAGGACTCAAACCAATGGAGTCTAGTTACGAGAAAGAAGATTCCAACTAAACCTCAGGAAAAACTTTCTGACAGCAAGAGCTGTTTGACGGTGGAACAGTCTCCCTCAGGAGGTTGTGGGCTCTCCTTCCTTGGAAGTTTCTAAGCAGAGGTTGGATGGCCACCTGTCCTGGATGCTTCAGCCGTGATTCCTGCATTGCAGGGGGCTGGACTAGATGGATTCTACAATCCCATAATTCTATGATTCCATTTTGGGCGGATGTCTCCTTACTCTTCAGGAAGGCGGCAAGGTCAAAGAGTGTCCGGTCGTCTGAATTCCCGTCCCACTTCTTCAGAGCCATGCCATTGAAGGGCTGCAGGCGGAATGCCTCCTTCTTGCAGTCCACCACCACCACTTTCGAAGGATCTCTGTTCAGGCAGGAAATATCCTAGCGAGAGGAAGACACAGAGGCAGGCTGGAGACGTCACCAGCAGGCAAGGCTGGCTTCCCCCCAAAAACTCAACAGGCATTTTAGGACGGGCCTGCACACTGCACACTTCCATGATCACTGCAGATGGTGACAGCAGTCACGAAATTAGAAGACGCCTGCTCCTTGGGAGAAAAGCAATGACAAACCTAAACAGCATCTTAAAAAGCAAAGACATCACCTTGCCGACAAAGGTCCGTATAGTTCAAGCTATGGTTTTCCCAGTAGTAATGTACGGAAGTGAGAGCTGGACCATAAAGAAGGCTGACCGCCGAAGAATGGATGCTTTTGAATTCTGGTGCTGGAGGAGACTCTTGAGAGTCCCATGGACTGCAAGAATATCAAACCTATCCATTCTTAAAGAAATCAGCCCTGAGTGCTCACTAGAAGGACGGATCCTGAAGCTGAGGCTCCAATACTTTGGCCACCTCATAAGAAGAGGAGACTCCCTGGAAAAGACCCTGATGTTGGGAAAGATGGAGGGCACAAGGAGAAGGGGACGACAGAGGATGAGATGGTTGGACAGTGTTCTCGAAGCTACTAACATGAGTTTGGCCAAACTGCGGGAGGCAGTGAAGGATAGGCGTGCCTGGCGTGCTCTGGTCCATGGGGTCACAAAGAGTCGGACACGACTGAACGATCTGAACAACAACAACAACAACAACAGATAGATAGATAGATAGATAGATAGGCAGTGGAAGACAGGAGTGCCTGGCGTGCTCTGGTCCAGGGGGTCACGAAGAGTCGGACAGGACTGAACGACTGAACAACAACAGCACACTGCAAGAGATGCATCAACTTCCCAAGGTGCAATTGTCCTAGCCTGCTTGACAATAAGAGAAACGGGTCAAAGGCCCCAGGAGGGTCAAGAGAGCTTGAAATGGAAACTGTGTCTTGCGATCTAATAACGGCCTTTGAATTTCCTGGTGAAGATTCCTCCTTGCCTCCCCCCCCCCTACTGTTCTGCTTCAGAAGCTTAGTTTTCTCTTGGCGTTTTGCATTTACTATATAATCTTAATCCAGGTATTAATTTCTGCGATACAGGCACAGGACCTGCCTTGTGTCATGATAGCGTTACGATTGCTGTGACTTTGCTTCCGAATAAGAAACTTCAGGGGCCAGGCAGGGAGAAACTGATTTGAATCTCCCTTGCAATGCAAAACTATTTTCTTTGAAAGAATGAAAGCAACTCCTCTTTCGACTGTCCCCTTAAATACTCCTCCCCCCAAGGCTCACTCACTCGCATGGGCGTTCCTGCTATATCAAAGGCTCCCTCCTTAGGACTGTTCCTCCCTCTTTCCCTGCCTTCAACTCCGCAGCTACAGTACTGAGCCTTCTGCAGTTTTACCATCTCTGAGGAACATCAGAACGGCTCCTCACAGCAGGTGGGGGGAGAACTCCTTGCCCCCTTCCTCTGCCTGCTTCCTCCTCCCCCCCTCCCGCCCCGCTTTCGCTTAGAAAAATAGAAAGAAAAGAGAACCCACAACAATCAGAAGCGCACATGCCATGGAGAGAAAAAGACGCCCCACAGGCTCTGGGGCAGCAGATGGGAGGTGGAGGGAGGGAGGGAGGAGGACAGACAGAAGGCAGGCTGGCTTGCAGCGACGACGCAAAGCCATCCGCACTCTATTGTGGAGCGCAGACACAGGGGAACTCGCATTGCGGAACACGAGGAGGGCACCTGCTGCTCCAGCCTTGCGCTCGCCTAGGCTGGGTAGAGGGGCCACGGGCTCGAAACACAGCTGTGGAGGCAGGGCTGCAAGGGAGGCCCGGGTTGCTGCACGACATCGCTCTGCAAGGAGATGCAGAGAGGGAGGACCAGCGCCCCTTTGCCAGAGTCCACTGGGAGCGTCGGGACATTCAAAGGGCCTCAATCCCCCTTGCAGTGCATTCCTGTGGATTTTCACTTGCCTTAAGCCCCTCTGGGGTCTCTGGAACTTAACCCTGTGCCTGTGTGAAGCAGCAAGATTCCAGCATGCCAGTTCTCTGTGATTCTAAGGCAATACAGGAGGGGGCCAAGATCAAGATGTTCAGCCAGCCCTCGGCACGCAACTGGTAAAAGGGTAAAGGAATCCCGCAGGCGCTCTCCTCTCTGGGGCTCTGCGTCAAGTGCCAAGCCCACCCTCACCCCGAATTGGCCACAGCTCTCAAAGGAGGCACCGGGGATCCAACCTGGGAATCGAAGCGGGTGCTCTAATCGATGCTCACTAAAGGGCAAACCCTCCCAGAAGTATTAGGTGCATTGGCAGGTGGAGGGGAGGAAGAAAAAGCAAAATCCTGATGGTGAAAGACATAACTTTCCCCCAGAGGGATGACAAGCACAACCTGCTGCCATCCCGATGTCCCCACCCAGAGATAAACGTGTGCACGGACACACAGGGCCATAAACACCACTGGGCACCTCCCCCCGCCCCCACCCCCCTGTAAAGCCTGGCTGCAAATACCTTCACATGGTGCCCATCCATGTAGCGGGTGGCATCGCGGAAAAGCCGGTAGGAGATGAAGCCGTGAGGGTCCACGCTGTCGATAAGGGGAAAGCGGTCTGGAACAGAGAAGGGTAAAGCGGAATCATCTCACATGCCCCAAACATTTCCGGGATCTGAAGGTGCTTTCTGCAAGCTGACGCCATTCAGCTGCTTACTATACTGGTTCAGGAGGCCTTACCAGCACATTTATTTCCCAAATGAACCCACAGCTTGATTACACACACACACACACACACACACACACACACACACACACACACACAGATAAAGCACGTGCCTCAAGGGTCTGGGCTGCCTATTCTTGCTGGCACCAGCAAAAGGAACAAGCCCCCCCCCCGAGGGATCCTGTGCCAACCTGTGCCTCAGGTCTTGGCTACCTGTGGAGAACTCTGCCACAAAGGACTTTGCTATGGTTCCTCATAGGCCAGGGCTGCCGCTTAAAAATCATCTGCCCCAGTTGCAACAAAACAGGTCTCTCCCGTATCGGTCTCTACAGCCGCAGCAGGCGCTGTAACCTTCCGACTGTTAGACTTCATGCCCAAAGGCACACTCCTCCATCAAGACAGACAGGTGCCAGCATCCAGTTCAAAACCTTGTAAAGGTAAAGGTAAAGGGACCCCTGACCATTAGGTCCAGTCGTGTCCGGCTCTGGGGTTGCGGCGCTCATCTCGCTTTACTGGCCGAGGGAGTCGGCGTACAGCTTCCGGGTCATGTGGCCAGCATGACTAAGCCGCTTCTGGCGAACCAGAGCAGCGCACGGAAACGCCGTTTACCTTCCCGCCAGAGCGGTTCCTATTTATCTCCTTGCACTTTGACATGCTTTCGAACTGCTAGGTGGGCAGGAGATGGGACCGAGCAACGGGAGCTCACCCTGTCACGGGATTCGAACCGCTGACCTTCTAATCGGCACGCCCTAGGCTCGGTGGTTTAACCCACAGCGACACCTGGGTCCCTCTAAAACCTTGTACCACTCTCCAAATACGCTCAGGCTAGGCTTTCGGCAGACCTTCCCTGGAAGGCATTCCATAAACGTGGGCCAGCTACAAGAAACACCCTCTTTAATGTATCTGCTCTCTTAGGAAGGGATCATCAAGTGGTTGTTAAAACTGCGAAGCGTCGCAGATTAACACACACACGCTGTCCTTTTGCCACGGCTCTGAACGCAGATAGCGCTTTAGACTTGGGTTTAACAGAATCATGTGCTAAGAGCAAACAAGCCAGGCTGCCCCCTTGTCTTCTGCCCACAAGTCTCCTGGCCGTGCTGTTGTTCTCTCCCCACAAGGACAGGCCCACTCAATTAGCACAGTAATAGCCTGGATTCAATGGGCTGAATGGCGGTCCGGCTGGACCCATACATATTCAAATGAGCAGCGGCACGCTCCCCTGTGGGACTCCCCTCCCGCCACTCAAGCGTGAGAAAGGAGAAGTGGAAGGGAGGAGGCTGACCCAGAAGGGGCTAGGCAGGCAGGCCCTCTCCTACAGGACACAAATTCCTCAGTCCGCTAGAAGGCTTTGGGGACCCCCAACCACAACTGTGGGCCCCTGCCAGCCCTTGCACCATGCAGATGTGGGATGTGGCACCTGGCACAGAATTCAGGATCTCAAGAAGTCCAGTGTTTCTTTATTTTTTAATGAAACAGCAAACTTCCTAGCGTTTATGGTTCCTGAGCTAAGGTGGGAGATGTATGGGCAAGAGTCTGCTGTCGGAAACCTGCCAGCTAAGGAGGACGGCCAGCGGCTGGGGTGGAGCCTTCATGTCCCTTTCCCCACATCCAACAAAAGCAAAACATGCTCGAGTTGCATGATTTACACAGGATGTGTAAGTATTTAGGGTGTGTGTGTGTGTGTGTGTGTGTGTGTGTGTGTGTGTGTGTTAGTGTTAGTGTATGGGCTCCAGCCTTGATCTGCTTTCTCTGGGCTCTTACATTCCCACAACCCTTTTAAGTCCAGTTACAGGTAGATAGCCGTGTTAGAATCATAGAATCATAGAGTTGGAAGAGACCCAAGGGCCATCCAGTCCAACCCCCTGCCAAGCAGGAAACACCATCAAAGCATTCCTTGTTGGTCTGTCATAGTCAAAACAAAATAAAAAAATTCCTTCCAGTAGCACCTTAGAGACCAACTAAGTTTGTTCTTGGTATGAGCTTTCGTGTGCATGCACACTTCTTCAGATACCTGCATGCACACAAAAGCTCATACCAAGAACAAACTTAGTTGGTCTCTAAGGTGCTACTGGAAGGAATTTTTCCCTTTTAAGTCCTTCATTCTTACGACCCCCTTCAAAGCTCTCCCACTTTCCAGCCTACCCTGAGTGGGCTGCAGGTAGAGAAGCACCCCTGCAGCCCTCCTTAACACACACAAAAACACCCACCCACAAGAGAAGGAAGAGAGGGTTTGTGTGGGAATACACCGCACACCTCTATTTCCTAGGCAGAGCCATCTCTGCTTCCTGGGATGGCCCCAGGGTCAGAAGCGGACTCTGCCTTGCTCCAGCTCCAGGACTAAGGAAGCCAAGCCACGACTGGCAGGAGGCAGCGACAGATCACTCACCATGCCCGTTTCGGAGGTGAAGATGACGATTTCAAAGAGAGGTGCCAACTGCTGGAACAGGTTGTCAATGCCTGGCCTCTTCTTGAAGCGCCAGCCGGTCACTAACTGAGTGGGGGGGGGGGGGGAAACAGCGTCAGGGCGGTTAGGGTACAAGAAGCGAGAAAGTGGAGCCTTGGGAGAAAGGGACAGAACCAGCTGCACAGAAAGAGCACTTGCCAACCAGCGCAGATCAATACTGGCAGGAGACTAGGAAAAGTCCATGACCCCCCCCCCCAAAAAATACCAAGGCAGTTCTTATGTATATCCCAGCTACTGCACTGCAAACAGGAGTGCAGGCAACCGTCAATGGCTCCCCCTGTACTGTCCGTCAAGTGATAGGCTACCATATCACTTAACCTGACCAAGTAATACCCAGGTGGGGAGGGGGAAAGTGAGTCCATTTGCTACACCTCCCTAAATGTTGCACCAGGATAGATACGCACCGACCATTCCGGGTGAAGGAGAACATCTGTGAGTTCGATGACTAGAGTGTAAGGGGGCTGGTAATAGGGCTCCTTCAGGGGGTCTGGGAGCAGCTTAGGACTAGTTGGCTCTATGATCATCTGTAAGAGACACAAACAAAGAGCAGCAGCAGTTAAAAGAGTGGAGGACAGACCCTTCCTTCCTTTGGGGCGTCCAACTTAGAGGTTACCAGAGCATAAGAGACAGAAGTTAGGCTGTCTCTGTCTACACAGGGCACGGGGAGGCAAACTAAGGCCCGCGGGCTGGATCAGGCCAATTCCCTGCAGACAGTCCGGGAATTACCGCGTGGATCGCCAGCATGCATGTTCTTCCCCTCTCCCTCACACGGCAGCGCCTCCTCTTCCCCCCTCCCGGCTTCTCCCCGCCCTGCCTAGAAATAAAGAAATCTTGAATCTTGAATAATCTTTCATTATCTGATGTAAGACACCTTCAGTTCTGGTCTGATAAAAAGGAAGGAAATAATTAACAACAACAAACAACAGCAGCAGCAGCAGCAGCTGTTCTGAAGCTGCATAGAGAGAGAGGATCCAGACTGCTTCAATTGTGTCCGAACAGTTGTTCTGCCTGATAGGAGACGACAAGTCAAGTCAGGACTGTACCTTTTATTAGGTACAGCGGAGAAACACAACACAGTACACAGTGCAAGTTTTTCTCTTTTCTTTTGCAAAGACCTTCAAACTTTTGCAGTTCCTTTTAAAGCCAGTCTTCACAGTATCCAGACAGACCGAAAAGCCAAGGTGTGTTCTTGCAGCTGCTACAAGGATAAAGTCTTTGTAGAAGACACCAGCTGTGCCTGGTGATGGTCCTTAAAATGAACACGAGCGCCCAAGCAAAGCAAAGCTGCCGGGCTCAAAGCAGCTGCACGCTGGGGCAATGGCAAGAGTTCAGGCCAGCGATTTTATCACCCTGGCGGCAGATGGGGGTCTCAGCGCACAGCAGCAGCAAGCAGCAAGAGGCGCAGAGATGCTGATAGCAAAACGCAACCCAGGAGCAGAAGCCATACAGATACTGTCACAAGAAACTCAAGGCCCTTGAGGCTTGTTGACTGGTGGTTTGTTTCCTTTTTTTTTAACCAGTCCATCCACCTGCACACACTCAAAAGGGCAGTTTGGGAAGAGAAGACTGAGAGGTGATATGACAGTCATCTTCAGATATCTGAAGGGCAAGCTTGTTGTTGGTGGTTTTTTTTTTGGGGGGGGGAGTTGCTGCTCAAGAGGGTAGAAACTGAGCCAATGGATTCAAATCACAAGAAAGGAGATTCCAACTAAACGCCAGGAAGACCTTTCTGCAGGGAAGAGCTGCTTGACAGTGGAACGGACGCCACTGGAACCCGGGCTCTGTTTTTTAAGCAGAGGCTGAATGGCCATCTGTCAGGGGTTCTTTAGCTGCGACTCCTGCATTCCTGTGTGTAAGATTTGGCTTAAGTAAAACCAGCTCATCGGTAAGATGCCTAATTCCACATTCAAAAGTCACTTATAAGTTCTGCGCTTTGTGTGTGTGCGTGGGAAAAAGCAACAACTGCTTTCATTATACAAACCCATAATAAGCCATGACATTGGCTTAAACGCAGAGCATAAAGCTGACAGAAGGAGTTCGGAGCCACTGGCACAGGCACACAAAGGCTCTGGTGCCCTTGGGCTGAAATCAACAAAACTGCTGCTAAGAATTCAGAGTAGCAGCATCCATTTGCAAACAGGTGTTTCAAGGGGAGAAAACAAAACCAGCTTTTCTTCTGGTCACGGCACTTAATACTGGCAAAGGAGTGTTAAGGTCTCATTGTGTCTCTTCACAACCAGGAACTTGCTTTAAACTTAAAAGATCCGAGGGCCTGAACACTTTGGACGCAGAAGTGACTGCGCAGCGACTTACCTTTTTCAAAGGTCCTGCCAACACTTAGGGGAAGCCAATTGTTTACGTTTGGGGAGAATCAGGAACACACCCTGAAAAAGGACCACAGAAGTCACTCACCTGCCTGTAATCTTTAAAGTATTTGTATGATCTTCGGAACTGCTGGATCACTATTGGATCTGAAAGCCAATTTAGAGAAGAGGGTCACCATGGGAAATACCTTGCAAAAATGCCAAAGGCACCTGAGTTCAGGCTCTGAACGTGTCTGAACTTCCGTTTGTTCCTCCAAATACTTGGAGGGGATTTTTTTGTCAGGAGGAACGGTGCCGTGTCTCTGCGCTGGTAGACTTTACTCACGTAGATGTGCCTTTCTGCTTTAACTGTCAAGGCTTCAGGCAGAGAATCTAGGGGACCTAGCTAAACAGTCTCAGCTCCCTCAGAAATCAAGAACTACAATTCCTGGGGTTCTTTGTGGGGCTGGATAAGCTATTCCGGTTATATCTGTTTCAAGCCCGTTTGTGTTCATCCTCGCTTGTTGTTTCCTTTATCACCGGGAAGAAAAAACTCCCTCCCAGACTGAAAAGTGTTCCCAGAACCGAGAGAGGTAATATTTAGCTGTGATTCCTGCCTTTGCAGGGGACTGGGCTAGATGACACTTTGGGTCCCGTCCAAGTCTGCAATTCTATGACTCTGTTGCTGCTGCAGCAGCAGCTACTAAGCGTAAGGCTGCCAAAAGTTAAATCTATCTGTGAATGGGTATTAACCAAGCACAGCTCTGTGGCTGGCAGCTTAGCCGGGGCTCCCTGTTCTGTAACACCCCCCCCCCCGTCCCCCAGCCATCTGATGCAGTTTGAACATATGCGGAGTCCTGCAGTCCTTCCAAAAGAATACTAATAGATTCCTCAATTACCAGCTCACTTAAGCAGAGGTCAGACTGAAGAAGAAAGAGCGTGTGAGCCGAGACCACAGCCCCACACCAGCGCTGTTAACTATCCCTCTGAGATTACAGCTTCAGCATCTTAGCGCCAGGGTTATTCAAACAGAAACTGTAAGTTAATCAATCAAAGGCAGGCGCATTGAATGGGGCGTAATTTGGGAGCCATTGTCATGATAATTCAGGCTGAGCAGCTGGGGTGGATGACAGGCTGCACCAACACACAGGTGTCTGCTGGGGGCTTATATGGTGGAATTTGGCTGAGAGGCTGCGGCCGGCCACCGCCAGACTGAAACGCCTCTGGTTTTTAGACAGTTGGCTGCAACAGGAAGGAACGAAGTTAAACCGGTATTAATGCACTTCCAACTTGCATGCACCAGAATCTGTTCTAACTTTTAGATCAATCTCTTCTCTCGTTCAACAGAGCCTGAAAGAAGAAACCAGGCTTTACTTGAGGAGGCTCCGTGCACCACAGAAAGATGCAACTGGCCACGATAATACGGTCTATGTTGTCGACTGATTTCAAAGCAAGCAGCCCTTTTGTTTGGAAGCTGCCTGGAAAAGTCGCACCGCTTCAAACACTTGCTTCAATGCCTGCACATTTCTAGCGACCCATGATGTTACGCTATAAAATAATTAAGGGCATTAGTTTTGTTTGCTAGAAAACCAGCTTAAAAATTCCAGCAGGCATTCGCTGGTCAAGAACAAAGCTCAAATAATTGGTATTTATTTACCTAAACTGTTACCTGCCCTAAAGCTTTTGATATCTGGTTTGCTGCAACCAAGGACAGGATCAGTCTTCCAGCTCTGTATATGTAAATATGCTAGATAATTAGAAGGGGGGAGGGGGGGTTGGCAGCATAATTTAGATTGTTTTGCACCATATATTAAATTATCTAATAGACTGGATTTCTCTGTCTCAGGGAATGCTCTCCTCCCACTCATCTACCTGCACTTGGGAGCTTCTGAAGAGGCTTTGCTCTGGCTTCCATCTGATGTGCATTAGCCCCAACAACAGTTGTGGGAAATATAATAATAATAATAATAATAATAATAATAATAATAATAAGTAGTAATAGTATATGCTGCCCATCTGACTGGATTGCCCCAGCCTCTCTGGGCAGTTTCCAACAAATTAAAACATCAAACACAGTAAAGAAGAAGCGTGCATGCACACGAAAGCTCATACCAATAACAAACTTAGTTGGTCTCTAAGGTGCTACTGGAAGGAATTTCTTTATTTTTTATTTTGTTACGACAGTAAAACATCAAACATTAAAAACTATACCTTTGGACCTCCGGATGCTGCTGAACTACAGCTCCCATCATCCCTGGCAACTGGTCATGTTTGATGGGGCTGATGGGAGTTGTAGTTCAGCACCTGGTGGGCTAAGGGCTCCCCAGCCCTGCTCTATAAGGAGCGTGGCTTTTGCTATGGCAGCCCGAAATTTATCTCCTGAGATCCAGCTCCTCTCTGCTGTCTTTTCAAAGGAAGCTGAAGACAGTCTTCCCCCCCCAAATGTCCTTGATTTTAAAGATGCTTGGCTTTGTTTCTTGTTCTTCTTCTGCTGCTGTTTACTGAACCTGGGCTACTGATTTCACCTGCCCGTTTTACTGGCTGCTGTTTCCATTCTATGTTGTAAAATGCTAGCACAGCGTTTCCCAAACTTGGGTGTCTTCAGCTGTTTTTTTGGACTACAATTCCCACCATCCCTGATCACTGGTCTTGGTAGCTAGGGATGATGGGAGTTGTAGTCCAAAAAACCCCCAAGTTTGGGGAACACTGTGTTAAGACACCTCCCAACGAATGGTGAGCTATTTTAAAAGCTAAGCGACTTCAGCTTGGGAAGAGATTCCTTAGGGTGAAGTAAGCTAACAGTTAAATAAGATACAAAGAGAGAAAATGGTCAAAGGCCTGGAAATGATGCCTTATGAGGAACAGCTTAGGGAGCTGGGTATGTTTAGCCTGGAGAAGAGAAGGTTAAGGGGTGATATGATAGCCATGTTCAAATATATAAAAGGATGTCATATAGAGGAGGGAGAAAGGTTGTTTTCTGCTGCTCCAGAGAAGCGGACACGGAGCAATGGGTTCAAACTACAAGAAAGAAGATTCCACCTCAACATTAGGAAGAACTTCCTGACTGTAAGAGCTGTTCGACAGTGGAATTTGCTGCCCAGGAGTGTGGTGGAGTCTCCTTCTTTGGAGGTCTTTAAGCAGAGGCTTGACAGCCACCTGTCAGGAATGCTTTGATGGTGTTTCCTGCTTGGCAGGGGGTTGGACTGGATGGCCCTTGGGGTCTCTTCCAACTCTAGGATTCTATGATTCTATGAGAGTGGTGGAGGGTTGCAGAGAGCAATTCCGGTGCTCCCAGTGCGAGAGCAGCTTACACTAAACGTGCCAACAGGAACCCATACAACTTTCTGTCAATGAGTGGATGAGGTTGGGGAGTTGCCGGTAGCTGAAAATCTGGACGGCAGGGAAAGTGGTGGGAAGTGTAAACGGGGTGAGGAGGGGAAGAGAAATAATAAATCTATTGTGGGCAACAATGGGGCCATGACTGGAGAATGCCTTTTAATCTGCTGGGAGCATATGCCAGGCCGGCTGAAAGGAGCTGGTGAAAGAAGCTTCCTATCCCAGGCAAAAAACAACAACACCCTCACCAAAGCCGGACTCCCCTCCCTAGTGGCTTCCTACATATTTTATTGGAAAAGTTCCCCTAACTGGGCAATCTGCTTTCTCAAAGCCCTGCGCTAAGTTCCATCTGGCCTTCTATTGTGCAGACTCCCCGCAAGAGCCTCCACTCGCTTTTGAAACTCCTGGACCACGAAAGCCTATTAAATAAATAAATAGCCCCCACCCTCATGTGCAAGTATTTCAGGACAAGGGAGCTAGAAATAGCCCAACAGTGTCCTCACTTAAATCAAGCTCAAAAGTTTGCATTTGGGGCAAGGGCCAAATGCTGTGGACGATGCACCAGGGAGGGGCTGCTGGGAAGGAGACTGTTGCTCAGCGGAGCGGGACCGTTGGAGACACCCAAAGTAGCGTTCTGGGGAGAGAATCATGTCTGGGGGGCCCCATGGGTGTCGTCCCAGCCAAACTGGCAGCTGCAAAGCAAAATCTCAGGCAACCAAGACACGCCAATGGTACGGAAAAGGAGAGGTCTCCGCAAACCCGATTCTCTCCCGGTATTTGTGACAACAACTCCCGTCATCCCTCTGGGCCGCTGGCCATTCTGGTGTTCGAAAATCTTTTGAAATCTGCCTCTCCACCTGCCCCTCTCTCTTCAAAAGCGGAATAGCTAAAGAGGACATCTGGAATGCCTATGGCTTTGCCTTGCCCCGGGGGACGGGCGCACACTCGCACCCCCCTCTCCCCTGCCCCAAAGGCTCTCCGTCTCTTCATTCATTCGCATCGTAACCTCAGTGACTGCTTTTTGCCTCTAGCAGCCCCAAAGAACGGGCACTGGGGGGGGGGGTTGGGTGTCTGTGGGGCGCAGCAGAAGCATTGTGAAGTCTCCCCCCACCCGGCACAAGTTCCGCCTGACCTTCTGTTCTCGACAAGGGGCAGGCGTGCTGTTTATGCACCAGTACATCTGCTCTCAAGGCAGCCGCAGAAAAAAAGCCTCCTCCCCAAACCTTTCACTCGTCCAATTAGAAATGTAAAGCAATTCTGGTTATTCCTGGAAGTGTTACGTGGGGTTTTAAATTTTCTTTCCTGTAAAGAGGTGGGTGGGTGAGCAGGTCACGCCTGTTGCTGCTCCCTTACTCTCCGGTTTAACACATCAATGAATTAACATATTTATAGCTTAACTTCTCGGGCATTTCATCTCTCCCAGCCTGCCCACCAGACTTCTCAGCTGCTTAAATACTGAAGTGTTGATACCGGTAGCTGGCAGCACAAATTTAAACGGCTAAAAACAGGCTCAGGCTTTTATCAGATGTGCCTTGAGCTGCGAAGAAGGTGCCTGAGCAGGGAACATCTTTTGATGCACACAAGGTACGAAATGCTATCATGCCCCAAGTTGCACCTGGGTCAAACAGCAGCATTAATGTAAAACCATGAGAACTAAGAACGGTGGCCCTTTCCCCCATTCTAGTGTTTTTACCTTTGTTCTGTGCAGCTTTAAGGTCAGGCTGAAACACAGAATACTTCAGACTTCTCCAACTTGGTGGTCTGGAGATGTTGGGACTACAGCTCCCATCATGCCCAAAACACTGACCATGCTAGGTGGGGCTAAGGGGAGTTTAAAAGTGCCTGGAAGTCACCAGGCTGGGGAAGGCTGCACTCAATGACACTTACGCTAGTCATCGTGCTCTCTTCTATTAGCACTCGGAAAGTTGCCCAACAGGCCTTAGGAGCCACCAGAGTACCTGTTTCGCTCTCAAATGCACTCAAATCTGGTCCACACAAACGCTGAGGGCTCATCACTGTGCTGAGAAAGTACCACAAGGACTAGTTGTCAGGTCCTCTATCAAAAGCAGCTGCTCCAGTTACACTTTGGCTGATTAGCCATTACAAAAACTTCAGGAGATCAATTCAAAACATTCACACAACAAAATGGCATCTGTACTGCAAGATCTGAGGTGGGAATTGGCATATTTGTAGGGATGAAAGCATGGGATTCTTAAAACATAAAAAGCCCAAGCGCTGACTAAGGTATTCTGAGGCGCAGAAAGGCCCCTAGTACATCTCTTTCTCAAGTCTTCCAGTGCTACCAACAAGGGCTCTCCTCCGCCTAGCTGGCTGTGACTCCAACACATCAAGGCGACTTTTAAAAAGCAGGAAGGATGGTCTGCCTACTCACCGTTATCAAACTCATCGGGGATCTGCAAAGAGAAAGAGAAGGTAGTATAATTATTTCGTCTCCACAGCATGTTTCAAGTCACAAGGCAAGAGCAGCGGGGAAACAGCCTGTGAGTGTGTCTATTCGCAGTTCATTTATTCTGACCAAGCATAAGTAAGGCTCAGCTACAGTTACTGTTTTGCCTTTTATGTCTTAAAACACCCCCAGCAGCTGTACCCACACCATTTTACAGTTTACGGGCTTCATCTATTGTTTACTTATTACATTTATATTCTGTTCTTCCCCCTGAAAAGGAGCCCAGGGAGGCAAACACATCAGCCTTAAAACACAATTTAAAAAACCACAGCAACATACCTACCCTGAAAGCAAGCAAAGCTGGAGGAAGGATTTTCATGCAAGTGTTTTCCTAATTTCAGCTTGCTTAGCCCTATGAAGCAAGAGCCCTGGCATTCCTATTTTATCGGCAGTAAAAGAAAATTGGACAGAGAAGCCCAACCAATTCAAGATTCTGGGCCAGGAGGGTCCAAATTCCCACCTGGGAACACGCAGCTCCCTTTTACCTTTGATGGGCACCAGAAAACCCTGAAGCTGGAAATGCATCTTTATAGACTTGTTTGACCTAGATTCGTTTTATTCATTTAATTTATATACACCCCCCTTCATCTGAGGATCACAGGATGGTTTACAGTATAAAACTACAAAAATACATAGCACAATAACAAACAAAACCACATCCCCCCCCCAGTTTAAAAGGCCATAGATTGTTTAATTAGCCAAAGGCCTGGGAGAAGAGTAACGCTTTCGGCTGGTGCCTAAATGTATGTAATGAAGGCGCCAGGCAAGCCTCCCTGGGGAAAGCATTCCACAAACAGGGAGCCACCACAGGAAAGGCCCGTTCCAGTGTTGCCGCCTTCTGGACCCCTCGTGGAGGGGCCACATGAATAGGGGCCTCAAATGATGATTGCAGGGTCTGGGTAGGTTCATATGGAGAGAGGTGGTCCTTGAGGTATTGCAATGAGAAAGGCTTCTATCTCACCACAGATCAATATGTGGGTCAAGATAATCTTCAAGGGTGAAGACAGCCCAGGCTGTACCCAACACACAATAAACCTGAGTTACGTATATCTGTAACACCAAACAACAAATGTAACAGGCTGGCAAACATAAATTCCGATAATTCAAGATATAAATAATAAAACACATGCATGTACAAGACCAAAATCGGTATATAATTTGGTATAAACTAACAGAAAACACAACATGTGAATGTATCCGCTACAAAAGTCTATATACTTAAAGGTTCATACATGGAGGTACATAGCAAATATCACAAGTCCAGTGCCCTCCATATAATTCAACCAATAGTCCCAAGGTCGGTGTACCCCTACTTATTAATTTCTCTAAAAAATTTTTTTATGTTTCTGCATGAATGATTGCCTAGAATGCTCTCCTTAGGAGGCGAATTTTAATAATATTTGTATGCAGAAGGAAAGAATTATTAATGATAGAATGTATAAGTATTTGTATTGCTTTTCTTCTTGTACTGTTATGGTTTTTTTGTATGACTAATTAAAAAAAAAAGAAGTACCGGTAATTTTCATGAAGATTCGGAGCAAGCCCAGCCTAGGCTGGACATTCAGAAAGGCCACCCTCCTTGCTGCCTCCCCACTGTTAGCTTGATCTGGGGAGGCAATTCTTACACGCTAGAGCAGGGGTCAGCAAACTTTTTCAGCAGGGGGCCAGTCCACTGTCCCTCAAGACCTTGTGGGGGGCCGGACTATATTTTTGGGGGGAGGAAAGAACGAATTCCTATGCCCCACAAATAACCCAGAGATGCATTTTAAATAAAAGCACACATTCTACTCATGTAAAAACACACTGATTCCTGGACCGTCCACAGGCCGGATTTAAAAGGCGATTGGGCCGGATCCGGGCCCCAGGCCTTAGTTTGCCTACCCATGCACTAGAGCTCTGTAGCAGAATGGATGCGTACGTTGCTCAGGTGTCTCCAACAAGCCAGCCAAATCTCACCAGTTAAAATGCTCTTGGAATGATGCTGCATAGCAGCGGCATGACTTGTTTCCTTCCTTCCTTCAATGTTTACAGAGCAGCAACTACCTCAGGGATGTGGCAGCTGTGGACAGTGGTTTCATGCCGGCTGTTCCGCCAATGCAGACGGGTCAGTGGAAAACAGGCAGGGTCAAAATGGACAACAGGAAGGAAGAGTGGCACACACAGAAAACATGGGTTATTGTTGGTTTTTGTGTGTGGTGGGGGTGTATTTACTTCCCATAACCCACAGCACCCTTCCAGGAGCAGGGACCTATTTTTAAAAAGGACAGGCAGGATACGGTAGAGACCCAGACACGGAGGAAGCTTAGCAAGACAACGCTTTGGTACAAAACACACAAAGAGGAATTGACATGGCTTAGGGGGGCTGTGTTTGCTCTGCAGAGCTGGGGGAAGCCGCAAGATGGGTTCAGGAGTTGTCTTTGCTGCACCTACGCAAAGATGCCCTAGGGCAGCCTTTGCCATCCTTGCGTCCGCCAGCAGTCTGGACTTGCATCCTGGTGCTGATGCAAGCTGTAATCCAGAGGGCACCAGAGTTGGCGAAGGCTGCCCTAGGAAGACAAGAAACAGGATTTTGAAGCAATGGAGGTTTTGTCACGGATTCCGGAGGTGGCATTGAGCAAGTGGCTCTGGAAGTCAGCAACTTTTAAAATTCTAAATTTTTAAGTTTTAAAGTGTATTTTATACTTGTATTTTTAACTGTCTGCTCAATGGTTATGTGGTTTGATGATTGTTAGCCACCCTGAGCCCGGTTTTGGCTGGGAAGGGCGGGATATAAATAAAAGTTTATTATTATTATTATTATTATTATTATTATTATTATTACTATCCATTGAACAGGACTATGGACTTCTTCTATTGTATAAAGCTCTTACAAATTGTTTCGATCAATGGTGCAAGCTTCCCTGAGCTATTGTGTAAAGGCAGGGTATGAAAAGCCTCTCAATTTATACACCTCTTCCCAATGGAATCTCAACAGGGCCACTGGCATCAAATGAAATCAGTGTGGAAGGTACAGAAACAAATCAGACGCTCCTCAATCAGTCTCTTTCCTCTTCGTACTTGCTATCACCATTAGAAATATCCCTTAACTCTTTTCAGGCAGCAGTTGGTGAGTATTTGGTGATCTCAAGTAACAGGATAGTTGCCACACTGCAGATTTAAGGCCACGTGTAGCGGTTAGAAGGTTGGGCTAGGACCTGGGAGATCAGGGTTCAAATCCACCCCACCACTCAGCCATGAACATCTAACCACTAGTCACTCCCTCTCAACCTACTACCTCACAGGGTTGATGTGGGGATTAATTGAGGGGGAGAGCCATGCGAGCACCTTAAGCTCTTTGGAGGTACGAGATAAATGCAAGAAATAAATGGCAATTTCGCCCGGCTGTGATGCAAAATGATGCGTTAAATGCCGTAGGGGAAAGGAAAATGCTCTGACTCATTTTTCTTCCTCCAGGTTACCACAGATTGTCCCTTGTCCAGGTTTGGCACATCCTGACGGACCCCTTCAGTGACAGACACCCGAACAAGGGGAACAGAGGCACCTACAGTATAGCTATTAGGGAGAGCTCAGCCCACTGCCAAGAGACTACACTTACCATGTTGAAAGCAACAGTGAGCATGTCCAGAGTGCTTCTTTGCATTAACCACAACCAGCCATGACTGGGGGATGTATCCCCAGCACCTGACACCTCCGCTTTTAGGAGTCGGCTACCACTTTTGAGCTGGGGGGGTTATTCCATTTTGTGCTTGACAAAGTAACTTGAGCTTTGGGGCTGCAGCCAAATGGCTCTCACACCTTTAAGCTGTGGCGCTGCATCAAGGGCCAGAGCTGCGCTGTGCAATCAATGAAGAGGCTTCAGCAACCTCCACACAGCATGTTTCTATAAACACTGCCACAATCGCCCTGACCCTCATGTGCCCCATGTTTAGATACTATAGAGCCCCCGAGCCCCCATTTCAATCACAGTTCTCAAGCTCACAGTGCCAACAGATTTTTCAAAGGGTAACTACAGCAGGGAGTTGTTTTAGTAATCCTGATTCCACACGAGTCTCAAAAACTGCTTTTGCATCGCCCAGCTCCCTTCCAGCTGTCTGACGGACGATGGGGAGGGACCCACAACTGAGAAAGCTCTGCCCTCAAGAGGTTCTATGGGGCTGGCTTACTCCTTCATGCCCTCTTGCTGTAAGAATAAGGGAGCAGGGAGTGAGTATGTCTTCAAGCAACACATATCCACACGCTGAACCTTTGTTACTGTTGAAGGCATGACTAGGATACGATTCTCTTCATCTCTTCTTTCCCAGAGTGCCTCTAAACTCTCCGTAGAAAACAAGACCACTTCCTCTTTGGAAAGGAGCCATTCAGACTTGCAAACATCAGATTAAGAGCCAATGAAATGCAACCAGTTCTACATACAGGATATTTTTAGCAGCCCCATGACCATCACATGGGCACAGCCTGTGAAACAGTTTGTGGTACACCTGGGTGTGTGTGTGTGTGTGTGTGTGTGTGTGTGTGTGTGTGTGTGTGTGTGTGTGTGTCTGCTGTTATACATATTATATTTATTTATTTATCTATCTATCTCCTATCACGTCTGCTCAAACTCCTGTTTGCCTCTGAAGTAGCTTTCTGGTTCAGCCCCCTGGATATTACTACAATATTGGTTTCTACTGTTTCTTTAAAATTCCAGGGATTTCCCCTCTGCATTTATGCCAGAACTACATCATTGCTTTATTTTCTCTATTAATCTGAACTTAGGAAGAAGTACTCTGTACTTCTGTACTCTGATGAGCATTGCTTCAAAGTTATCTGCCAACATCCAAATTCTGAACAGGATGCAAGTCTTCAGAGCAGTGGGGGAAGGGGGGGGGGACTCAAGTGAGACTGTCTTCTTAAATGGGTCAAAGCTTTGCATGCATGGATTTGTCTGCCTGAAGGAGTTTGCTTCCCAGGTTGCCAAAGTTCTGGGCTGGTTGAAATGAAGGCTCTGCAAATTTTCAATCTTTTTTACTGTACACTTGTAACAGATATTTTAATTGATGCACAGGGCAAAGAAGACTCACTGGAAAAGGAGCCCAGAACAGCCCAGCCCAGTTTGAAAGGCTCTATAGCGATGCACCAGCTGTTTTGAATGCTGCAGAGTCATTGAAAGCCACAACAGAGGCTGCAAGCAAGATTTCATTGTTCGCAGACACAGGCGCAGGAGCCCAGCAGCTGCTGACCTCAAATGGGCAAGACCCCCACCCCCCTACGAAAACAATGGTCCATTCCTCTAGTCAAACAAGCTGCAGGGACTTGAAACAAACCCACAAAGTCTTCGGCACTGAGCTGCTCTGGACAACATCATGGCGGCTCTTGGCCTTGTGGATGCGTTGCAAAGGAACTATACCGGGACTGTCCTTGTCAGAGCAGAGGCGGAATCAGGTCCAGAGAAAGGTACCAGTAAGCGCTCTTGGGTGAAACTAATTCAGTCAGTCACTGAACACACACAGTTTATGAATCACTTTGTTTTGCCTTTCCTCCGGTGTTTGGGATTATGTAAAATAACTGGGAAATGGCAAGGCGAAGGACTTTAAGGCACAGCAAGACTAATCCAGTGTCTAATCTCCCAACTCCCTTTTGTACAGGGCAGTGGAACATTGGCTTGGCAGGGCAGGAAACTGGAGCTGACAACTGGGCACAAGAGGAGAACTGGCAGCTGACAGAGGCCCCCCCAAGCCCCATTTTTCTTGTACTTAACCAAATGCAACCATTGCTACCAAGTTAGCCCAACTGGGCATGCAAATACTGAAGAGCATCCTGGCACTTGCTGGCCCAAGCCAAGCAGCTCCCCAATTCAGATGGCATCCCCAGGGGCACCAGTCTGCATTGTCTGGCTGGGTTTTAGAAGACAGATCTCTATACTGGTTTAAATCCAAGCAGACTCGAGGGATCATAAAGGCTGAGGGATTCACTGAAGTCTGTTGAAGTCAACGCACTTCAAACCCTGCACTTTCAGGGGAGCACATGCACCCTGACACGCCTGCTGTGGAACATCTGTGTTTCACAGAATATTCTGGCAAATGTTCTAGGGTGCAAAAACAGAGGACTGGCCAGGGCTTTGGGCTGCAATGTTTCCCTGCATGAACTGTGAGCATATCCCACAAGGAAACCATCTCGAATGCCCTTCCCCAACCCAGTGCCCCTCCGATGTTTCGGACTACAACCCCCAGTGCTCGCTGGGACTGACGGGAGTTGTCATCAAAAACATCTGTAGGGCGCTAAGTTGTGGGAAGGCCGTTTTTCTATAATATCTCTCCACGAGCGCCTGCTCACTGCAAGAGATAATGTGCATGGGGCAGAGAAGCTGCCTTTCAAAACAGGCTCACACATTACACTACATCGAGGATCCCCATTTGCTTCTGAGAAACCTTTGGAGAACAAATATGTTAAAGAGTGATGCTCAAGTTGTTTAGTGCTAGTCATTTAGACTGGTGTTCCCCTAGTCGTCTGAATCCACTTTGCAGGACAGGGGTTCCAGGTTCCTTCAAAAGAAAACTAAGACAGAATGTAAAAAGTGCCTATGTGAGTATACAGGAGGCCAGATAAGCAAAGAAGAACAAGAAAGATAGTGCAGGATGCTATCCCACTGCAGCCATCCAAGTTGATCCAGAGAAGCAGCAGACAGGGATGCCTGCATTACACGGTCTGGGGTGCATAAGCTGGCCAAAAGCATTCAGATCAGTATTTTGTTCCCTGGGTTAACCAGTCTCAGCAATTAGGTGAATCAGAATTTCAGCTCTCTGTGGATGTTTCTACAACCAAACACTTTCCACAGGAATCTCAAAACCAGTTCCGTTTGAAAGTTCAACAGTGCCACCTTGAGGGTTAGATCTGGAAAAGCACACACCACAGACACCAGGACACCTATACGTGGTTAACCAAAAGGCCTCTTTCCTACCTGAACTCATAAGACATCCTTGGAGAAGATGTTAACTGTTAGATGTGCAATTCTAGTATGCACAAACATATGTTTTGACCAAGTTCTGATTTTTTTCCAATTGTGCATCTTAGTGATAGGACACAACAGGAAGCTACTTTCAAATTCTCTCCATCATCTTCTTTGCTGCATCTAAAATGTGCTATCTTCTAGCTCCCTCTATTCTCTACTGTCACAAAGCTTCCCACCTTCCAGGGTTCATCTGGATCCATAAGCCTTTTCCCCCCAAGATATCCGTACTGAAATATTTTTGGAACTCACCAGAATGAACCTAGTTTTGCATTTTGTTTAAAACCAGAAGCTGGAAGATCAATGCGCACATGAAGGCTTGAAGCGTGACAAAGGAAATTTGTAATAAAAAAAAGATCAAGAAACTGCCTTCTGCAAATCCACACTTCCCAGAGAAGGAAGAAAAAGAACAGTGTGGGAAAGAGAGGCAGATCAAAGGCCAGCCCCATTTTACAGCCACTTAGGCAAAGATGTCCAGACAAATCAGGTCCCCCTGAAGATCCTCTTGCACCCAGGTGATGCCATGCGACTTGCAGGAAGCTGTGAAGTGTGCCAAGGCCTTTGGAGAAAACACATTTGCTCCAGCACAGGCAGCCCCGAGCCTCATTGCGGCCATTCACATGAATGCGACAGGCAGCCTAAAAGGGGCTATTAACAAAACCAAAGGGCTTTTATTATGCCTCAAGAACAGCAGGTAAGGGGAAAGACACACAAATACCTTTGAGAAAGGAGGGCGCACAACCACTTCAAAGCATGGCAATTCCCCAATATCGCCATAGAAATCTCAGCTGTGAAAACCCCCGACTCTGCATCCCCTGTATCAGCTTGACAGATACCATGCTCCCCAAGGACATTCCTATAAAGGGGGTATCTTTTGCTATAATCTTACAGCTGTGCACATTTCCAGCTTATTCTACTCCAGCAGCCATCGCCAACATTTTGCAGGAACATTTTGCAGGAAGCCTGAGTTCAAGGAGAATGGAGCTGCCCTCTGGGGACTCTGGTGCTCAGAGGCACATTTCACTGAACATGAAAGGTAAAATTAGGTATCATGGCTAAGAGCCATAATGTAGATCTAACCCGCATGAAATGGCTTTCCCTTTTGAAAGCAATGATCAAGTCCTCTGACAACATCATGCATGATGCTAGGGGCAAATGCAGCAACTCCTTTCCTTCGCCCAGAAAGGGAAGAGGCAAGGCACAGGCAAAAGAGGCTTGCATTCTGAGACTCCCCCCACCCCAGCACACACACTTATGACACGCACCTCTGCAAAAGAGGGCAGTTGTGCCCGGAAGGCCCTTGTTAGCACAAATGATCAAAAGCAGTAAGCTGGCATGTGCCAGCAATAAGCCGACCTGCTGCCTGCGAAGGTGAGAAGGAATTTGTGGAAGCATGAAAGGAGCGTGTTAGCACCAATTGAAGGAGGTAGGTGGAGGGAAGGGAAGGGAAGAAAGAAGGCCCATTCACCTGGGACAACTCCTTGCAAAGGAATATTGCAGGCAACTTCCCCAAGACAATTTAGCTGCTGTTTACAGCCCAGTGAGAAGTGACAGCTTTGTCTTGAACATCAAAAGCTGCCCAGTTATAGAAAGGCAATAAGGAAGTCTTATCCACAGTTCAAAACAGTTAATTTGGGTATGTGACATGCAAGGCCACTAGCACTTCACACCTCCTTCCCTCAAGAGCACTCAAGGCTTGTGCTGCATATCAAAAGAGAGTAGACAGCCCTAATCAGCCTCCTTGAAAGGGTTACAGAAGGGCACTAGTGTAGAAAGCAGATATATTTCCCTGCCCCACATGAAAAGCTATGGAGGGTGAACCACAATTTTTACAAAGCACCAATAATTAAGAAGTTTTGATAAAAAAAAACCCCCACAAACTCTAACCTAACTTCCAAGCTTTGTAATACAACGTTAATTCAAAAAGCCCTGCCCTCTTATATAGGAATAAGCACCATTCTGAGCAAACTTATGTAAGACTGACCAGTTAAAAAGCTGTAACCTCCACAAACACATTTGAACTCAAGGTACCCAAATTAATTGCACTTGCCAAAAGAATCCACTTATTGGCCAGTCATGTTAAAGGGGTGGGGGCTACAAAAAAGAGGCCCATGGAACGGGGTCCTTCAGACAGATATGCTGTAACCCTTAACCACCGTCTGAAGCAGGTACAGCTAAGGTAATTGCAGGACTTCTCTACAGTTGTGAGATAACCTTGCTTTGCTCCATGTGTACACCAACACTGCCTTATTTCAATAACAAGCAATTCAACCCAGTAATATACAGAAGATTGCAGAGAACTTTATACACTAAGATCTTCCCATCCAGACTCCTACAAGAGATGAAGGAAGCAGACCAGGAAAGAAGTGTTTTGCCTATGTTCCAGCTCCTCTCACCAGCAGCGAAATCTCAGAGGAGACCTGTAATAAACCCACAAATGGGCTGTAGCAGGAGGTTTTTCATCCATTAGCCCAATTAAGGCAATCGTTTCCAAAGGGATGCGTTAGGGAGCAAAGGGAGCCAGTAAAAGCCACAGTTGAATATGCAGAGCTACCCAGCTCAAGCTCCCAGAACAACAGGGAGCACAAACTCCCACCAGCAAGGCCCATTCACACATCCATGGCAACATGTGCCTCCTGCTACAATAAGGACCACAAAACATTTATGGGAACCTGGCTTCAGGCTTCTCCCCACAGCCTCTTGCTGGTCTCAGGGCTGAGTCATAGTGGAACAGGAAGCAGACACCCACGTCTTTTTTTGGTGGCATAAAAGGGACTTGGGAAAGGTGGGGACTTGGCTCAGGCTAGCTTATATCCTGTGCTTAATGAAGAAACATATGTTCGCTTTGCTCAAAGTTATGCTTGCCTGGTTTGCTCATATAGTTTGTTCAGGATCAGAGCCGGCACAAGTGAGAGCCTGGGGTGTCAAGAGACATTTCAGAATGGGTGGCAGGAAAGGTATGCTGCAGGGGGCAGGGGGCAATACCAGGAAGGAGAGAGAAATAACTGGGAGTGCAGAAGCACTGGTGCAAAAAACTGTCTTGGAGGCTTGGGAATGTCTTTTATCAACCCGCTGCAACCCTTTGGATTAATGAAATGCATTATATCTGTTGGATCACCTCTGAAAGCAGTCTAGAAACCTCAACTGGTCAAGAGTAGAGCAACAAGACTGTTAAGTGGAGCTGGTTGATATGGCATGATCAAATCACATCCAGTCCAGTTCTTTACCATCTACTTTGGCATCCAATCCCTTTCCAGGCCCAGTTCAACATAGGAAGTTGCCTAAATCTGAGACAGATCAGCAGTGCAGTATCATCTACACGGACTGGAAGCAGCTGGGGGATCTTTCCCAGCTCTACCTGGGGACTGAACCTGCAATCGTCTGCATTCAAGGAATGTGTTCTACCTTTAAGCTATGACCCTTATGCTAGCAGTATTAGCCTTTAAAACTAAACATCTTGGGGCTGGGTTACTTCATGGATTGCCTCCTTCCATATATATAACTATATATAACTATCTTAATATCTTCTGAGGGCTTTGTTTGGGTGCCTTCATCAAATGAGGTTTAGTGGGTGACTACTAGAGATATAGAAGGGATGTGGGTGGTGCTGTGGGTTAAACCACAGAGCCTAGGGCTTGCTGATCAGAAGGTCGGCGGTTCGAATCCTCGCGATGAGGTGAGCTCCCGTTGCTCGGTCCCTGCTCCTGCCCATCTAGCAGTTCGAAAGCACGTCAAAGTGCAAGTAGATAAATAGGTACCGCTCCGGCGGGAAGGTAAACGGCGTTTCCGTGCGCTGCTCTGGTTCGCCAGAAGTGGCTTAGTCATGCTGGCCACATGACCCGGAAGCTGTACGCCGTCTCCCTCGGCCAGTAAAGAGAGATGAGCGCCGCAACCCCAGAGTCGTCTGCGACTGGACCTAATGGTCAGGGGTCCCTTTACCTTTACCTTACTAGAGATATGGCTATTTCAGCAAACACCACAGCAGTGATGGAATGCCCTCTCCATCTAGGTTGTGGCCTCATTTTCCCAGGCTTTTCAAGCTTGAGTTCGTGTGTGTGTGCTTTTAAGGTATTTTATACGGTTGCTATTCCACTGCAAGTTTTAAACCTTAATTTACTCTGCTTCTGGTTTTACTCTGTTTTAGAATGATGCTTGCTGTAGTTTGTATAGTAAACCAACCTGGGAACTGGGCAGTATATAAATGCTGTAAATATTTAAAATTAAATACATCACTTCCTGGCAGACCTGCCCCCCAAGCAGTGTAATGAATTCTGAAAAGTTACGTGTTCAAGGCTGAGCCCTGCTTGTCAGCAACGAGTTTACTGGAGAGCTGGGGAGAACGAGGTGAAAGGCCTTCCAGGATGCCGTTAAGGGCTGCCAGTCCATGTCTTGCTCTACACCTCTCACTTGATTTCTGAGCTGAAAACTATGAGGGCCACCTGCCCCTCCTGATGGGTCCAGATTTGACCTTGGGGCCTCCAGTTGCTGATTTGTAGGCTGGAGGGTTCCTGCCATTTCACAGCATACTACAATGGTTAAAATGCTTCCGGAAACAAAGGAAGACGTGTATATTTTGGCAAGCTTTTCTGGGTGGATTAAAAGGTTTCTGCCTTGGATGCTCATTCTGCATTGCTTTTAAAACTTGTATTTAGTTGCTTTTCAGTACAGTTTTAAAACTATCTTTAGCTGTTTCTTTTGACAACATGGTCCCTTCCAACTCTACAATTCTTTGATTCTCTTTTTGTAAATTGCCTTAAACTCATAAAAAGGGTGAGCCATAAACATAAATAAAGCTGGATATAGGCATGAAAGACCTGAGCCCATTGCATGGCATTGGAAAAGCAACTCTCAGTCTAATCTTCTATTATTATTATTATTATTATTATTATTATTATTATTATTATTATTTTAACCACCCTTGATCCACAGGATCTCAAAGAACGTGACAACCAGTGAATTATTTGGATGCTGGGAAATGCTATAGAAATGGCAGTGCACTTTACTGCCACCACGCATGAAAACTGCACACAAACTACTCCCATCTTCCACACAAGGGGCAACCAGAATCATGCTGCTGGCCTCCAATATTCTATAGCATGCTTATTTACTCAGTTCTGAGCAGGTAATAAGTTTAACGGTTGCCAAGTTTAACCTTCACTCTGTTGCAAGATTGATTATCATTATAGCATTCAGCAGTCAACTGCACAGCAAATTTCAAGCCCACAGTGACCCCTAGCGGCAGACACTTAACAAGTCAAAGACTCAGGAAAGAAGCAGCTTACCTTGACACCATGCTCATCCACCGAATTGCTACCTGCCACCAAAAAACAAAACAAAAACAGGTCACTTTGCATCATTTCACAGAATGGTGTGTTGCAATGTCCAAGAAGTAAATAAAATACCAACTCAGTAAGAATAAGAGGGTGTTTGATATTTCAGTCTCAAAAGAACAGCTGACTATACTTTTTAAAAATATTGTAACCTTACTGGCAAGCAGAATAAGAGAGGAATAAGGTCCTTCATTTACCAGTCAGAGGAGAGAGATAACCATCTGAAAACATAGATCATATTTCAGGAAATATCAGAGTGATTCCGTGGGGAATTCTCCACTGTTACCGAACTCTTATGTCAATTGTGATCCAATAAGGGCCCCCATGCTTTCTGCAAGAAATACTGATTTGCTTACAGCAGCTGGAGCTCCTCTGTTGCTGCCACTATTAGAGATCAACCCAAGATAAACAAGAGACTATCACAATTACTCCAATTACATGTCAAACTATATCCACGCCGGCTGTTTTAAGAACGTTAAGCGTTTCTCAGAAATTGCGTGTTAGGCAAGTGGGCACATAAAGAGCCAACCATTTCTGTTGTTTTCTATAGGGAAAATCCCAGTATGTTCCTGATAGCCTGGCATTTCCCTATCATGTATCTACACTGACAGGACCCCCTCCCTCTTACCCTGCCTCCGATCTATCCTACTGCCTTAATTGCCGCCAGTTTTGGAACCAGTCCCCACTCTCTCCCTCCTTGCATAAGAGGGGCAAGCTGAACAACATGCCAGAGCCTCCTCCTCTGGTGCAGCTGCTGCTGCTGCCTTCCTCCTCCTGCTCTTCCCCCTCCTCTGGTGCCAGGGACATGGTCAAGGCCGAGAGAGAAGCCACCTCTGAGCCCTGAGCTGTCACTGCTGAGTGGAAAGCGCCTGAGAGAGCATGTTGGAGCCCAGCCTGCAGAGCACCAGCCAGGCTGAAGAAGAGGGCAATCACTGCTGCTGGGGTGAGCGAATGGATCTTGTCAGTGGAGTGGGTGCTGGAGGAGGTGGTGTTGCTGCTCCCAGTCCTAGCTTCAGCCCCCCCCCTCCCCATCTCCCTGGTGAATCTGCAGAGTGTATAGCAAGGTGTAATTCTTTATGTGCTGATATTTTCAGATAGCGGGACCTGCATGTATTGCATTGACCAGCACAGGCTTTCTGACTGTTAAATCTGCCACCACCCCACCCTTGAAGGCATGGAATTACTGTTGAATCTTCCAACAGTAACTAGAATCAGATTTGGGGCATTTGCAGCAGAAATTGTAAGCTGCATTTTGTCAAGCAAGCCCTCCCAGTGAGAAGTCTTCATTACCAGACAACCAGCTTACTTATGCAGGCAGGGAAGACACAGCCAGGCCACAAGCTCTTCACAGCAGAGAACAATGCTCTCCTGGCAAGGCTATACCCACCCCCCCCAACTTGAAATCCACAGAACCTCCAACCCACGCTGCATCACCGAAAGAACACAAACATGAACCAGGAATTTCCACAATTCAGATCAGCTGGAAGACACCTGTCAAAGTGAGTAAGAGGTGGAACCCCGCCCCCCCCAATAGTACTGATAATGGGATTGGGGATGCAGTCTCAACGCTATATATATATATGTGTATGTGTATGTGTGTGTGTGTGTGTATATATATATATATATATATATATATATATATATATATATATAACATATATTCATTTATATAAGCAAGCACATTTAAAATGTTGAAGATTGTATTTTTATTTATTTCTAGAGTATACCATAAAGCACAAACCCTTCCTTTCAGTGGATGAATGCAAACTCACCAAAGATGTAAATAATTGCTACGCCACTGCCAGCTCCCATGAGCCCTGCTATCCTGAGGACCATCTTCTTTGCATAGGCAGTATTTTCCTTCTGCTTCTTCTCTTGCTGCTCATCAGAACTTTTTCCACCTTCACCTTCTGCTGACTACAGAGAGAAACAAACACATATGGAAATAAATGGCCCTTCAGTATTATTGCTTATGCAAAGAAAGATGAATCAGCTAAAACCCATGAAGTCAACTAAGATTTCATTAATGAAATGACAGGTCACAATTACTGTTACTGAAAAATTTCTGAAATTCCTTTGCAATAAGACAGCTACTTTGAGATCTTGTATAGAGTGTCCTGGGAGATTGAAGTGTTCTCCTACTGGTTTCTCTGTCTTGTGATTCCTGATGTCAGATTTATGTCCATTTATCCTTTGGCGTAGGGTTTGGCCTGTTTGTCCAATATAAGAGCTGAAGGGCACTGTTGGCATTTGATGGCATACACAATGTTAGACAATGAGCAATTAAATAGTCCCGAGATGGTATGTTTGATGTTGTTGGGGCCAGTGATGGTGTTGTCCGGGTGTATGTGGCAGCAAAGTTGGCATCTGGGTTACAAGGTGTACATTCTTTGCTGTCTCTTCGGCTTGTAAACCGCCTTGGGTATTGTAAGATAGGAAGATGGTATACGAATTAAAAGTGATGATGATGATAGGGCGGTATATAAATTTAATTAATAACAATGATAATAATGATTATGAAGAACGGCTTAGGGAGCTGGGTATGTTTAGCCTGGAGAAGAGAAGGTTAAGGGGTGATATGATAGCCATGTTCAAATATATAAAAGGATGTCATATAGAGGAGGGAGGAAGGTTGTTTTCTGCTGCTCCAGAGAAGCGGACACGGAGCAATGGATTCAAACTACAAGAAAGAAGATTCCACCTAAACATTAGGAAGAAGTTCCTGACAGTAAGAGCTGTTCGACAGTGGAATTTGCTGCCAAGGAGTGTGGTGGAGTCTCCTTCTTTGGAGGTCTTTAAGCAGAGGCTTGACAGCCACCTGTCAGGAATGCTTTGATGGTGTTTCCTGCTTGGCAGGGGGTTGGACTGGATGGCCCTTGGGGTCTCTTCCAACTCTAGGATTCTATGATAATGAAGAACCAGCAGAAGGCGCAGCGCTGACGTCACGAGACCCCCTCCTCCCTCATCCGGGGACCCTCCCTCGCCCCGCCCACTCGCCTCACCTGCTGCTGCTTCTTGACAGCGTCCCTCAGGACGGCCTCCGTCAGCCCCACCCCGACCGCATGAGGGGGCGCCTGAGGAGGGACCCCCGCGCTCAGCGCTCGCCCGGGCACCGCCCAGGTGCCTCGCCGCTTCCACCGCCGGCAGCACCGCCCGCCAGAGCCGCCGCCGCCCTCCTGCAGCGCCCGCAGCCCGCCCGCCAGAGCCGCCGCGGACAAGGCGCGAGCGGCCGCCACAACCGCCGCCATCTTTCCTCGCGCTGCACTGAGCGGCGCATGCGCCCGGCTCGGCCAATCAGGCTCAAGGAATAGGAGAGGGCGAGGGGGGGAGAGGAGTAAGGACTAGGAAGCGCTCCAGCCAATCAGAGAGGTGAGAAAGGCAAGAAGCGGCGCCCACCGCCTTGGTCCCAACCGGCGCTGGCCAATCCGCCGACGTTTCCCGCCCACCTGTCGGCTCTCGGCCAATCACGCGTCCCACTAAATTGCCGGGTGTTTTCTTTAAAAAAAAAAAAAAAAATCTCTCCAGGGCGGGAACTCCGAGCGGACAGCGTGCCGCATTGTCCAATGGGAGGAGGAAACTGGGCGGGGCGAAGAGCAGAACTCCTTCTTATTGGTTAGGAGGCGGAAGCGGGCTTTTCCTGTCGGTACAGTGATTGGCGCTCCGCAGAGGAGGGGCCAGCTGCAAGCAGGAAACGGTGGCCGCCAAGGTTAAAGGGGCAGAGCACGTGCGCGGCCCCTGCCTTCCTCTAAGCCCCAAATGGCCCCACCCGCCTAGTCACCCACCACGAGGACACAAGCTCTCGTTGCTTTTTGGAATACTGCCTCCTGCAGTGCTGGCCGCCAACTTGGATGGATGGATGGATAAATAAATAAATAAATTGTATAGTAATAATTTATAATTTATTTAAAAGAGGGTTAAGACAAATTCGTGGAGTTATTGATAGCTCTGCCCTGCCTCCACCATTGGGAGGAAGCAGTGCTTCCCAAGGCCAGTTGCTGGAGCCCACAGGAGGGGGAGGACCCTTGGGCCGGTCTGGTCCTGGCTTGCAGGTTTCCCCACAGGATGCTGAGCTATATGGGCCAAGGGCAGGCTCCTATCTGCACAACCAATACCCAAGGATATGTCTGCCTAACAAAAGTTAATTGCAAATATTTGCATTGGCCATCCGCTTAGCGTTTTGTACTGGCACCAACTCCTGTCACTTTTCTCTCTTTGCAAGGTTGCAAATGGCGACTGACCCATTGTCACCTAACGAGC
This sequence comes from Darevskia armeniaca, assembly GCA_034641395.1. Classification (NCBI taxonomy): domain Eukaryota; kingdom Metazoa; phylum Chordata; class Lepidosauria; order Squamata; family Lacertidae; genus Darevskia; species Darevskia armeniaca. Next base: position 227,737 of record JAWWNF010000645.1, read on the forward strand.
TTCAATGCAAAATAGGTATATGGGCCTTATCTCCTATGTTCACACATTCTAATCACTACACTAAACTGGAACCTACTCTAAGAGGTATTGGTGTGCCCATGACTAAATTCACAGTAGAATCATAGAATTGTAGAGTTGGAAGGGACCCAGGAATAATATCTAGTCTAGACCCCTATAATGCAGGAATCGCAACTGAAGTATCCCTGACAGATGGCCATCCAACCTCTGTTTAAAAAGCTCCAAGGAAGGAGAGTCCACAACTTCCCTAGGGAGGCCGTTCCACTGTTGAACATATCTTATCCAGGGGTGTATCGGGGGGAGGGGGGCCTACTGGGGCAAAACAGCAGTCAGCTCTTGCCCTTCCAGCTCACACATGATATTGGAATACAGTAGAATCTGTGCAAGAGATACACCAAGACTTGTTCTTTTCATTCCTGTGAAATGTACTATGGAAAGTCTTTTACACCTCGACTACACCATTGAAGGTGGGAGCCAGAGAGCTGCTGTGGTGGCTAGCTCAGCCCATGATCAATAAATGCAGAAGACATGACTGGCACGAGGCCTACAGACACCATCAACTAAGAAAACCCCCACTGAGAAAACCTAGGCGGAAAACGGTCTTCTCAGCCCAACTGCAACATGAAACGTCACCTGCTCTGAACTCAGAAGGGTCTCTCCCCTTGTATTAAACATAAACAGCATTTAACACTCCAGGAGGGTTAAAAAGAAGATGACAACTGCAATCTGTTCTCTAGGAAACCTGGCTCCAGAAATAAGGCAGAAATAGCTTTAAAAGAAGACGATACAAACTCAATGGCTAGTAGCCATGCTTTGCCTCCACGGTTAGAAGCTGCAATGCTTCTGAATCCCAGTTGCTGGAAGCCACACGAGGGGAGAGTTGCTCTTGTGCTCAGGTCCTGCTTGCTAGGTTTCCCACAGGTGTCTGGCTGGCCACTGTGAGACCAGGATGCTGGACTAAGTAGGCCACTGGCCTGATCCAGCAGGCTCTTATGTCAAGTCTTGAATGCGGCGGTTTCTCTACCAAGGTGAACACAGCACAGGCGTAAGTGGTGGATGAGACTATTTTATTATAACAAGCTACACACTGGATGGCAGCAGAGGGCCTAAGGTGCTACGAGAAAGAGAGAGAAGGGAATACGGCTGTGCTCCACCCACAGGCTTCTGTTGAAGTCACTTTATGCATATTTGCAAGACTGTCCCCCAACCCCCCCCCCAAGAAAAAAGAAAACCACTTGCTGAGCTGGGGAAAGAAGCAGCAACAGAAAGAAAAAGAACACAGAAAATAAAACTTTCTTTGGAGCAAAACTGTACAAGGACATGCTGTACCAGTCTGCAGGTGATATGCTAAAGAAGAAGAAGAACGAAATAAAGCAGCCACCCACAGCACCCACACAAAAACGATTCTTCCTCTCTCTCTAGGCCTCCAGCAGCTTGCCAAGGAAGCGGAGGTTGAGGATCTTGAGCTGTTCATCCAAGTCCATGCAGACGATGCCATCCTCTCCGTCAATGTTCAACAGGACGCCGGTGGCCTCTCGGTCGTCTCCCAGGATGACCTTGACCTGCAGGATGGGGAGAAGCTCAGGGTCACTGATCCAAAAGCAGGAGCTACCCCTACCCTTCACTTCACCCCCCCCAAAAAAAACCACACTGGCCCAAGTGTACACAGATAGGGACCATTAACAAATGCAACAACTGAAAACGACCGTGATTAAAACGAAACAAGCAGCAGTTGTGTACGGTCTCCACCAAATGGGGTTGGCTGGCAGAGAGCCTCATACAAAAGTGCTCCCCTGGCCGCCCTCATTGCTGCTAGTTTCTTAACCCTCTCCTAGTATTGTCTTTCCCTCTGTGATCTGTGGCCGACCCCTGCAAATTCAGAAGGGGAGACCATCAACCACCACCGAGAATGAAAGATGGGGTTGAGCAAGAGCGCTCCTGTGTCAACCCTCTTCAGGACAGGAGAGCACAGTAACTTGGTGCAATGTGGCAACCTGCTTCCCCCCTGCCCTCCACTGTTTCGGACTATAAACTCTAATGGGAGTGGTAGCCCCAAACATCTTGGAAGGTATCAGGTTGGGGGAAGGCTGCCATACAATGTTTTTCCACTTTATTTTTTTAATTTTTTTTTAAAAAGATCATCACAGCAGAAGGACTTGAGACGGGAGAAACATCTTGCACGGACCTTATTGTTCTTGGTTGGTATCACAGGCTCCAGGTGCTCACTCGAAATGCTGACTACCTTCTCGCTGTCCTTAAGGTAGACTGAGCACATCCCACCCTGTCAGGGCAGAGGAGGAAGGAGGGACAGAGACAAAGAGGGGAGGGAGGAGGAGACAATCAAGGTGACCAGTTGCAGGTGTCAGGGCAAGCAAGCATTCCTGACTCTGGATGGTTTTGGAGCTGGTTGCTGCTTCTTCTTGATGCTCAAAATATAGTAAATTTGGGGCTGTACTAGGACTGTAAGATACCATGCATGCTGGGAGGGGCAGATATGTTGGCTAAAAGGACTTTCCAACAACCTTGGTCTACAGCAGGGTGGATAAAAATCATTTAAAAATAATAATAATAATTGTTTTTTTTTTTTTAAAATAAATTTAAATTGGATTTTTTAAAAAAAATTCTTTTGGAGGAAAAATCTTTCTAAAGATAGTTTTCTATTTAAGTTACATCATAGTCCAAAGGCTACTCATCAGGAAATAAGGATTTGTTTTTCATTCTAAGTCCTTTTTTTTTTAACCGTTTAACCACATCAGTTAACAAACATGGATACATATGCTATAATGTTATTGTTTTAGTTAAATAAATTGTTTGAATTGTTATTAAGGAAATGATTATACAGCAGAAAAGTTGTCCAAATATAAACAGTTAACTTCTTAAACCTCACCATAATTTCACAGTTCCAGTTACCAAGAACAAACTTAGTTGGTCTCTAAGGTGCTACTGGAAGGCATAATTTCATAATTATCTGCCTATGTATTTCTAATAGTATAACCAAATCAGTAATTTTTTATATAACTGTAAAAACTCTGAAAATTTATTATTCCAAAAATGAAACCTTCATCTGGTTGTAAATATTAAGATTATACCAGCAAGTATGAGTCTTTCTGTAAAAAAAATGATTTAAATTAAGTCTTACTGACTAGAGATTTAAGCCCACTTCCGCCCCTGAATAGGAGGTGGAACTGCAGGCTTCAGGACCCGATCACAAGTACAGAGGCTGAGAGCTCAGCCCTGTACGATTGGTGGGTTTCCCGCCCACATCACTCGCGGGCCGACCAATCAGGTCAACCGGGGGCGTGTCTTGGTAAGGGGCGCTCAGAATTGGGGCAGGGGAAGGAGTAGGGGCAAGAAAACTACACAGACTCCTCTGGAGTATGAAGAGCGCCTAAACAAATCCCTGGCTGTTTTTCACGCCTCACCCAAAACATTGGCTCCCAGTACGTTTCCGAGCACAATTCAAAGTGTTGGTGCTGACCTTTAAAGCCCTAAATGGCTTCGGTCCAGTATACCTGAAGGAGCGTCTCCACCCCCACCGTTCAGCCCGGACACTGAGGTCCAGCGCCGAGGGCCTTCTGGCGGTTCCCTCACTGCGAGAAGCAAAGCTACAGGGAACCAGGCAGAGGGCCTTCTCGGTGGTGGCGCCCGCCCTGTGGAACGCCCTCCCAGCAGAGGTCAAAGGGATCAACAACTATCTGACATTCAGAAGATACCTCAAGGCAGCCCTATTTAGGGAAGTTTTTAATGTTTAATAGATTATTGCATTTTAATGTTCTGTTGGAGCCGCCCAGAGTGGCTGGGGAAGCCCAGCCAGGTGGGCAGGGTATAAATAATAAATTTCATTTCATTAGACACAAGGGCCACTGGTGAACAAGCCCAGACTAGGGCAGAATGTCCGAATGGCTCCTTTTTCTTGAGTCCAGGCCTTAGCTAGACACTATGCAGGACAAAAATGCCCTGCTCTGCTCCTATTGGGTTTGAGCAATGGGAAGCTCTGCTACTGAACCCTGTCCAACTCTTTTAATCTCCCCCCCCACCCCGGTTCCCCTCCGTCTCCTGACCAACCCAGGCAAACCCAACCCAGGCAAACAGCCATATCCATCCATCCACTTACGGTCATGCTGCGGATGACTCCGGTCTGCCCCACGACCTGGCTGTCCAAGTAGGTGTGACGAACTTTGACCTGGATGTCGGTGGTGACCCAGTCGCTGGAGCTCTGCTCGATCCCGGAACCAGGTGTGTGAGGGTTGTAAGCTCCTGGAGAGGGAGCCCCTGGAGTCATAGGGCTGTAGCCCACTGGGCTGGGGCTGGGGCTAGCCTGGAGAGACAGAGAGACAGAAAATCAACGAGTTATCAGGGTTTGGTTGGCGTCAAAAGCGAAACACATCTCTGTAGATTGAACAGAATGTACTGTTGTGATTTTTGTCCAAGTCGAGTGGCACCAGCTGCTCGCAGGACTGGTTTCACTTTTGCCTTTTTAACAGACCCGTGAGAAAGTTGGCTTTATCATTTCCTGCCTGGAATGTTTTTGATTCACTGTACTGTTGTAATATGAGCCTTTGGGCTCTTATTCTCTCCTGGCTAGTCCTCAAGCTGGAAGGACGGCTAAATGGCAGCACCGTGTAAAACCGGGCTGGCAGCAGAGAATCTCTCTCTGCACAATTACTATGAATAAATTAGATTAGCCTAAATTAACGGCTTGTGAGTGTTGTTCTTCCAATCTGGGAACAATCGCATATGACTGCGTCTCCGGACTCTCTGTAGCCGGGAATGTGCGCACACGGATGTGCTCTGGTTTGGGGCAGTCTCACAACCTGCCCCAGCCGGGGTATATCATAACATGTACTGCTAATTAGACATCTATAGGATTATGCTGCTGTAACACATGTTCCTTGGCTCCCAATAATATTTGGGAATTGGAGTCACATCCCCACCTTCTTTAGGGATACATAAAAAAGACCTGCATACTCTGAGCGAAGGCAGAAGGAAGCTCCTGAAGTTGGCCTGGGAATGTTTTTTACCATTTACCATTTATGAACCACCCTGAGATCCATAGACGATTTGGGCCTGCAAATCAATTGCAGAAATGCAAAGAGCTAAAGATCTTGCCATGTGCACAGTTACATGCATTGTAGCTCTTGTGCCACATATAAATCAACCTGTGCCTCTGTGTCTAAACACAGAAGCAGACAGTCAGTATTACTATTTATTACATTTTACACCTTCTATGATACAAGCGCACACGTTCTTTGTGGGAGAGAGAAAATCAGCCCGCAAGCCTTTAGCTGCTTTCAAGGACAGCAGCCTCAAAGCCATGCTTTGGGTTGCGTGTATTAATGAGAGCCAAACCCTACCCAATCTCAGCCGTACCTGGTAAGCCATGGGCGACGGTGTCGGGTGGTAGCTGGCTGGAGAGTGGGTGTTTTGGTAGCCTACCGGGCTAGGCGCCACTTGATGGAAACTCTGCGGGCTTGGACTCGGCTGGTAGGAGCCCTGCGGGGATGGAACGGCGTAGGGAGAAAACTGGTCTGTGTTATACCTGCCAAGAGAGAGAGGGCTTTGGTCAGGAACAGGGAGGGAGGGAGGGAAACACAGTCAGTCACTGCCCTCCCCCAGTTGCTCCCTCAGATTAAGCCAGGGGTAGGCAACCTAAGGCCCAGGGGCCGGATGCGGCCCAATCACCTTCTAAATCTGCCCAGTGGATGGTCCGGGAATCAGCGTGTTTTTACATGAGTAGAATGTGTGCTTTTATTTAAATTGCATCTCTGGGTTATTTGTGGAGCATAGGAATTCGTCCACCCCCCCTCAAAATATAGTCTGCCCCCCCCAAGGTGCTGACCTTTAAAGCCCTAAATGGCTTTGGTCCAGTATACCTGAAGGAGCGTCTCCACTCCCACCGTTCAGCCCGGACACTGAGGTCCAGTGCCAAGGGCCTTCTGGTGGTTCCCTCACTACAAGAAGCCAAGTTACAGGGAACCAGGCAGAGGGCCTTCTCGGTAGTGGCACCCGCCCTGTGGAACGCCCTCCCTTCAGATGTCAAAGAGAACAACAACTACCAGACCTTTAGAAGACATCTGAAGGCAGCCCTGTTTAGGGAGGCTTTTAATGTTTAATAGATTATTGTATTTTAATGTTCTGTTGGAAGCCGCCCAGAGTGGCTGGGGAAACCCAGCCAGATGGGCGGGGTATAAATAATAAATTATTATTATTATTATAGTCCGGCCCACCACATGGTCTGAGGGACAGTGGACCGGCCCACGACTGAAAAAGGTTCTGGACCCCTGGATTAAGCTCTGGGGTATTACACTCAGAAAATTGGCATCCTGAATTCTTTGGGTGAACAGAATTCACTCCACAGAAGAGAACTGTAAAACACTAAGAAATTCACCCACATCTCAGGCAAATAAAATCCTTTTTGTTTTGCTTTCTCCATTCGCAGAGATCAAGAGAGTTCTATGATGTCCAGGGGTAGGAGGGAGGAGGCAATACAAATCCTGCAAGAAGCAACAACCCCCCCCCATCCAACTCCAGAGCACTTACATAGCTGGGGTCCCAGGCGTCTGAGGGTTGTACGGCGGGTTAACCTGCGGGGAAGAAGGGTCGGGATAGCCAGGAGTCTGGGGGTTGGGGGTTCCGCCGTAGCCTTGTGGAGAAGGGGTGGGCTCGTCGTCAAAACCATAGTCGAACTCTTCATCCGCCCTACAGGGTTGGGGGAGGCAAAAGCGGTCAGCTGGGCCCAAATGGATTCTCGCCTCTCCATCCATCCCCTTGCCCTGAAACCCACCCTCCTCCTCCTCCGATGAGGAACACCAACCTGGAGGGCGTGTTGGGGTTGTTGGGGTCCCAAGCCCCACTCTGTGCGGGTGTCCGGCTGCCGTCGTGCAAGGGGGTTTGAGAGCCGTAGTGAGGAGTCCGGTTGCCTGAAAGATGGACGCATGTCATGAGATTAGCACCCAAGACCAGAGGGTGAAAAAGGCAGCATTTTTTACACGTATACCAGTGCTATCCTGGAAATCTCCTTTCTCTTCCTTAATTTATTCTGCTCCTTAAAATTAGTAAGAAGAAGAAGAGTTTGGATTTGATATCCCGCTTTATCAGTATCCTAAGGAGTCTCAAAGCGACTAACATTCTCCTTTCCCTTCCTCCCCCACAACAAACACTCTGTGAGGTGAGTGGAGCTGAGAGACTTCAGAGAAGTGTCACCCAGCAGCTGCATGTGGAGGAGCGGGGAAGCGAACCCAGTTCCCCAGATTACGAGTCCACCGTTCTTACACCACACTGGCTCTCAGTAACTTTATTGAGCTGCGGTTCTCTAACCAACAGGAAACCACACCCAACGGGTAAGACCTGACTGTTTCCCCCACCCCTGCCCCCAAGTGGGGTCCCCCCCTCTCCATCCTCTACTCACCATCGTGCGACGGAGTCTGTGACCCATACATCGGCGTGCGGGACCCTGACCCGTACATGGGTGTCTGAGAACCATACATGGGTGTCCGTGCGTAAGTGGAGGTCATGCCACCCGGTCTCCTTGAACCGCTGCCAGAGGGGGAAAGGGAAATGCTGGTTAAATAACAGAATCTGGACACCCCCCTTCACTTTCTAGAAAAGAACAGACCCTGCATTCCCCAGGCGTAAGGAGGAGCCATCCATGCATTCTCCATGTGGGCTGAGGCCAATGGGAGTCCGTCATCTAAACCCCGCCCCTGCAGCCTGCACGGCCAATGAACGGCCGGGGATGCTGGGAGTTGTAGTCCAGCAATGCAAGGAAGGTTGCAGGCTCCCAAACCTAGTCCAAATCCCCTGGTGCTTTAAGATGATTTGCACTAAAAGCTGGGCCAGTCTTAGGTACTGGCTCTGATCGGAAGGTCCGTGAGAGGTTCAAGTAACTCAACCAGTTTGGTGGAATCATCTTTCCGTTGGGGTAACATAAAACCTCTGCTCTCTTCTTCAGCGCATCCACGATCCCTTAATGCAGGGAGCTCTTCTGTGCCTCTGGGAATCCCAGGTAGAAGTGGATCCCCATCTAGTGTATATTACCAGTGCGGGTACAACAGGGGGAGGGAACTTGTGGGCACCGGACTACAACTTCCCCATCCCTGACCACTGGCCTGAGTCCAACAACTTCTGGCAGACCCCATAGGTCCCCCCCCTCCGCCCCACCAGGGCTTGCAGGAGTTCGGTGTCTAAAGTGTCTCCCTGTGCTGCCCCTCTGCACCCCTTATTCCACCCTGAACCCAAACACACTGCCCTGCCGGCTCTTACAAGGTCGTGAGACGCTGTCGGTCCACAGAGATGGTCTGGCAGGTGGAATGCAGCTCCACGCGGGCGGTGGATTCCGTGGCATCCTTGACCATGCCAATGTAGCCTGTGAGAGATCGGAACCAAGCTTGTTAACCTGGGACACCTAGGGGGCCCTGCCAAACAAAGCCAACTTCCTCCCCCACACGTCTGGGAAACGGAATCCCTCGTCTGTGGGCGTCTACCACTGCAAAATCATTTTCATTTAACTGCGGGTCACTTACAATCCCAGGGCTTCATGGGGTGATAATCCTGGCAGAGGCGAGTTAAGAACATAAGAAGAGCACTGCTGGATCAGACCAAAGGCCCATCTAGTCCAGCATCCTGTTCTCAGTGGTCAACCAGACACCCATTGTGGTAAACCTGCAAGCGCAACCTGAACCCATGCTCTATGAATCCGTCTAATAGTTGCATACCAAGGGACCTCTAACCTCATGCAGCTACCACCTCTAGGGAAGGTAACGACACTCAATTCAGCTTTTCAGGAGTACTGGGAGTTCTTTTCAAACGCAGGTGGCACTGTGGTCTAAACCACTGAGCCTAGGGCTTGCTGATCGGAAGGTCGGCGGTTCGAATCCCCACCACGGGGTGAACTCCCGTTGTTCAGTCCCAGCTCCTGCCCATCTAGCAGTTCGAAAGCACGTCAAAGTGCAAGTAAATAGGTACTGCTCCAGGCGGGAAGGTAAACGGCATTTCCGTGCGCTGCTCTGGTTCGCCAGAAGCGGCTTAGTCATGACCTGGAAGCTGTCTGCGGACAAACGCTGGCTCCCTCGGCCTACAGAGCAAGATGAGCGCCGCAACCCCAGAGTCGTCCGGGACTGGAATTAACTGTCAGGGGTACCTTTACCTTTATCTTAGGAGTTTTTTCCAAAACAGTTTTCCCAGTCCTGTCCTAATTAATGTGCTGCAGAACTAACGGGAGACAACCTGGAAACACTGCTGTTTTAATCACTTTAATATTGTATTTTTAACCTGTTCCAGGACCCAATAGTAAAAGGTGGGAAAGAAATCTTATAGTAGTAACACAGCCTTCTATCCCTTAAGCCTCTATCAGTTGCTTCCCTCAATCAAGGGCAAGAACTTGGACCGTGTTCCTGCCCCCGAGCGAGGGGACAGCTTACCTTTGTAGGGGCCTTGGGAAATCCGCACGGTCTGCCCAATGAGGTCGTTATCTCTGCGCCCGCGGCCTCGGCTCATCCCGCCTCCTCCAAAGCCGCCGCGCTGCCCTGCGGAGTGGGAGGAGGAACACGGAGGTGTAGCACAGACACACAAACGTGTTGCTTGTCGGAAACGTCATCGGAGCAAGCCCGGGAAGATGCAAAATGTGCATCTTCCCCTCTGCTGTAGCCGTGCACAGCCTCCCCCACCAATCCCATCAATTAAATTTGTATACCACCCTACACCCATACACCTCAGGGCACAACGTAAAAATTACAATACAGTGGTACCTTGGTTTAGGAACAGCTTAGTTTATGAACACAGGTGGCGCTGTGGGTTAAACCACAGAGCCTAGGGCTTGCCGATCAGAAGGTTGGCGGTTCGAATCCCTGTGATGGGGTGAGCTCCCGCTGCTCGGTCCCTGCTCCTGCCAACCTAGCAGTTCGAAAGCACACAGTGCAAGTACAGTGGTACCTCGGGTTAAGTACGCTTCAGGTTAAGAACTCCGCTAAGAACAGAAATTGTGCTCTGGCGGCGCAGCGTCAGCAGGAGGTCCCATTAGCTAAAGTGGTGCTTCAGGTTAAGTACGCTTCAGATTAAGAACGGACCTCCGGAACGAATTAAGTACTTAACCCGAAGTACCACTGTAGATAAATAGGTACCGCTGCAGCGGGAAGGTAAACGTCATTTCCGTGCGCTGCTCTGGTTTGCCAGAAGCGGCTTAGTCATGCTGGCCACACGACCTGGAAGCTGTACGCCGGCTCCCTCGGCCAATAATGCAAGATGAGCGCCACAACCCCAGAGTCGTCCGTGACTGGACCTAATGGTCAGGGGTCCCTTTACCTTTAGTTTATGAACAACTTGGATTAAGAATGCTGCAAACCTGGAAATAGGTGTTTTGGTTTGTGAACTTTGCCTTGGAAGCAGAACATGTTCCACTTCCTGTTGAGTGTAAATTGAGTCCCCTGATACTATGGGAAAGCACGTCTTGGTTTAAGAACAGACTTCCAGAACAGATTTAGATTGTAAACCAAAGTACCACTGTATATAAAAAAAAACAGAAAATACATAACAAAAGCGAAGACAACCCAGTAATTCCCCCTTGCACCACACATTTTTTAAAGGGCATCAGATGTCAATCAACCTTTCCCACTGGCAAAGAAGAAGCAGGTGCGTGTCAGCGTCCAGTTTTGGAGGGATATGATATTTGTTTTAGTGCCCAGAATAATAGACTCGCAGCTTATTCGGCGGCTCCCTTGTTCCTTCCAGTCTCCTGCTGCTGCTCATTTCCAGCAGTGCTTCTCCTTGCTGGGGGGGGGGGGCAGAATGGGGAAACGGGTGCAACTCAGTTCCCAGGACACAGCAGCATACGCACCTCCGGCGCTGGGATGCATGGGACTGTTGATGCGAGGACTCATGGGCTGGAAGCCACCAATGGTGAAGTTTGTGACGTCTCGGGGCTGGGGAATAAGAGAAATGAAAAGTTCAGAAAACACCAGTAACCCCCCCCCCCTAATCTGGGTCAATGCCTCGGAAAAGGAGTCAGTGAGGAGAAGGAGGGGGAGAGGGTGCTCTTGCTTTTGGTGGTGGGGTGGGTGGGTCCCAGAGCAATCTTTTTCTTCCTCTAACACCAGAACCCGTGGGCATCTAACAATGCTGATGTTGGGAGATTCAGGATGGGAAAAAACAAAGCACCTTTTAACACAGAGCATAGTTAAAACTATGGAAATGGCTACGACAGGAGGAAATGATGGCTACTAGACACCATGGCTCTACTTTGAATCCCAGTTGCAGGAAGCTGCAGGGGGGGAGAGGGCTGCTCTTGTGCTGGGGTCCTGCTTGCAAGCTCCCCATGGAGGCCCCTGGTTGGCCACTGTGATTACAGGACTGCCTGGCCAGAGTGGTGCATGCTGTGGTTATCTCCCGCTTGGACTACTGCAATACGCTCTACATGGGGCTCCCTTTGAAGGTGACCTGGAAACTGCAATTAATCCAGAATGCGGCAGCTAGACTGGGGACTGGGAGTGGCTGCCGAGACCACATAACACCGGTCCTGAGAGATCTGCATTGGCTCCCAGGACGTTTCCAAGCACAATTCAAAGTGTTGGTGCTGACCTCTAAAGCCCTAAACGGCTACAAAGGCCCAGTAGACCTGAAGGAGCATCTCCACCCCCATCGTCCACCCGGACACTGAGGTCCAGCTCCGAGGGCCTTCTGGTGGTTCCCTCCCTGTGAGAAGTGAGGTTACAGGGAACCAGGCAGAGGGCCTTCTCGGTGGTGGCGCCTGCCCTGTGGAACGCCCTCCCATCAGATGTCAAGGAAATAAGCAGCTATCCTATTTTTAAAAGACATCTGAAGGCAGCCCTGTTTAGGGAAGTTTTTAATATTTAATGCTGTATTGTTTTTAACACTCGATTGGGAGCCGCCCAGTGGCTGGGGAAACTCAGCCAGATGGGTGGGATACAAACAACAACAACAACAACAGAATGCTGGACAAGATGGGCCAATGGCCTGACACAGCAGGATCTTATTATTTATTATTTGTTAAATTTGTAGGCCACCCTATACCCTCAGGGTGGTTCACAACATAAAATCACAATTTCTGTTTGGCCGTTATGGGAGGCAGGTTGCTGGACTAGAATAGATTTGGGGCAGGGGGTAGGATTCAACTACAATGAGCAGACCTCGTTCTCCATGCACAAACCCGCTTAGCGCTTCGTTGAATTCCACCCGTTTTTTTATTTCTTTAGAATCTTACTGTTGTTGTTGATAATATGCACACCTCCAGGTGAACACATCTCAGCGCCACCATTTTTAGAAAGGACATCAGGGATCCAGCATTGCTACTAGCTGCCCTCTGACTAAGACCTTTGATAACCTTGCGATGTAGAGAAGTTGGTTGGAGGGGTAACCCTAAGGCCCAGTAAAGTTTACACGAAGCAAATTGTTTTCGCTCATCCACAATGGTCTGTCGCAGCTGTCGAATTGAGTAGCCCTTCAGGTTTCACAAGGTCCTAAGAGCCTTTGCCAGCAACTGCTGGTTGGTCAGAGGGGTTGCAACCAAGACTAACGTGCCCCTCCTGAGAGGTGAACTCCTTTCCCTTCTTACCTTTGAGCCTCCGGCCAGAACCAAATAGCGTGTTTTGCACACAAACATGCCCCCGTTTTCCACCAGCTTCTTGCAATGCAGGAAAGCGAAACTCCTGAAGAGGTGGCGGATCTCGCCCTCGCGACTCTGGAAGGAGAGGGAAGCAGCAAGGGGCGCTTTAGTACAATGGCAGCGAGCGTAGCCTGGGTTGTGCTGGAGGCCACGCCCTCCACACAACAGGCAGGCAGAGCCGTCAGATGCAATGGGCAGGATCCACCCCCAGCTGTGCAGCTCAGCACCCTTGGAGGCCAGCCTGCCCTGCGCCTCACCAGGTGGGGCCCGTCGATGACTTTCACGATGTCTTTGACGTGGATGTTGTTCTGCTCAGAGTCCAGCGCCACGGCAAAGCGGTTGTCCTTCTTCCGGTTCACAGCCTGGTGCCGGACTGTCACCACTTTGCCGTACATGTTGAGGACCTGGGGGGGGGGGGAACGGAGAAAAGGCTCAGAGCCGCAGGGTTGGGAGATGTGGAAGGTGGGAAAATACACGCTCAGCTCCCTGGGATTCTCTGATGAATGTTGTATAATGAGTGTCAGGGATGTGCCCTCCCCTGCCAGTCCGGCACTGAGTGGGTACCGGCAGCCTCAGCCTCTGTTGTCGACGGACACGTCTTCCAGTGAGTCTACCAGCTCCTCCTCGGGGGAGGAGTTGTTACTGGGAGGGAATCAGGTGGGGAGAGGTCTCCAGGATGATGCAGAGAGAGACCTAGCACCGCTCAGCAGACCCACCCGGAGGGGGAGACGCCGTTTCTGGTGCCCGCTTTACACAGAAGGAGGAGGCGGCACTTTAGGGTGCCGAGACTCTGGTGTTGGCGCCATAACAGGAGGGGGGCACTTCCGGATTCTGCTAGCGACTAGATGCGTCATGTTTTAGGATAGCTCCGCACTGTACATACTTTGCACAATAAAATAGTTGAAAGACAAGACGGACTTGGTCTTTACTCATGAGCAACCGTTAAGCGAATCTGACAATGAGCGAGGCATGCTATGTCCTTGCGCACGCGTGCATACACAAGGTCAGCTGAAGGTAAAAGGTAAAGGACCCCTGGACGGTTAAGTCCAGTCAAAGGCGACTATGGGGTTGCGGCGCTCATCTCGCTTTCAGGCCGAGGGAGACGCGTTTATCCACAGACAGCTTTCCGAGTCATGTGGCCAGCAGGACTAAACCACTTCTGGCACATTGGGACACCGTGACAGAAACCAGAGCGCACGGAAACGCCGTTTACCTTCCCGCCGGAGCGGTACCTATTTATCTACTTGCACTTTGACGTGCTTTCGAACTGCTAGGTTGGCAGGAGCAGGGACCAAGGAACGGGAGTCCCCCCCGTCGCGGGGATTCGAACCGCTGACCTTCCGATCGGAAAGCCCTAGGCTCTGTAGTTTAACCCACAGCATCACCTGTGTCCCTTCACAAAGGTAAAAGATAAAGGGACCCCTGACCGTTAGGTCCAGTCACGGACGACTCTGGGGTTGCGGCGTTCATCTCGCTTTACTGGCCGAGGGAGCCGGCGTACAGCTTCCGGGTCATGTGGCCAGCATGACTAAGCCGCTTCTGGCAAACCAGAGCAGTGCACGGAAACGCCGTTTACCTTCCCACCAGAGCGGTACCTATTTATCTACTTGCACTTTTACGTGCTTTTGAACTGCTAGGTTGGCAGGAGCAGGGACCGAAGAATGGGAGCTCACCCCGTCACGGGGTTTCGAACCGCCGACCTTCTGATCGGCAAGCCCTAGGCTCTGTGGTTTAGACCACAGCGCCACCAGCTGAAAATGACTTATTGTGCCTTAACCATTAAGAGATCCCAAGTGAACATTCTTGCTTTATAATTTCTGAACAAACCACATTCGTCAGTTCTGGATTTGATCCATTAAGGAAAACAAAGTAAAATAGCACCACACAAAATGCAAGGCAGTCTCATCTCTGGTGGAAGGAATGGAAGGCAGCAACACCCATAACCCAACCAACCGGCAAAGGCAGCCCCCACCTACCTGGAAGGTCTCCCGCTCCAGGCGGACAATGACCCCCACTGTCTCGGGGTCCAGCTGCACCAGCTCCCCCCACTCGTGCTGGCCGCCAACATCCACCCCAGAGGCTGTCTCAGAGCAGAGCTGAAGGTCTCGGGGGAGGACTTTGAGCTGCAGGAGGGAAGGGAGTAATCTCAAAAAGGCACTTTGGATATTTTGACTTACATAACAAAGCACAGATGCAGAAAGGAGAGGTAATTATGAGCTTGGTTCAAAGGCAGCAGGCTGGAGATGTGCGAGTGTTCTACACTGTCTCGCCAGAGTGGTGCATGCTCTAGTTATCTCCCGCTTGGACTACTGCAATGCGCTCTACGTGGGGCTACCTTTGAAGGTGACCCGGAAACTACAACTAATCCAGAATGCGGCAGCTAGACTGTTGACTGGGAGTGGCTGCCGAGACCACATAACACCGGTCCTGAAAGACCTACATTGGCTCCCAGCACGTTTCCGAGCACAATTCAAAGTGTTGGTGCTGACCTTTAAAGCCCTAAATGGCTTCGGTCCTGTATACCTGAAGGAGCATCTCCACCCCCATCGTTCAGCCTGGACACTGAGGTCGAGTGCCGAGGGCCTTCTGGCGGTTCCCTCACTACGAGAAGCCAAGTTACAGGGAACCAGGCAGAGGGCCTTCTCGGTAGTGGCACCCACCCTGTGGAACTCCCTCCCTTCAGATGTCAAAGAGAACAACTACCAGACCTTTAGAAGACATCTGAAGGCTGCCCTGTTTAGGGAGGCTTTTAATGTTTAATAGATTATATTTTAATGTTCTGTTGAAAGCCGCCCAGAGTGGCTGGGGAAACCCAGCCAGATGGGCGGGGTATAAATAATAAATTATTATTATTATTATTATTATTATTATTATTATTATTATTATTATTATTATATTACAGTGGTAAGATACACATTGCCAAAGACCAACGAGACTCTCGAGACATCCCACCACCACCAAGGCCAATACAGAGGCTGTTTTTTCTCTGCCTGCCAGCCCCACTCACCTCGTGCATTGTGAGGTCGGAGAAGAGGATTACGAAGTTCTCCTCCACACGGACAATCAGCCCCGTGTCGCCCTCAAAGCGGCCGGCAATCACCTTCACATGGTCCCCCATTTTGAAGTATTTGCGCAACTCCTGGGCCGGGAATTCTAGCATGTCCTGGTGGGGGAGGAGGAGGAGGGAGAACAAAGAATTGCTGGGAACCGCAGGAAGGGAGAGGGCTCTTGCGCTTGAATCCTGCTTGTGGTTTTTCCATAATAGGCATCTCGCTGACCACAGCGAGACCAGGATGCTGGACTAGGTGGTCCTCTGGGCAGATCCAGCAGGCCCTTCTTATATTCCGTCACGGTCAACGAAGCCAGCCAGTAAAAAAAAGCAGAGTGTGTCTCATGCAGGCATCTCATCTAGGATGCTGGACTCAATGGGTCTTAGGCCTGATCCAGCAGGACTAAAGGTGTCTGTGCTCATCCTTGCCGCAAGCAGGCACTCCCCCCCCCCCAGCAGCGAGGGCTCCCTTCCATGTCACATTTCAGCTTGCGGTTATAGATATTGCTTGGCAAACAGCCTACATTGGCTGTTCCCTGACTTTGGGGGCCAATGTCCCCTTGGCTCCATAAATTAATCCCCAGTGCCTCCTGCCCTACAGAAAGCATTATTCAGAACAGAGGTCCACACGGCCCATGTAAGTAAAATGGTAACACAATACAATTCAGAACAGTGACCACGGATTGCACATCTATTCGAAACCCAATTAAAACTATTTAGGTTGAATTAATTCAATGAAGCTGATGAACTTGAGAGAGAGGAAGGGAGAAGACAGGGAGTCACTGTACCTTGAGGTCTTCGTGCTTCGGCATGATGGTGATCTTGTTCCCGTCCACGCTCAGGATCTTGCCCTGCAGGTTGATCAACTCCCCCTCACACACCTCCACATTGTCGCCGGGCTGGAAGTTGTGCTCCCGCTCCTTCCCTGAAAGTCGGAAGGAGGTAAGTGAGGCGGCGCAACCTGGGCAACTTGCCACAGCCCCCTTCCTGAGAGAGGACAGCGTGCGGCGCGTTCCAACGGCCTTGGCCTCCCTGGAAGGCGCAATGGAGGCTGTGGGTCCTCTTGGCGAGGATCTGCGTGAGCTAGGAGCGAGTGCCTGGCGAGTCACGGAGGAGCACACCAGAGGCCATAGCCTTACCTGTGCTTTCCGTCACCACCTCCAAGTCAATGCCTTCCGGTTGGTCTTCGAATTTCTCCAGCTCGGACAGAGTGGGCTTCACTCCTTCTGTGATCTGACGATACCCAGAAAACAGCCCGGGTGGTTTGGAGGGGGAGAGAAAGCGAAAGGACACAGAGCAGGCTGAGGGGGTGGGAAGGACAGAGGCAGCACCATCTATTCTAGACCAATACTGAACTTTTTCAAAGGCCTCTCCACTTTCCATCTCTCTCCTTGCTTCTGCCATGACTGATTTGCAGATCTCACACCCCGGGGACGTTGATTGCATCGGGAGGGACTACCCAGGGCACATCAGCACCAGCAGATGCAAAGTAGACACTGCTGGGTGCCCGTCAGAGAACCCAGTCCTGGTCTGGCTGGACCAATGCCTTCTCACTAGGTTCAAGTCAGCCTCCAGTGCAGAATGTCAGCCACCTGCCATTTCCTCTTACACAACAAGGGTCTATACCACAGGAGTCCTCCTCCACCCACCCTGTTGCTCAGGGGCCCCCCAATCCTCACCACGGCAGACATAGCAAAGCTCTTGAAGAGGAAGCCCTTCCTGCTGTAACGATTCCCCTCAAAGATGAGGAAATCCCCATCGGAGGCCACGTCGCCCCCCAAAGACCTGGAAACGAAGGGATGGAGAGGCTTAGCAGTTAGCGTGACCAGCAGCAAGAGAGCAGCTGCTGGGGGGGGGGAAGGACCCTTGGAGCCCCAGCTGCACCCAGGGCAGGAGGCAAGGCCATTACATTCCAGGAGCAGCATGCAGCCAGGCTAGAGATGGACAAACTGGGCCTGCATTGGTTCCCCAGGAATACAGAGCCTGCAGCTGCCATCACTCAGCCAGCAGTCTTCCTGCCCTGGGCTCCCCCTCTCAGACATTCAGCATCTGCCTCCTCTCCAAATCTGGACCACCCCCGCCCTTCCGGACTCTCACCGGATCTTTTCGGCATCAAATAGGCGCTGCGGCGGACGCTTGAACTTCTTCCGTTTGGCAAACCAGTCTTTCTGAAATGGGAGAGGAAGAGGCAGGGTTTGTGACGGGAGAAGCAACCCAGGAAGTGTGGTTTTAGAGAGAATTTAAAGGTATAAGTGGCTAATCCCCAGCTAGGGGCCTCACCTGCCTCTGCCCCCTGGGCAAGACCCCAAAATTTTGGAGGCAGAGGCAAAAATAAAATAAAGGAGACAATCATAAAGGAGAGGACTGGGTGTGTCCAGTGTGCACATGCAGGAGTGTGAGTAGCCACGCCCACTTCTGGCCACGCCCATTGATGACCAGAACACCCCAACTCATCCAATGGGCCAAGGGTGAAGGCAGCTTACAGGGGAGAAAAGGTCCGTTTGCTCTTGTTTTAGGGAAACGAGTTTCTGAATTACACTGGAGCCAACGGACCTCCAGTCTCTGCAGACCCTGCTCCCAAAAGTGGCTGCTTCTGTTTTGACACCCCAAAGGGTTAAAATGAAGCACCTCTTTTCCCTTTCACAGCCCACCAAACCTGGAGCAACCAGAGGCAGAAAACAGAGGCCCAGCGGAAGCACCCAAAAGGTGCCCTGGTGAAGGGAGGCTCCTGCAATGAGTCGAGCCAACGTACCAGGCTCATGCGGGCTTTGATGCGGTCGAAATCGATACGGGGAATCATCTTCAGGGAAATCTGGTTCTGGCTGGGCTCCACATAATCCACCTAAGGGGAAAGGAGGGAAAAGACGTTGGTCGGTTGAACGGATTACAAGCAACACAGCTCAAGCACAAACTCCTTGCTCAAAGGCAGGGTTCTCTATCCTCCAACTTGTGCAATCCAGACTATAGGATTCTCCATGTAGCATGCACAAAACAGTTACTAACACAGAGAAGAAGAAGAGGAGGAGTTAGGATTTGATATCCCGCTTTATCACTACCCGAAGGAGCCTCAAAGCGGCTGACAATCTCCTTTCCCTTCCTCCCCTACAACAAACACTCTGTGAGGTGAGTGGGGCTGAGAGACTTCAAAGAAGTGTGACTAGCCCAAGGTCACCCAGCAGCTGCATGGGGAGGAGCAGAGACGCGAACCCGGTTCACCAGATTACGAGTCTACCGCTCTTAACCACTACACCACACTGGCACTGCACCACACAGAGCAAAAATGGCTGACAAACACCAGCCTATGACCTCTCAGGTTGTTGCCACCTTCTGAGGTAAGATGAACAGCTATGAGGAGATTCCGACTAAACATCAGAAAGAATTCCTGACGGTAAGAGGCGTTCAACATTGGAACAGAATCCCTTAGAAGCTGGTGGGCTCTCCTTCATTGGATGTTTTTAAAGAGAGGATGGATGGCCATCTGTCAGGGATACTTCAGTTGCGATTCCTGCATTATAGGGGTCTAGACTAGATATTATCCCTGGGTCCCTTGCAACTCTACAATTCTGTGATCCTACGCAAGGCATCTGAGAAGTGGAAGTTGCTGCTTTTTTGAAAGCAGGTCAAAAGCTTTCAGGGCAGGCAGGACACCGCTGTGATTCTGCATTGCAGGGGGGTGGACTAGATGACTTGAGGGACCTATCCCAACCCAGCCATTCTGTGATGCTATGACTTGTCTATTCTTTTGCCTGTGTAACTTGGCAAAGCACCACACACGCAGCAACTAGAAAAATAAGCTAAGCCCTGTTGAGTTCATACACACTCTCCCTAAGCCTCATAACCCAGGGGGAAGGAGACCATCTAAAGTGGAGCAAGGCGGCAAAGGGGATTGGTCCGAGCTGCTCTCAGAAATTAGAAGAGAGATAAAGGAAAGTGAGAAAAAAATTGAGAATAAATTAACAGAGGTGCAGAAAACGATTGACCAGAAAATAGAAAAATCCGTAGCAGATCTGTCAGGACAAATTAAGGACTTAAAAGTCAAAACACAGGCCATGGAAGAACAAAATTTTAAAAATTCAAAAAGAGCTGAAACCCGCCTTGCGAGTTGAACGTTTTGGCTCCAGAATGCTGCAAACCCGGAAGTGAGTGTTCCGGTTTACAAACGTTCTTTGGAACCCACGCCTTGGCTTCCGAATGTTTTGAAACTCGAAGGGACTTCCGGAATGGATTCTGTTCGACTACCGAGATACCACTGTACAAAGGAAATACCCATCATGCCTCTTGTCAATTCCTCAATCCGGACCCTCAGCTCTTCTGAAAGCCAGCCAAGGTCTCGCCTCACCTGAGCGATGTCGTCCTTGTAGATGCCCCTCTTGAGGCGCACCCACGACTTGGGCTTCAGGTTAGTCACCTCCTTCACCACCTTAAGCACGTCCGTCATCTCCTTGATGGGCACCATCTGCTGGTTCCAGTAGCCCATCCGGAGGTTGCCCACCCCTTCGATGGCCTGCTTGACGTGCGTCTGCTTGTAGGCCTCCACGTAGATGTAGCCCTTCACATGCTCGGGGGCCACCACCGATTTGATCTGCAAGGGCTGCCGAGGAAGAAGAGGGGTGGGTCACGCACAAGGCAGGCTGGGGAATCGCTTGCGCAAAGTCTCCAAGCTCTCCATGCAGCTCTCTCGCATCTCTCGTTTATATGCTCCAGGCCAGCCACACTTTGCAATTAATCCAGAATGCGGCAGCTAGACTGGAGACTGGGAGCGGCCGCCGGGACCACATAACACCGGTCCTGAGAGATCTACATTGGCTCCCAGTACGTTTCTGAGCACAATTCAAAGTGTTGGTGCTGACCTGGCCCAGTATACCTGAAGGAGCGTCTCCACCCCCACCATTCTGCCCAGACACCGAGATCCAGCGCCGAGGGCCTTCTGGCGGTTCCCTCACTGCGAGAAGCAAAGCTACAGGGAACCAGACAGAGGGCCTTCTTGGTAGTGGCGCCCGCCCTGTGGAACGCCCTCCCATCAGAGGTTAAAGGGATCAACAACTACATGACATTTAGGAAATACCTGAAGGCAGCCCTGTTCAGGGAAGTTTTTAATCTGTGATGTGTTAATGTATTTTAATGTTTGCTGGAAGCCGCCCAGAGTGGCTGGGGAGACCCAGCCAGATAGGCGGGGTACAAATAATAAATTATTATTTTTATTATTATTATTATTATTATTATTATTATTATTATTATTATTATTGCTGCAGGAAAAGGACACGCCTGGCTGGAACTTGGCTGGACCAAGGCAACCATAAAGCCCCTCACCGGCTCACTGGGAGGAAGTTAAAAGAGAATCTCAAGGGACGAGGAAGGACTTCTGCAGCTTTTTCTTTATCCAGATCCTTGGCGCAAATGAGGAAACATAGGAAGAGCCTTATGGGATGAGGCCAAGGGCCCATCTAGACCAGCATCCTGTTCTCACAGCGGCCAACCAGATGCTCCAATGGGAAGCCCACAGGCAGGATTCGAGCCCAAGACCACGCTCCACTCCTGTGCTTCCCAGCAACTGGTAATCAGAGGCATTACGTGGAGGAAGAGTTTAGCCATTGATCGCCTTTTCCTCTACAAGGCGAGATGTAGCCAATTAAGTAATTCTCAGAGCAGACTTGTATGAGCTTATAGCTGCAATAAAGTTATCTATCTAATCTATCTATCTAATCAGAGCAGACCCAGAGAAATTCATGGGCCTGTCTACCAATTTCAATGGGTCTGCTCCGAGTCTCGCCAACCTTGGATCTTGCCCACTGCCTCCTCCAAGCCGTTGTGTCAAAGGTTCATGAGGAGAGGCAGGGAAGAGATTCTTATTTTCTCATACTTCACTGTGAAGGTAAGACCCCCCAACTCACTCCCCGGCCCTTTGCATCTAGCAGAGGATTCTGGGAAGGGGAAGGCCTAGTGGCAGCCATCTATGACTGCTAGCTGGTACATCCAGCCAACGTTTGTGTGGCAAGGAGCAGCAAGAGGAACAACCCCATGGCAACAGCAGCGCTGTAGGAAAAGTGACGCCCCAAGGTCTTCCGTTCCCCACTTTCCAGCCCACTTACTGTATCTGTGAACTGGTAGGCGATGAACTTCCTCATGAGCGCAATGGCTGTGGCCCGCTCCTCTCCAATCTGGGAGTGGGAGAGAGAAGGGTTGGAATGAAAAAGGATGCCAGGTGGCAGAGCCAAGCGAAAGCAACCTCTCTGAGCCTGCTGGGCTTACCTTGCATTTCACAGTCCAGAGGTTGGGATCCCTGGATGTGGGGAGAACAAACACCGCAAGGTCAGTTTGCCATGGCCAAAGTAAGCATCGCCCGCTGCTTAACACCAGGGCTGCAGCCCAGGTGCGTACCCAGGATCAAAACTGGGGGGGGGGGGCAAGCCATGGTCGTTCAGGTTTGCTTTGAACGGACGCTGATCATTTTTGCTTCTGGGGGGGGGGGCAGCTGCCCCCCTGCCCCCCCTGGGTACGCCCATGCTGCAGCCTCTCAACTGGGCCATCTCAGTCACTGTCCTGCTCTCATGTCCAGAGTCACCCCCCCCAGCCTTCACCCAGCTAAGTCTCACAAGACCCAAGTCTTCTGCTCCTGCAAGAACAGAACGCTCACAACAGAACAGTCCTTACTTGACTCCAGGCAGTAGCTGCTGCTGCGTGATGTCGTCAGAAAGCTCGTCGGAGCCACCGTACACCCTGGAGAAACGAAAAGAGGGGAGGTCTGAGAGGTCCGAGGGTGGGAGGACAAGGCCAAGAAGCTGGCCAGCGGGAGCATTTCAAAACGGGGAAATGCCAGCAGGATAAAAGCGGCATACTCACGTCTCGCGCACCGAAGACTGGGCATACTTCTTCATGTAATACTCGCCCAGCTCCTCCTCTCTTTGGTCCCTGGTTTTTTTTTGGGGGGGGGGAGAGAAACAAGAAGAGTGAAGTGAGAGGGGACGTATTAGCCAGACCACAGTACTTTGCACATGTTCTGTGCAAAGCCCAAAGCTCAACCGCCACCCCAGTCACCTGCAACAGCCAAATCACTTGACCCCTGAGGTGTATATTTTAGGAGCCGCCTTATTGCTGTGGTTGTAAATGGTTTTAATGCTGCATTTTAATTCTTGTAATGTGCCCTGGGACCATAGGTGAAGGGTGATTCTTGCAGGGCTTTACCAGAAAAAGAAATCAATGAGTGACCAGCTTTGAACATCTGAAAACAGGCTTTAGGGGGGAATCTGTGGCCCTCCAGACTACCAACTCCCTTCACCCCTGGTCACTAGCTGTGTTGCCTGGGGTCAAGGGGAGCTCAAATCCAACTCACAAACTCCCTTGCTCCTGCTCCAAAAGATCCCCAATTCTGTTATCTGACCTGAAGGAGCGTCTCCACCCCCACCGTTCAGCCCGGACACTGAGATCTAGCGCCGAGGGCCCTCCCTGCGAAAAGCCAAGTTACAGGGAACCAGGCAGAGGGCCTTCTCGGTAGTGGCGCCCACCCTGTGGAACGCCCTCCCTTCAGATGTCAAAGAGATAAATAACTATCTTACAATCAGAAAATACCTGAAGGCAACCCTGTTTAGGGAAGTTTTTAACCTGTGATATTTTAATGTATTTTGATATTTGTTGGAAGCCGCCCAGAGTGGCTGGGGAGACCCGGCCAGATGGACGGGGTACAAATAATAAATTATTATTATTATTATTATTATTATTATTATTATTATTATTATTATTTTAAACGCTGGTTTGCTTGAAGACATGGTGTTTGGCCATGCAGAATTTGAGATTCAGGAAGAGGAAATGGGAGGCACACAGACAGCCATGCATTTCTTAATATAGTCGAACCAGGGAAGCCAAACGGAATCCATTCCGTAAGTCCATTCGACTTCCAAAACATTTGGAAACCAAAGTGCGGCTTCTAATTGGCTGCAGGAAGCTCCTGCAGCCAATTGGAAGCTGCGGAAGCCCCGCCGGACGTTCAGCTTCCAAAAATAGTTCGCAAACCGGAACAGGCACTTCCGGGTTTGCGGCGTTTGGGAGCCAAAACGTTTGAGAACTAAGCTGTTCGAAAACCAAGGTACGGCTGTACAATACAATCGCGTCTTACGTGAATTTAACTTGCATGTTTTTAACCATACATGACTGAAGGCAGGCTGGGTGAAATTGCACGTTAAAGGCAAGCAAGGCAGAGAGCTTTTAAGCCATCATCCCTTAGCTGCAGGACAGTTCCGAGAGTCTGAGTATATACGATTTTTGTGTGAATGCGGAACCCTTGATACCAGGGTGGATAAAAATCAATGATTTTTTTAAAAAAAATCAAAAAAATCAGATTTTTTTGATTTAAATCGGATTTTTTTGATTTAAATTGGATTTTTAAAATAAAATGCTTTTGGAGGAAAAATCTTTCTAAATATAGTCTTCTATTTAAGTTACATTGTATTCCAAAGGCTATTCATCAGGAAATAAGGATTTGTTTTAAGTTTATCAAGTGTGCTAAAACTCAGTCTAAGTATTTTTTTTTAAATGTTTAACCGCATCAGTTAACAAACATGGATACATATGCTATCATGTTATTGTTTTAGTTAAATAAATTGTTTAGATGGTTATTAAGGAAATGATTATTTTTCTCCTTCCAATAAAGTACAGCAGAAAAGTTGTCCAAATATAAACAGTTAATTTATTAAACCTCACCATAAGTTCATAATTATCTGTCCATGTATTTCTAGTAGTATAACCAAATCAGTAATTTTTGATATAACTGTAAAAACTACTCTGAAAATTTATTATTCCAAAAATGAAACCTTCATATGGTTGTAAATATTAAGATTATAATAGCAAGAAGTGAGTCTTTCAGTAAAAAAAATATTTAAATCAAGTCTTACTGACTAGTGATTTAAATCAAGCCTTACTGACTAGTGATTTAAATCGTGATTTAAATCAATTTGATTTAAATCAAATCCACCCTGCTTGATACTGAACCCCCACATAAGATGCAATTGTACTGTGCTACAATTATTTCAGCAGAGCCAAGCCAGGCAATTCTGCTTTCAAAACAAACACACAAAGCCCTGCCGGAAGCCTGTGCCGCTCCAGTTCTGCGCTTCGCTCTACGTGCAGCAATGCCATTTACCTCCACAAGTTTTGCAGCCTCCGTGCCCCAGACCGATCCTCGTCCAGAACCACATTGTCGATGTTGGACGCTAGAAGAAGAAACAGACGTTTGCAATGCTGAACAGCAGAGGCAGAGCAGAGGGCTTTTTGTTGGGCAAAGTGTACGGGCGAGAGCTACAGAGGCGGGGGAGACCTTTCAGAACTGCAAACAGCTTCAGGGCCTGGTCTGTTTGCAAGTTGGGACGTCTCGCAACGCTCTCTGACAATTCCACTGCGCTTGCCAAGAAAGACCAGAGAAGAGGAGGAAATGAGAAAGGAGGAAAAAGAGAGGAGGGCTTGTAAACGCTGCTAAGGGAGTCAAGGACCTGCCATTAAGGCTGAGATATCGCAGGACGGACCCTGCTATGCATGAGCAGCTACTAGCAGCCGTGGCCTGCTCCACCCTGTTTCTGGGTGAGGAGTCCATATGCCAGAAATGGGGGACCTGTGGTTCTCTAGTATGGTCAGTGGGCCAGGGATTAAGGCAACTGTGGTCTGCTGCAGGGTCACAGTTTCCCCATTCCTGTTCTATGCAGCGGTCTTCTGAAAAGGAAGACACATTCTTTTGGATGCAGATGGGAAATGTGTGCTATACACTTCTGATGGGCACTTGGAAGAACAGCTCATAGAATCGTAAGGGACCCCAAGGGTCAACCAGTCCAAACCCCTGCAATGCAGAAATCACAGCTAAATAAGCCCTGGCAGGTGGCCACTCTTCCCCCAGGCCTATGCACCTTTAAACTGGGGGGTGGGCAGCATGCTATTGTTTCTATTTGCTACTATGGTATGTACAGGTGAAACTCAAAAAATTAGAATATTGTGGAAAAGTCCATTTATGTAAGCAACTGTTTTCATTAGCTACTGGAGTTTAATATATGAGATAGCCTCATGACATGCAAAGCGAGATATGTCAAGCCTTTGTTTGTTATAACTGTGATGATTATGGCATACAGCTGATGAAAACCCCAAAGTTGAAATTGTTAAGTTGGGGTTCTCATCAGCTGTAAACCATAATAATCACAATTATAACAAATAAAGGCTTGACATATCTCGCTTTGCATGTCATGAGTCTATCTCATATATTAGTTTCACCTTTTAAGTTGAATTACTGAAAGAAATGACCCTTTCCACGATATTCTAATTTTTCGATTTTCACCTGTATTTTTGTGTTCTATATTGCAAACCACCTTGTGATCCTCAGATGAAGAGTGGTATAGAAATTTTAATAGGTAATAATAAATAATTGTTCTTTTCCAGATTTTTAGATTCTGTACGCTTTACGGAGAGATGGATGCCCATCTGTCAGGGATGCTTTAGTTGAAATTCCACTTGAAAAAACAGTTGCTTTCTTTAGTTAAATATTGGACAAACCTTTAACCAACATATAGGATGCCTGTTGTAACAATTTTCTGTCTATAGTACGTTATCTGCACCTGTCGCCTTAGCTAGTGCTGCCCCCTTATATAGCACTCAGACTTACAGGTTTACCACGACTGAGAATCTATCACAAATAAGATCCATGTAGCTGTTATATACAGTAAAGGTATGTACATTTATTATATCCTTGTATGTTTCTTTGGAATTTGTGCAGCTAATATATTAGAAAGTGTCTATGTTTATATGATTTAGAACTACGCACAGCTGATGAAGCCCCTTGGGGCGAAACAGGGGAATATCCAGGGATCCTTGTCTTGTCTACCTGTGACAGCATCTACCACTGCCAGGTTCTTATGTCTACCAACCTTATCATCTTCATTAGACACTTAGAAGACTATTTCATGGTACTCTTCTAAGGAATACGTCAGATAGAAAACTACAAGAGAAGATGAAGAAATCAGAAATGAATGTACTACGGGACTGACAAAATAGGAATTGCATTTTGTATATACTGGATTTGGTGGTCAACTGAATAAGCTACATTTTAACATGTTATGTCACATTGTTGATTTTGTCCTTATGAGAAGCTGTATCTAATTCTGAGAAGTAGTTTCTAGTAAATAACTTTACAATTGTTACTATACAGCCTATTACGTTTACGTGTTTTTTCAAGTGGATCTGCGTAATGTAGGCATTCTAGTGGTTTTGATTTTAGTTGGAAATTCCTGCATTGCAGGGGGTTGGACTAGATGACCCTCGGGGTCCCTTCCAACTCTCTAATAAATTGCAACAGAAATCAATGGACACCTGCAGAGTGTTCTCCTGGGCAGGTCTGGGAAGGAAAGGGACAGTGCTTGAATTACCACTGGAACAGCATTCCTCCTCGGAAGACCACTGCGCTACCAGAGAACTCAGCTACAAGGGATCAAGTGGCAGGGGCTGCACAAGCCTGTTCCCTACGTGCCCACAGCAACTAGGCATTTGCTGACCATGCTCTCCCCCCCCCCCAACGCACAGAACCCCACCTGGCTGAAAGGAAGCAGAGAAGCAAGGCAGCTGGTGAAGAGGAAAGGAGCTGGAATGAAGAGGATAAAAACAAAAACCGTTCTTACCTTCAAATTCCTCTGCTCATGAAGAGGTGGTGGTGGTGGTGGTGGTGGGAGGGCGGACAGTATGAGCCAAATAATACCATCAAAACCAACCACAGGGTGAGGGTGAATGGGGAACAGAAAAGCGGAAGGAACAAAATTAAGATGCGGCACACAAACCAAGCAGAAGCGAATGAAATGCACGAGAACTCAAAAAAAGAGAGAAGCCACCAGGCCGGGTGGGGGGAGGCAGAGGGAGCACTACCCACAGGCAGGGGCAGCCTTGGGGGGGGGTTAGGGAGCCAGGGGGTGCCGCTGGTCCTAAGAAGCAGCTCTCCCTCCGTTGGCCGCTCTCTCGTATGGCACCTCCACAACGGACAGCACTTTCGCAAATGTGACAACCCGCGGTCATCCGCAACTCTTGGAGAAAAGTCTGATCGGTTTAAGTGCTTTCCAGAAATGGTGAGAAACTCATATTAGAACAAATGAACACGGGAATTGTAAATGAAAAAAAGTTTCCAGCTCTGGCAGGAAATAAAAAAGAAAAGGAAATCCATTTTTAAAAAAAAGAAAAAAAAGAAATTCAGTTGCATTTCCAGTTTTAGGGATCTGACTTACAACCAGGAAAGGGAAAAACATTCCAAAAAATTAATTAGGCTCAATAAAGCAGATGATGTTTTCTCAGGCTTCTTTAGGTTGCTTTAGGGTGACACAAGCATTCGAGAACTCGGCACCAGGGAGGAATTTCCAGCTTCCTCCTCAGGAGGAATTCTGCTGAAAGGTTCTGTGGGAAGTCAAAGCTTGCATGCTCCTACTTGGTGATCACCTGGCTATTACTCCAGATCCAAGATGATCTTCATGAAAAGGGTTCTCCTTACCTTTCTCCAGGATGTCTTCTGCACCATCCTCCCACTGGTCTTCATCTTCATACTCGTCATCCACATCTGGAAGAAAGAGAAAGGGAAGGGACGAGGTCCACACGATAAGCAAGAGCCGGGCCAAGAGTCAAGGATGCCATCTCTCTTATGGTTGGGGCAGGGGGCAGAGGAGAAGAGCCTTTTTTTTTTGTTTTTTACCAGCTTCATCTAAAATAAATCCGCCATGTCTGGGTTTCTTCGCAGGCCGGTCATCATCGTCCTCTTCCTCCTCTTCGTCATATTCCTCCTCCTCCTCCTCTTCCTCTTCCTCCACTTCTCCCTTCTCGCTGCCTACGACACTGACACGCTCCTCTTCAGCCTGCATGTTATGGAACGAGAACCTTTAACCTGTGACTCACAGGTGGTTCAACGCTGAAGCCCACAGAAAGCAGCTTTACTTAGGGGTGGGGGAAACGGCACCAAACAGCTTGGTTACATAGAAATGGAAACCACAAGACCCGTTTCCTAGTCCCAACCTACTTTTGGACTTAGGAGGAGATTTCCGGGTCTCTAGAGAACTTCTGCCAAGCTCAGTCCTTGGATACTGCTTGAGCCAGGCAAGCACAAGCACCCCTGCGCTCCTTGTAGGATTGCGTACCCTCCGGTGTGTGGGTGAACTAGGTTCAGTTTAAAGCATGCCTTGGGTGCACACAGCTGGTTGGGGGAGTCTCTGAATGATGACGATGATTAATTACATTTTTAAGAACCCCAAGGCGGCTTACTTCATTCTGCTCCCTATTCTATCCTCATAACAACCCTCTGAGTGACTGGTCCAAGGTCACCCAGAAAGCTTTGTGGCCGAGTGGGGATGTGGACCCTAGCTTCCCTAGTCTCCCACTACACCACACTGGCCCTCTTGTTGTTCCTTGCATCTGCCTCCTCACGGTAAAGACAGAAGCTTTTCTCTAAGATGTATGCGGAATGAAAAAAAAGGCTAGAATAGATATTGCTGCATCCCAGGGAGTTGGACGAGATGACCCTTAGGGTCCCTTCCAACTTTACAATCCTATGATTTACTCGATTGAAATTAACAGACTGGACTTAGTCATTTCAGTGGGTCAACTCTGGGCAAGGCTAGTGCCGGATACAACCCAGAGTTTGCCCTGCTGACTCCCAAGATGAAATTGCTTACAGGAAATGTGCTCTGCCCCAGCCCCAAGTTCAAGAGAAGCCAAAACCCGAGAAGACATGTCAGGTGCAGGGTAAGAGAGCTTCTTCCTCTGTTCCAGGGTGGAAGATCCACACGTGGATCCCCTTACCTGCTGAGACTGTGAACAGCTTTACATGTCTGCAAGATGCCTTGGTGACCTAAATGGTGGATAGCAACTAGGCTGCAAATCTGCCCAATAAATAAATAGCCTGCCTCCCCTCTCCACAACTCAGGCCAAAGACACACTTCCTTGAAGCAGGTACGAAACACCCGCTTGCCTGCATGCTCTCCTCCACCTCACCTCGTTCACCTCTTCCGCCTCACTGCTGCGCTCGCTCTCATCTTCAGAGAAGTTGCTGTCCTCGCTGTCAGACATTGCGGCAACACTTTTCTATCCTGAAGAAAAAGCATAAGCCTCTTAGCCACCATAAGGACTTGCAAAATCCATTTTTGTTGTCCACCGGTTAATCCCCACGCGACAGGAATAAAGTTTAGCAGAACATGAACATCTGCAAATAATAAGGATTCATCAATGATGTGAGGAACAACTTCGGACCCAAAAGAATGTATCTCTGGACAAGACCACATCATATGCCTCAAAGAGCATTTGCATGATGAGAATGGAAAGACAAAAATCAGCATTATGTAGATGTCACATAACTCGAATTCTCCTTTACATCTGTAGCTGCGTCAGAAACTCAGATATAAGCTAGGTGCCATATGGCTCCTTAAACCAAGGTCACAGTCACCAAAACGGAATGTCGAGTTGCCATATTTTGGCAAGGCGGCTCTAAAGTCTTATTTTTCAAAGGACTGTGATTGATCATCAGTTAAATATCTGGCTGGTTGAGATGACAACCTTGAGCTAGCGTAAGAACTCTGAGAACTTAAAGAAGAAAAGTCACTTTATCTGGGACAGTCCACATATATATTGACTTATTCCTACCTCTTTTTCTTAATGGTGATACGGACCATTCACAACAAAGGGATATTCTTCACAACTGTGAGCAGGGCAGTGTGGTGGGGTAAGTGAAGACAAGCTACAACAATTAACTATGATGTTGCTCACTGCTCCTGCTCAGGCTGCACAATTCATTCTGACTGCGCAGACAACTGATAACTCCTTGAATTCTACAGGATGTGGTATTAAGTGTGTGAAAAGAGTAACGATCCAATGATCCCCAGGCATGCAGCTCCAGATGGTGGAGATGTCAGGCACCATCCAGATGCCCAGGGATCTTTACTTGACCGCAAGTGCCCAATAACCAGGTGCAAAATGCACCTGGCCAATTTTGAACACTGCTTAAGAATAAGCATGCACAGGGTCAGACAGCTAGCCAGTATTCTTCAGCTTCTTCAAAACTGGGGTGTCTTTATGGCAAATGTGTGCTTTAGGGAATGGGAGGGGGGTTGCCTGAGAACTGTATATTGTATTTATTTATTGCATTGATATCCTACCTTTTATTCTCCAAGGAGCTCAAGGCAGTGCAGTTTTCTCCCTCCACCTCATTTAATCTTCACAACAACAACCCTGAGCTGTGAGAGGTAGCAACTGCCCTCCCCAGGTCACACCCACTGAGCTTCCCTGTGGCTTAGTGGGGAGGATTTAAACCCTGGTCGCTCCTAAATCCTGGTCCTCATTTAATCCCCACAACTTTGTAGAGCAGGCTGGGCTGGGAGACACACACCTAGTGACATGTGGGTCCAGGGTGGTGGTGGCGGCAGCAAGACTTGAACTGGGGTCTCTCCTAGGTCCTAATCCTAGAGACCACACCGTGCACCACTCTGAGCCCCTTCAGCAGGAAAATGTGGGGTATAAATCGACTTCAATGCTTAATTCTTTTAATGATTCCTCCCTTATGATATGGGCTGTTTCCCCCCCTCCTTTTTTTTAAAACCTGCACAGCTCCTTAAGTCCTTGTCAGGGGAAAAGGCATAAATAAATATATGACACTGACACAGCTCAATCAGTACAGCATGAGACTGTTCATCTCATGGTTGTGGGTTTGAGCCCTGTGTTGGGTTAAAGATTCCTGCATTGCATCGGGGTTGGACTTGATGATCCCCGTGGTCATACGATTCAGTGTTAGAAACTCCCATTGTTCCAGGCGCATTTTGCGACAGGGAATTTCATTAATGCAGTTTCTGAGCTCTGGGCACAGTACTGAACCTAAAGATTTCAGATTAAAACTGCCGAGTGGAAGGAAAGGAGAACTTTTTTTCTGCCTGCTCACTTCCAGCTACTCTCTGAAGACTGGAGAAGAGACCCTCTTCTTAAGGATCTTGGGGGCGGGTGAAGGACTAGACCAGGAATTAGCAAACTTTTTCAGCCGTAGGCCGGTCCACCGTCCCTCAGACCTTGTGGTGGGCCGGACTATATTTTCAAAAAAATAATGAATTCCTATGCCCCACAAATAACCCAGAGATGCATTTTAAATAAAAGCACACATTCTACTCATGTAAAAACACGCTGATTCCCGGACCGTCCACGGACAGAATTGAGAAGGCGATTGGGCCGGATTCGGCCCACGGGCCTTAGGTTGCCTACCCCTGGACCACTAGACCATGTGAAAAATGAAAATATTTTAGCTGCAGTTCATTCATTTTCAGCTTTGAATTTATATAAAAAAGTGCGCCTAGACATTCCGTTGCTGCACCCACAACCCAGGTTTAAGGTGCCATTTAGCTCCTAGCTTTCCTATCTCAGTTTCTAACACTGATATAGCAACAACAACAACAACAACAACAACAACAACAACGGAATAAAGGCAATAAAACAAAACAAGAAAGTCACCGAGAGCCACACGAAAGGTGTTAAAATGGATTTCTCCTTGACCCTTTGGTCAAAGGCCTTATGCTTTTATCAGTGATGGTCAGGCACTTCAAAGGGACCCTTCCCCTTCCAGGTACGACCCTATTATTATTATTATTACTACTATTACTACTACTACAATTTGTATGCCCCCCTCCGCCCGACAATCTCAGGGTGGTTCACAACTTAAACGCGTTATCTCCCGCTTGGACTACTGCAATGCGCTCTACGTGGGGCTACCTTTGAAGGTGACCCGGAAACTACAACTAATCCAGAATGAGGCAGCTAGACTGGTGACTGGGAGCAGCCGCCGAGACCATATAACACCGGTCCTGAAAGACCTACATTGGCTCCCAGTACATTTCCAAGCACAATTCAAAGTGTTGGTGCTGACCTTGAAAGCCCTAAACGGCCTCGGTCCTGTATACCTGAAGGAGCGTCTCCACCCCCATCGTTCAGCCCAGACACTGAGGTCCAGCTCCGAGGGCCTTCTGGCGGTTCCCTCCCTGCGAGAAGTGAGGTTGCAGGGAACCAGGCAGAGGGCCTTCTCGGTAGTGGCTCCCACCCTGTGGAACGCCCTCCCATCCCATGTCAAAGAGATAAATAACTACCTGACATTTAGAAAACACCTGAAGGCAGCCCTGTTTAGGGACGCTTTTAATGTTTGATGGGTTATTGTATTTTATTATCTGTTGGAGGCCGCCCAGAGTGGCTGGGGAAACCCAGCCAGATGGGCGAGGTATAAATAATAAATTATTATTATTATTATTATTATTATTATTAAAAAACAACAACCCACAAGCAAAACCCCCACACTGCACGGCATGGGGTTGGGCTAGATGACCCCTGGGGACCCCTCCCACCCCGACCATTCTGCGGTTCTACACGCCGGAAGCCACCACGGCCCAGGCCGAGAACACACGCACTTCTTCTGTGTGGGGCCGGGCCCGTGAGGCCAGGCCTCCCTCAGGGCGAGCGAGGCCTATTCGGCCCTCAGGCCCCGGCCCTCAGAGCCGGCCTTGCGAAGCCCTGCGAGGAGCAGCAGCAGCAGCAGCCAGGCCTCGCCCCCTCCCCCGCCGCCGCCACTCACCGCGCTTCTCCGGAGGCCTCCCGGTTCCCGCCGCTCCTGCCTCCGCCGCCTCAGGGCTTCTTCGGGGGGAGGGGAAACCGGCGAGGGCGGCGGACGAGAACCGGAAAAACAAAAACAAAACCGAATCAAGCGTGTGCGCGCGCACGCGTACAAGGTGCGGGTGGGGGTTAAAGAGAGGAAATCCCTGATCTCGAAACGAGATCCCGCCGACGCTCGCGAGAAGACGCCATGAGGAGTTGTGATTGGGCCGCCCGGATCACGTGCCAGGGGAGGCAGGCAACAGCGACGTGTTACGCGACTGGCGGCGGCGCGTAGGGTCGGGCGGAGGAGGAGGAGGGTGGGAAATGGCGGCGTGTCACGTGATCGCGCCCGGCCAATGACGGCTCCTCCGCTTTCGAACCTGCGCAGCGCCGCTTCCTCTCTAGCCCTTGGTTGGTCTGGGGCGCAACTGGAGGGGATTGGCCCGCTGGGTGTGTGACGTAGTCGTTGGGGGAGGCCAATGGCAGCGCTGGGATGTGGGTCAAAGGTGGTTGGGAGCAGGAGGGGATCCCCAAAGGGGCAGCCTGGGCCGGTCTACTCGGAAGTAAGCCCTATGGCGTTGAATGGGGCTTACTCCCCAGTAGCTGCGCTCCTCAGCCCATTCATTGCCCCAGAGGGCGCCCCGCTAAATTCGATTGGGCTTACTCGTGAGTAAATGACGTGCCTGGTGGGATCAGGCCGCAGGAACCATCCGTTTCATTCGACTATTGTTTGTTTTTATATATATAAATTTTATTTATTTATTTTCCATTTAATATTATACATTCACACCATCATTGCCCACTATACCGCCTTGGCTGTTAGAGCCTATCGACTTCCTTCCTTCCCGCCTCTTGGCTTTCAAAATTAACCTTTATAGCATTGCAATTTATACTTTTTTTCCAATTCTAATTGCACTCATTGCAGAATATCCCGAAAATTTAAATAAACATAGAAAGAAAGATAGAAAATTTCTCATTACAAGTCTTCAGACAACCCTGCTAGTGATGTTAATTGCTTACAATGATCTATCAGATATCGTATGAATTTACTCCAGTCCTTTTGGGAATACTTGATCGTGCTGGTTTTGGATTTTTCCTGTCAGTTCGACAGTTCTGCAAAGCCCATCATCTTCATCTGCCACTCTTCTTTCGTTGGTACTTCTTTTGGGCTAAAAGAATTCTTGCCGCAGTTGTTGCAGACATGAAGAGTCTTTTATCTTCCCTTGGTATCTCTTCGCCCACTATACCCAATAGAAAGGATTCTGGCTTTTTAACAAAAGTATTTTTAAGAACTCATTATATACCATTTCCCAGAAAGCCTATTCATTTGACTATTGTTTATTCATGTATTCGTTTTGTGATATTAATACCCCCTCCTTTCCTCCAAGGGGCTCAAGACGGCATCCGTGGCTTTGTCTCCCCATTTCCCGCCCCCTCACAACAACCCTGCGAGGTAGGCTAGGCTGATGACATTCACAGAACCATAGAATTTCAGAGTTAGAAGGGGCCACAAGGGTCATCTAGTACAAGGGTCGACTTTTTGCCCAGTGTAGGGCTTGATCCCACAATGCTGTGATGAAGAGTCCCATGCTCTACCGACTGAGCGCAAGATTGTAAATCACACAGCTGCTTTTGGTGCTTAGCAAAAAAAAAAGCAGAATATAATTGTGATAAACCAGGGGCAGGGAACTTGTGGCGCTCCAGATGTTGCTGAACTACAACTCCTATCATCCCTGACCATTGGCCATGCTGACCAGAGCTGATAATAATTGTAGTCCTATTGATATCAGGCAGGCACCTTCTCGGTGGCACTGAAGGCATTCTTATTGAGACAAGCCTATCCAGATGTTCAGAAAGTTTGTATGAGTTTTAGTATGCTTTACCTTTTTGTATGTTTTTAATTATGGTTGCTGTTTTTTAGTGATAATGTTGTTTTATCTTTTTTTTGTAAACTTCTTAGAAGTTTATTCTTCAGTCCAAAGCATATAAAGGTAAAGGGACCCCTGACCATTAGGTCCAGCCGTGACCGACTCTGGGGTTGCGGCACTCATCTCGCATTATTGGCCGAGGGAGCCGGCGTACAGCTTCCGGGTCATGTGGCCAGCATGACTAAGCCGCTTCTGGCAAACCAGAGCAGCGCATGGAAACGCCATTTATCTACTTGCACTTTGACGTGTTTTCGAACTGCTAGGTTGGCAGGAGCTGGGACTGAGCAATGGGAGCTCACCCCGTCGCAGGGATTCGAACTGCTGACCTTCTGATCGGCAAGCCCTAGGCTCAGTGGTTTAGACCACAGCGCCACCTGCGTCATAAGTTTTATGAAATAAAGGAATAGTCCAGCAACATCTGGAGGGCTACTGTCAATGACGCTTCCCAACCAAAGGACTGCACATGGCAGATTGTTAAGCATTTATTGTCAAGCATAACAATTACAGTGGTACCTCGGGTTACGAACAGCCTAGCCAACAAACTTTTTGGATTACAAACGCTTCAAAACCGGTAATGAGTGCTTCGCTTCTGGGTTGCTTTGCCGTGGAAGCGCCAATTGCAGGCAAACGGAATGGCAGGTGAGCCATCTTTGGGCTCCCTGGCTCCAGCTGCCCGCCTGTGTTGCCACGCCCGCTCTGGGAAGGACGCAGGCGGGCGAAGCAGCTGCTCGGAGGGCCATCCTTGCTGGCACCGACTGCCGCTACAAGCCCCGCTGCTCGGGGCTGGAGGCGGCTCCCTCATTCACTGCCGCCACCGGGCTGAGCTCTGCGCTCTCTCGCAGGTGATTTGCGCCAGGCGGGAGAAGGCGCACCTCTCGAGGCTGGGAGAGCGGAGTGCGCCATTTGTATGGGTCTTGTCTTGGCGTCTGCACCTCCGGAGAAATGGGGGCTGGAGGGCACGGGCAGACTTGCAGTCCCCAGGGGTCTCTCCTGCCTCCATCGCAGCCCGACGGGGGGGGGGGGGGGAGCCTGACTGGAGGCGAGTGGAGAGGCGACCATGGGAGGTGCAGAAGGGCGTGGGCAGGATGCTGGCGCCGCCACTACAGTTTTTATACTGGGTAGTAGACTGCAGCTTGGTCTATTGCTTTCATTTTATGGATCAATGGCCTCGTTAGATAGTAAAATTCATGTTAAATTGCTGTTTTAGGGGGTTGTTTTTCATCTTCTGGAACGGATTAACCCGTTTTGCATTACTTTCTATGGGAAAGCACTCCTTGGTTTAAGAACGCTTTGGTTTAAGAACGGACTTCCGGAACAGATGAAGTTCGTAAACCAAGGTACCACTGTGCAGTCGCTTCTACAGCTCTGGTTTACGTAGGCAGCTATTCCCAGGCCTGCACTGTATGAAGCAGTTGGAGCAACAGGGGGGGCTACTTGCCCTCCACCACTTTATGTAGCTTCCCTTGAAGAGCTGCATGCACACAGCTGGAGACTGCGCCTCTGTGCAAACTTCCTCTGCTCATCCCTTTTCAGCCCTCTCCTGGTTCAGGGAGAGGGTGGGGAAGTGCCCGGCCCTTCACTTCCCTGACCTGCCGCTTCTTCCTTTTCTTCTGACCCATCCTGTGCTCCACCCTCCAGCTCTGAAGCTTTCCCGGCCTCTGAATCTTGCCTCCTGGCTAGTACAAGTCCCCACAAACCACTACCCCCTCTCCCAAGTCGGACTCCAGCCCCTGCTTCTCCGCATGCACAATCGTCAACCAGTCCCTGAGAGCCACACGTTCCCCACCCCTGAAATGAATGAATGGATATCTTTACTTTTCAAGTGATTATTAAGGTTGAGAATCATAGAATCCTAGAGTTGGAAGAGACCCCAAGGGCCATCCAGTCCAACCCCCTGCCAAGCAGGAAACACCATCAAAGCATTCCTGACAGGTGGCTGTCAAGCCTCTGCTTAAAGACCTCCAAAGAAGGAGACTCCACCACACTCTTTGGCAGCAAATCCCACTGTCGAACAGCTCTTACTGTCAGGAAGTTCTTTCTAATGTTTAGGTGGAATCTTCTTTCTTGTAGTTTGAATCCATTGCTCCGTGTCCGCTTCTCAGGAGCAGCAGAAAACAACCTTTCTCCCTCCTCTATATGACATCCTTTTATATATTTGAACATGGCTATCATATCACCCCTTAACCTTCTCTTCTCCAGGCTAAACATACCCAGCTCCCTAAGCCGTTCCTCATAAGGCATCGTTTCCAGGCCTTGGACCATTTTGGTTGCCCTCCTCTGGACACGTTCCAGCTTGTCAGTATCCTTCTTGAACTGTGGTGCCCAGAACTGGACACAGTATTCCAGGTGGGGTCTGACCAGAGCGGAATACAGTGGTACTATTACTTCCCTTGATCTAGATGCTATACTCCTATTGCTGCAGCCCAGAATTGCATTGGCTTTTTTAGCTGCTGCATCACACTGTTGACTCAGGTCAAGTTTGTGGTCTACCAAGACTCCTAGATCCTTAGAGTTCTTAGGAGGTCTTACCAGACAGACAGCGCTACTGAATTCAATAGAACGCAACTGCCAAGAAAACTGATTTGGGACAAGGCTTTTAAGTTCCCACTTGGGGCAGGTGAACTGTCACCAACACAAGTGTGTTTAAGACAACGACCAGTTTACAGTGGTACCTTGGTTCCCAAACGCCAAAACCCCGGAAGTAAGTGTTCCAGTTTTGAACATTTTTCGGAAGCCAAACATCCAATGCGACTGTCGGCTATTGTTTCCAGGGCGCCTACACCAATCAGAAGCTGCGCCTTGGTTTCAAACATTTCGGAAGTCAAACGGACTTCTGGAATGGATTAAATTCGAGAACCACAGTACCACTGTATTTTGCACTTTTGTTTTTGCTATTTATTTTGTGCTTTTGTTTTGAGGCTTTTCGGTTAATTTGTTTTTGGTGACTGTGTAGAACCCAGTTCAGCTACTGATGGATGGATTGATTGTGTGACTGCGGAAATGGATAAAAGCCCCCCATCCAAACAATGACTATCATCAGTGCAGGGAAGAAGAAAAAATAATTTTAATTTTTATCATCTGCAATACTGTCTTATTTATTTTATAGTACTATACATTGATTATTGCTTTCATTTTATGGATCAATGTTCTCGTTAGTAAAATTCATGTTAAATTGCTGTTTTAGGGTTGTTTTGGAACGCTTTGCTTTCGGAACGGACTTCCGGAATGGATTAAGTGTGAGAGCCAAGGTACCACTGTATTTTGTATTGAAAGCTACGGGACAATGGAAGAAAAGACACTGATCAGTTTAGAAACGATCATGATCCATGCAGGTAAGATGAGATGAGGAAACAACAGCTTTGATACTGCTTTTTTTTGCCAAAGGACTCAAGGCGGCATGCAGGTCTATCCTCATAACGACCCTGTAAGGTAGTTTAGGTGAGAGGAAGAGAGTGGCTTAAGGTGCAGGGATATCATTCCAGGTACACACTAACTGCTACTCACACTGCCTTCTTGGTGTGTTT
Source organism: Darevskia armeniaca (assembly GCA_034641395.1). Taxonomy (NCBI): domain Eukaryota; kingdom Metazoa; phylum Chordata; class Lepidosauria; order Squamata; family Lacertidae; genus Darevskia; species Darevskia armeniaca. The sequence goes on from JAWWNF010000645.1 coordinate 266,479, forward strand.
GCACATCAGCTCTCCCTCCCTCCGTACTCGCTGGTCTTTCGTTATTGCCTCCCCTGCTGTCAAATTTAGACTGCGAGCTCTTGGGGCAAGGACCGGCTGTCCTTGTTATATTAATGTTTGTGTGTGTTGTTCTGTTTATACATCACTTACACTACATAAATATTCCCGTATCTGCCGAGGGGGTGGATAACTGGAATCCAAGAGATGGCTGTCTCAGTGATGACAATCTCTTCCAGCCCAGTGGGTCATATTTCATCTGGAGAAGCAAAGGAGAGAAAAACGGCGTACAGATGCAGGAATAGAAATTGCCCTTAAAAAATAATAATAAATAAAAATCCTCAAAGAGTAGAGATTTCTCCAGGGATACAATTCTGAACAGCACGAAGGTCCTGGCTGTGTTGTTTTGCTGATGAGGGAGAGATGGGCAAGAGCAGATGCAGATGCAACGTCTTGTTTTATGAACCTTAAAAATCGCACTCTCGGGGGGACGTCATCATTCTGGCTGTAGATTTTCTCAGGGGAAGGACCTGTCAGATGGATTTGTCCACTCTGGAGAATCAGCTCTGGAGGGAATCCACGCGAAGGGGAAATCCTGAAAAGAGAAGCAGAGCAGCTGTTTTTAACGAGGAACATCTGGCAGTTCTGTTTACTCGGCAACAGAGAAAAAACTGCAGTGCCCCATCTCGGTTGATTCTGTGGAATTCTGAAATCATAAACAGGGTAAGGCCATCCAAGATCATAAAGTACATGCTTGGTATTCCATCAACTGCTTAGTCGCATAGCATTTTAGGTCCCTGCTTAGTTTCCTGTTTTTGCCAGCTCTGTGCCATCATCTCAAGGCAGCTCAGAACTGGTGCAGAATGGGAAACGTGGTACAGAATTCAGGTTCTGTGGAGAACCTAGTGCTTCCCCCAGATGACCTGTTTATTCATCCTTATTTGCTTGCACAAAACCTATGCGGGCATCAGACTATGTCTGGTAGTAAGCATTTGTTTTACATTTGCAGAGTGGTAACACAATGAAGAGGGACGTGGGTGGCGCTGTGGGTTAAACCACAGAGCCTAGGGCTTGTTGATCAGAAGGTCGGCGGTTCGAATCCCCGCGACGGGTGAGCTCCCGTTGCTCGGTCCCTGCTCCTGGCAACCTAGCAGTTCGAAAGCACGTCAAAGTGCAAGTAGATAGATAGGTACCCGCTCCAGCGGGAAGGTAAACTGTGTTTCTGTGCACTGCTCTGGTTCGCCAGGAGCGGCTTTGTCATGCTGGCCACATGACCTGGAAGCTGTACGCCAGCTCCCTTGGCCAGTAGAGCGAGATGAGCGCCACAACCCCAGAGTCATCCACGACTGGACCTAACGGTCAGGGGTCCCCTTTACCTTTACCTAACACAATGAAGATCATTCGTCCTGATTTGCCTGTGGCCTCTTCCTCCACACCTAGTGGAGGGCCAACCCCCTCCCTAGATTCTGTGACTGTGTTCCTCCCTCTGGGAGGCAGCCACATCCTGGAAGGGGAAATACCCGCCTCTTTGAGCCTCTGTTCCCCAGTCTCAGCCCCCATAGCCCGATGTCATCCTCCTCTTCCCCCTGCCTGTCCGCCTCGGCCTGCACTCCAGGGCCTCAGGACCAAGATACCGTGCCACGGTCACAGTGACTGCAACTCAGGGTCCAAACAGAAAATGCTGCTTTATGTAAACCATTGCGCACTTTAATGCTGTTTAATGTTTTATTGGTTAATTTTATTGCGTGCATCTGCTTTAACTGACTAACATGCCCTGGGGTTGCTTGGCTGTGGGGGTAGAAATTCCATAATTTTTTCATTCTTTGGGGTGAAGTTTACACAGCCCCAGTTCAAGACATCTTCTGCATGGAAACAAAAGTCCAGAAACTCCTGGTAGCTGAATTTGGCCATTACCACCATCAACCGGGACATTCACAGGGAAACCAAAATGCTTGTTACAAAGCTATTGTACCGCCAACCTTACCGTATGCTTGTGAAACATGGACCACTTATAAACGCCATCTCCAACTCCTCCAGAGATTCCATCAACGGTGTCTCCGAAAAATTTGACACATCACTTGGGAAGACAGGCGAACTAATACCAGTGTACTGGATGAAGCAAAGATCCCCAGTGTTGAAGCAATTATTCTTCAACACCAACTTCGTTGGACTGGTCATGTTGTGCGGATGCCTGATGATAATCTTCCAAAGCAACTACTCTACTCTGAACTTAAGAATGGAAAGCGTAATGCTGGTGGTCAAGAAAAGAGGTTTAAAGACACTCTCAAGGCAAATCTAAAAAATGTAGTATAAGCACTGACAACTGGGAAACACTGGCCTGCGAGTGCTCCAGTTGGAGAACAGCCTTGACCAATGGTGTCATGGGCTTTGAAGACACTCGAACTCAGGACGCAAGGGAGAAATGTGCTAAGAGGAAGGCACGCTTGGCAAATCCACACCAGGATCAACTCCCGCCCGGAAACCAATGTCCCCACTGTGGAAGGACATGTGGATCCAGAATTGGCCTCCACAGTCACTTACGGACTCACTGTTAAAACCGTGTTCATGGAAGACAATCTTATTCAACTACGAGGGATCGCCAATGAAGAATCTTGGGGACTAGCCTTAAAAGTAGTCTGTCCCAGTTTTGGTGTTACAAATCTGAATGACCCTTCTCTGAGTCACACATCTCTGTATAACTAGCTTGGGTTTGCAGCTCACTGTCTTCGCAGTTAAGAAAAGAAATGATGTCACTCCAGGTTGTTGAGAACGAGGGCTTATCCACACTTACGTTTTGGTCCACTCTCTCCGACCAGAAGTTTGCGCTTTAACGCTCCATTTCTGAGCAGGTTCCCCCCCCCCCCCGCTTTGCCCCAAGCTTTCCCTGTGAAAACCTGTTCTTTAAAGCTGAATTGCAGCAAATGTTATTTTGGACTTTCCGCAGATCCACATTTGCTCTGATTGAGCTTTAAAGAGTGGGTTTCCACAGAGAAAGCTCTGGAGCAAGATGGTCGAGGGGTGGAGCCACTGGGACTTTTTAGTTTAGAGAAAAGGCAAGTATGAGGCAACATGATAGAGGTTTATACAATTGTGCTTGGCACGGAGAAAGTGGATCAAGAAAAGTTCTCCCTCCTAACACTAGAACTGAAGCTGAATGTTGGAAGATTCAGGACAGATAAAATAAAGTCCCTCTTCACACAGGACAGAGTTAAACTGTGGAACTCCCTCCCGCAGGAGGCAGGAATGGCCACCAACCTTGATGGCTTTAAAAGAGGGTTAGACAAATTCATGGAGGGGCAAAGGGCTATTGATGGCTTGTTGTTGTTTAGTCGTTTAGTCGTGTCTGACTCTTCGTGACCCCCTGGACCAGAGCACGCCAGGCACTCCTGTCTTCCACTGCCTCCCGCAGTTTGGTCAGACTCCTGTTGGTGGCATCGAAAACACTGTCCCACCATCTCGTCCTCTGTCGTCCCCTTCTCCTTGCACCCTCCATCTTTCCCAACATCAGGTCTTCTCCAGGGAGTCTTCTCTTCTCCTGAGGTGGCCAAGTCTTGGAGCCTCAGCTTCAGGATCTGTCCTTCCAGTGAGCACTCAGGGCTGATTTCCTTCAGAATGGAGAGTTTGATCTTCTTGCAGTCCATGGACTCTCAAGAGTCTCCTCCAGCACCAGAATTCAAAAGCATCCATTCTTTGGCGATCAGCCTTCTCTATGGTCCAGCTCTCACTTCCGTACATCACTAGCCATTGATGGCCACTAGCCATGAAAGCAATGGTCTGCCCCCATTGTCAGAGGCAACAATGCTTCTGAATATCAGTTGCTGGAAACCACACGAGGGGAGAGTGCCCCTGTGTGCCAATCCTGCTTGCAGCTTTCCCAAAGGCATTTGGTTGGCCGGTGTGAGAACAGGAGGCTGGACTAGGTGGCCCTTGGCTTGATCCAGCAGCCTCTTACGTTATTGGAAACCTGCCCTTGGCATTTGTGTTTCCCCCCAAGCAGCAAGTCCTCAAATGGTGTCATGATCTGGGTGGCCAGCTCCTTAATTTGCATCACTGACAGAAGGCTGCTTAACTGATGTAGATAAAGCCATCCCACCCTCAGGCCATGGAGCTTAGTATGAATCTGTTCTTCATTAAGCAATAAAAAATCTTTCTGCCTCCGCTCATTTTCATGCAAACAACTTCCACTTCGGGGAGAACATCTCCTACCATTCTGAAATTTATTGGATGGTGCCGGATGCCTACAGCGTGAGTTTTTCTTTCTTCCTCTCTCTCAAGTGTTTGTTGACGGAATTAATATCCCTGCCTTTTCAAGTTTGGGAAGCTGGACAGGCGACAGCAAAAGGGCTTAGTTTTAAAAAGCCAATTGGTCAAGAGCAAAGGATCAGCTGGAAGGACCCGAGAGGCCAAACTGTGGCTTGAGCCAAGAAGGACTGAATAGCCACAAGATTGAAAAGAGACAGAGGACATCCAGGCCAGCCGCGGGCAATGGCGGACGATAGGGACTCATCCTGAGTGGCCCAAAGCTTTGGGGCCTCGTAGAGACCATCCTTCGACACTGCTGGACCCTTCGGAATCCCAACTTTTCCTTTCAGGCTTTTTGGAGAAAGCGCTTTGCTCATGCTCCCTTCCTGCCACCTCACAGTTATTGGGCCGTCAGGATGAGCCGTCTCCATTGTCCGGAAGTCCTCTGCCTTGTTTCTTGTTTGGCATACAGTAAAGTTGGTAGTAGGGACGCGGGTGGCGCTGTGCGTTAAACCACAGAGCCTAGGGCTTGCAGATCAGAAGGTCGGTGGTTCGAATCCCCGCGACGGGGTAAGCTCCTGTTGCTCTCCTGCCAACCTAGCAGTTCGAAAGCACGTCAAAGTGCAAGTAGATAAATAGGTACGAATCTACCCAATTTGCATTTCTGAAATGACATGAGAACTGAAGTCCCACGCAGTTCACACTCATCTGAATTTTACAATGCAGCTCTCGCAACTGGTGTTTACAAAGCTACATATATTCAGTAAAAGTGTGAACAAAAATGCATATTGTCATTGTTGTTGTTAATCCACCCTTGACGTTAAAGATCCAAGGTGGGTTAAAACAAATTAAAGCACAATATTGAAAAGAGCTTAAAACAACTTGCAGCCACAGAAAGAGCCTAGGGCTTGCTGATCAGAAGGTCGGCGGTTCGAATCTCCGCGACGGGGTGAGCTCCCGTTGCTTGGTCACTTCTCCTGCCAACCTAGCCGTTCGAAAGCACGAAGTGCAAGCAGATAAATAGTTACCGCTCCGGAGGGAAGGTAAACGGCATTTCCGTGCACTGCTCTGGTTTGCCAGAAGCGGCTTAGTCATGCTGGCCACGACCTGGAAGCTGTACACCGGCTCCCTCGGCCAATAATGCGAGATGAGCGCCGCAACCCCAGACTCGTCCGTGACTGGACCTAACGGTCAGGGGTCCCTTTAACCTTTTAAGGTTGGTAGTGCAATAGCTTTGTAAAGAAGCATTTTGGGTTCCCTGCGAATGTCCCGGCCCTCAAAACACTCTGCGCTTCAACCGGGAGAAAGCTGCACTCGTAGAGCTCAGTCGATGCTGGATTTAGGCATCAGTGTCGGCCCTTGTGGAAAGATAACTGCCCAGGTAGGAGAAACAAAATAAAAATTTCCTTCCAGTAGCACCTTAGAGACCAACTCTAAGTTTGTTATTGGTATGAGCTTTCGTGTGCATGCATGCTTCTTCAGATACCACCAGGTAGGAGAAGTAATCGACATTTTCCAACGTTACACCACTGAGTTGGATTTGTGGCGCTGCAGAGGGGTTATTTTGTACTTCTTGGTGCAGCACTTTGGTTTTTTGGATGTTGAGCGACAGGCCAAGCTTTTGTAAGATGTACACACACACTGATTAGATGTGTTCATATATTACTTGTAATAAAAGATTTTTAAAAGATTTTTTTTAAGAAGGAACGGAGGCAGGAACAATAAACAGAAAAGGCAGCCAGTTAATCAGTTATCTCGCCCCTACAGCAGCAGAACTCCAGAGCCAAGAATCCAAGCCTGCTTATTAATAGAGGAAGAGGAGATGGTACCCTTTTCAGAACTGTGTCAGGGAAGGGATGGGGGGAGAGATTCTAATCACTTTGCTTTTGAAGACGAATCTACCCAATTTGCATTTTCTGAAATGACATGAGAACTGAAGTCCCACGCAGTTCACACTTATCTGAATTTTGCCATGCAGCTCTCCAACTGGTGTTTACAAAGCTACATATATTCAGTAAAAGTGTGAACAAAAATGAATATTGTCATTGTTGTTGTTAATCCGCCCTTGACTTTAAAGAGCCAGGGTGGGTTAAAACAAATTAAAGCACAATATTGAAAAGAGCTTAAAACAACTTGCAGCCACAGAAAGAGCCTAGGGCTTGCTGATCAGAAGGTCGGTGGTTCGAATCCCTGCGATGGGGTGAGCTCCCGTTGCTCGGTCCCAGCTCCTGCCAAATTAGCAGTTCGAAAGCACGTCAAAGTGCAAGTAGATAAATAGGTACCGCTCCGGCAGGAAGGTAAACGGCGTTTCCATGCGCTGCTCTGGTTCGCCAGAGGCAGCTTAGTCATGCTGGCCACATGACCTGGAAGCTGTACGCCGGCTCCCTCGGCCAATAATGCGAGATGAGTGCTGCAACCTCATAGTTGTCCGCGACTGGACCTAATGGTCAGGGGTCCCTTTACCTTTTAAACACCACGCCTCAAGTGTCAAAAGCCAAACAGTGTTGTTAATGAAAAGCAACATGCAAGAATACATTATATTAGGGGGAACTGCTTGCAAAAAATGTGCACTTTAGTCAAAAACAGTATAAAAAATGTGTTTATGGGGGAAAGTCACACTAAAATGCTGAATAACTTTGAAGATGACTTAATTTTTTTATATAATAAAAAAAAATCACCAATTGCTGTGAAAATCCGAATTTTAGATAGAAACAAGCAGAATTTGAGGGAGTTGAAACAGACAAACCTCTTCCCCCCCCCAAGGGCTATGCCCAAGTAAGTGGGCATTTGAAAACTCACCAAGTTCTCGTGGTTTGAAGGCCAAGCCCTCCTGCCTTCTCAGCTGCAAGAAGCGAAGCTCTTCAAGGTGACATCGTCAGAGCTCCTCCAAGATTCTCCGAGGAAAGGAACACCTAGTTTTCATGAAGACGCCACAATAACAATGAGATGGGTAATTCACAAGGAACCCTGGCTTGGGTTATGGGACTGGTCTGTATCAGGATACGCTTGCCAGGACGTTTCCGAGCACAATTCAAAGTGTTGGTGTTGACCTTGAAAGCCCTAAACGGCCTCAAAGGCCCAGTAGACCTGAAGGAGCGTCTCCACCCCCATCGTTCAGCCCGGACACTGAGGTCCAGCTCCGAGGGCCTTCTGGCGGTTCCCTCCCTGCGAGAAGCAAAGCTACAGGGAACCAGGCAGAGGGCCTTCTCAGTAGTGGCCCTCCTACCAGATGTCAAAGAGAAAAACAACTACCAGACTTTTAGAAACAGGTAGGTAGCCGTGTTGGTCTGCCATAGTCAAAACAAAATAAAAAATAAAAAAATTCCTTCCAGTAGCATCTTAGAGACCAACTAAGTTTGTTCTTGGTATGAGCTTTTGTGTGCATGCACACTTCTGAAGGAATTTTTTTATTTTTTATTTTGTTTAGACTTTTAGAAGACATCTGAAGGCAGCCCTGTTCAGGGAAGCTTTTAATGTTTGATTGATTATTGTATTTTAGTGTTTTGTTGGAAGCCGCCCAGAGTGGCTGGGGAAACCCAGCCAGATGGGCGGGGTATTATTAATTATTAATTATTATTAATTATTATTATTATTATTGTTATTGTTGTTGTTGTTGTTGTTATTATTATTACTATTATTACTATTATTACTATTATTGCTTGGATAGTCATAAGTGGGCACCAAGGACATTGATCTCACTATACCTGGATACAAACATTGGTCTCCACCCTGTTTATGCTTCTCTAAGTGGTTTTTAGTCTGTCTTGAATCTTCCAACATTCATCTTTCTTGGATTTCCACGAGTTCATGCAAGGTGATCTCATTTAATCACCAGAACAACTCTTTGAGATGGGTGAGATTGAGAAGCAGCAACTGGTCCCCACCAGCCGAGCTTCATGGCTGGGTGGGAATTTGAACCCGGGTCTTCCAGGTCGTAGTCCAGCACCCTAACCACTATGCCACACTGGCTCTTCCAAGTAGCCTGGTATCAACTAGACCTGGTAGAAGGGAGCTTCCCATGTTCCTATCTTAACAACAGATAAAGTGAGGGAAGGGACACTTACTGGTTGTTGCCAGGATGATCGGGGTCTGCTGGGGCAAGGAACAGATGCGTGTCCTTCTGCTTACATTTGTGTAGTAGGAAGGCTGACCATTCTCTCTTCCAGCCCTGCTTTGGGTCTTGCAACTCAGAGAGACAACGAAGATCAGCTGCCAAAACACCAGGAGCACTTTCATCCAAAATTTGCAACTTGCACCATTACTGGTGTGTCCAGTCCAGAATGTCCGGTCAACATCCACTCACCAGGACAGCAACAGCTGCCACCTCACCAGCACTGCCAGTATCCATCATCCACAGGACCTTCTCCATCACACAATGGAAGTTGTGTCACATGCCCCGATGCAACAGGGTAGCCCAGGGTCTCTGAGGGCACCGATCATGCAAGAGATGCCCTCCAGCAGAGGAACCCACGAATCGCCAACACAAACTGGATGTGCTATCCCAGAGCCATGGACAAAGTCAAGGGGGGGGGGGGTAGAATAACATTGTTGAGTTGGAAGGGACTCAAGGACCATCGAGTGCAACCCCTGGCAACGCTGGAATTGCAGCGAAAGCATCCATGACAGATGGTCATCCAACCTCTGCTTAGAAACCTCCAAGGAAGGAGAATCCGTCGCCTCCCGAAGGAGCCCATTCCACTGTTGAACAGTTCCAACAGCCTGGAAGTCCTTCCCTGCGTTTCGTTACAATCTCATTTCTCACAATTCGAATCCGTTGCCTCGGGTCCTACGCTGTTGTCAGGAGGGCTGGGCTGCCTCCGTAATTGATCGCCCGAAATAAGAGTCCAATCCATGTAGCTTTTTAAGGCTTTAATCTAGGCTAATTGCTTTACAAGCGGAGCAGGTCGTAAAACTGACTCATCCATCATCATCATCATCAGTTTCCGAAAGTGGAACTCTCTTTCTGTTTTCGCGCCAGGAAGCCCAGCGGGGGAAGTGGAAACACTTTGTCCTTCGCTTTTTCCGTTCCCCCTTTTCGTAACGAGGTCTCTGGCTGCTTAGCTCAAGCCTCTCCACCGCCCCCCCCCTCCACTGCTTTGGCCCGAAGGGGAAGTGGATGAATCTGTCTTCAAGATCGGAGGCTGCTCCTGATAACTACTTAACGCCGGACTGGAGGGAGGATGCAGCCTCCTGACATCTGTGAAGCAGCAAGAAGCAAGCTCGCCCCTCCATCCATGGGACAGCCCTTCTGATATTTGAAGATGGGTTCACATCGCCTCTCGGTCCTCTCTTCTCCAGGCTGAACATACTCAGCTCCTTCAACCATTCCTCATCAGGCTTAGTTTCCAGGCCCTCCATCCTCTTGGTCTCCCTCCTCTGCACACCTTCCAGCTTGACCATCTCCATCTTTAACCGTGGTGGCCGACTGGCAAGGCTCCTCTTCACGGAGCGGGCGGTGGGCAGTAATTCTTCCCTAGGCTGACCTGATTCCTGCAGTTCCACTGGTACAGCTCCAGCAGCCTGTTCAGGAAAACCAGCACAGGCCGTTTGGGGTGGTAGCGGCAGAGCCGGCACGTGGGGCAGTGGCTCTGGCTCTGGCTCCTTCTGCGTAGCTTCACCTGCACCTGGTTCAGGCGAGTGACGAGCCGGGAGAGGAGGCGCTGTGTATCCCCTTCCTGCATCTGCCGAAACACTTGAAGCTCCTGGTAGAAGCAGCTCAGGTTGTCAGCAAAGCAGACCTACTGGGACAAAGGAAGGAAGGAGAAAATGCCAGGCAGAATGGTTTTTTAAAAATATATTTTAATTGGCTTAGCTTGCATTATATTACAGGCACCATATCATTCCTGTTCTGCATTTGCAAAAAACTCACTCTTTTAGCGTTGTGGCACCTACACGTTGGAACTCCCTGCCTTTTGACACCAGGCGGGTCCTTTGCTGTAGAATAAGAGTTTGGATTTGATATCCCGCTTTATCACTACCCAAATAATAATAATAATAATAATAATTTATTATTTATACCCCGCCCATCTGGCTGGGTCTCCCCAGCCACTCTGGGCGGCTTTCAACAGAGCATTAAAATACAATAATCTATTAAACATTAAAAGCCTCCCTAAACAGGGCTGCCTTCAGATGTCTTCTAAAGGTCTGGTAGTTGTTGTTCTCTTTGACATCTGATGGGAGGGCGTTCCACAGGGCGGGTGCCACTACCGAGAAGGCCGAAGGAGTCTCCAAGCGGCTCACATTCTCCTTTCCCTTCCTCCCCCCCAACAAACACTCTGTGAGGTGAGTGGGGCTGGGAGACTTCAGAGAAGTGGGACTAGCCCAAGGTCACCCAGCAGCTGCATGTGGAGGAGTGGGGAAGCAAACCCGGTTCACCACATTACGAGTCCACCGTTCTTAACCACTACACCACACTGGCTCTCAGGACACCACACTGTACTCTTTTCGGCGCTTGCTAAAAACGTTTCGTTGGAATTGTAGAGTTGGAAGAGACCACGAGGGGCATCCAGTCTGACCCCCCTGCAATGCAGGAATCTTTTGCCCAGTGAGGGGCTCAAACCCACGACCCTGAGATTAAGAGTCGCATGCTCTTCCAACGGAGCTGTATTTCTCTTTAGACAAGCCTACCCAGATACCTAGAATGCTGTTGTGGTGGTTTCGGGGTGGACTGCTGGTTTTCATGTTTGGAATGTTTTAAATACAGTGGGGCCTTGGTTCTCGAACTCAATCCGTTCTGGAAGTCTGTTTGACTTCCAAAAGGTTCGGAAACCGAGGCACGGCTGCTGATTGGCCCCGGAAGCAATGCTGACAGCAGAAACGGATGTTCAGCTTCCAAAAAAACATTCACAAACCGGAACATTTACTTCCGGGTTTGCTGTGTTTGGGAGCCAATTTGTTCATCAACTAACCCGTTTGGGAACCAAGGTACCACTGTAGTTATTTTAATTGCTTTTACTAATACTTTGAGTGTTGCTGGTTCTCTCTCTCTCTCTCTCTCTCTCTCTCTCTCTCTCTCTCTCTCTCTTTCTTAACAATCAAGAAATATATCATGGAATTGTAGAGTTGGAAAGTACCCCAAGGGTCATCTAGTCCAACCCCGTAAAGGTAGAGGGACCCCTGACTATTAGGTCCAGTCGCGGACGACTCTGGGGTTGCGGCGCTCATCTCACTTTACTGGCCGAGGGAGCTGGCGTACAGCTTCCGGGTCATGTGGCCAGCATGACTAAGCCACTTCTGGTGAACCAGAGCAGCGCACAGAAACGCCGTTTACCTTCCTGCCAGAGCGGTTCCTATTTATCTACTTGCACTTCATGCTTTCGAACTGCTAGGTTGGCAGGAGCAGGGACCGAGCAACAGGAGCTCACCCCGTCACGGGGATTCGAACCGCCGACCTTCTGATCGGCAAGCCTTAGGCTCAGTGGTTTAACCCACAGCGCCACCCGCGTCCCTAGTCCAACCCCCTACAATGCAGAAATCGTATCAATTCAATGAAATAAACTAAGATGAAATTATCCCATTTTTATTTCTTTCAACCCAACATAGAGATGGCTGGGCCAACCAACTGTGCCTTGTTTGCCCTCAGCATCTTGGTGGCCACTTTCAGGCGGACACAGGGCCCTGAGACGGGTGGACCATCGGTCTTACCCAACATGGGCATCATCCTTAAAAGAGGAGTTTAGGGCACGATAGCTTTCACGCTAACTTTTGATGGCTGGGTCTTTTTCTAATGCCTGCTGGGTGTTTTGGGTTTTTTTTTACCTGCTGTGTTTACATTTCGCCCTTCTCCAACACAGCTGCCTTTTTAATTGCTTTTCATCTGTTTATAAGCCATTGGTTTGGGGAAATGCTTAAACGAAGAAGCACATGCACAGCTGGAGGGGCCTGTTTCAGCTGAGCACAGATAAGCGCCGAGCCCACAGGCTGTTTGCGAGCAAGAAGATTTGGCCGACTCCCACCCCACCCTGCTCTCGCCATACATACTGTCTGCAGGAGATACGCACGGTGATATTGTCTGGGGTGAACAGGGTCCCGTTGCTGGAGTTGCCCTGGAGGAAGACACCAACAGGCAGTTAGAGGAAATGAGGCTCCAACCTTCCTCAGAGGTTTTTGGACATAATAATAATAATAATAATAATAATAATAATAATAATAATAATTTATTATTTGTACCCCGCCCATCTGGCCGGGTCTCCCCAGCCACCCTGGGCGGCTTCCAGCAAATATTAAAAAACAAAACATTAAAATATCACAGATTAAAAGCTTCCCTGAACAGGGCTGCCTTCAGATGTCTTCTAAAAGTCAGATAGTTGTTTATTTCTTTGACATCTGGTGGGAGGGCGTTCCACAGGGCGGGCGCCACCACTGAGAAGGCCCTCTGCCTGGTTCCCTGTAACTTCACTTCTCGCAGGGAGGGAACTGCCAGAAGGCCCTCAGAGCTGGACCTCAGTGTCTGGGCTGAACGGTGGGGGTGGAGACGCTCCTTCAGGTCTACTGGGCCCTTGAGGCCGTTTAGGGCTTTCAAGGTCAGCACCAACACTTTGAATTGTGCTCGGAAACGTACTGGGAGCCAATGTAGTTCTCTCAGGACCGGTGTTATATGGTCGCGGCGGCCGCTCCCAGTCACCAGTCTTGCTGCCACATTCTGGATTAATTGCAGTTTCCGGGTCACCTTCAAAGGTAGCCCCACGTAGAGCGCATTGCAGAAGCGGGAGATAACCAGAGCATGCACCACTCTGGCCAGACAGTCTGCGGGCAGGTAGGGTCTAAATGGAACTCCACCTAGTAATCTGGGTGCTGTGTTCTGGAGCAACAAAAGTTTCCAAGTCATCTTTTTAAGGGCATCCTGACATAAAAACATCCAATGAAGGAATGGTTCATTGGATAGAAACATCCTTATTAGGAAGGGTTGAAGGAGCTGGGTACGTTTAGCCTGGAGAAGAGGCTGAGAGGAGATAGGGTGGCCATCTTCAAACATCTTAGGGCCTTAGGTTGCCGACCCTGGTATACAGCTTCCAGAGGATGCTGAAGACACACCTCTTTCCCCCAGCGTTTGGCACTTGAGAGCTATATATTCATATTCATATTTATCCCCAGCCACTCTGGGTGGCTTCCAGCACATATAAAAACATAACGAAACATCAAACATTAAAAACTTCCTGATATTTTTATGACCCAGCTTATTTTTGTGACTGTAAATTGTTTTAAACTGTTTTTTAATATTGTGCTATAATGTTGTAACACACCCTGGGACCTTAGGGTAAAGGGCAGGTTGTTGTAGTACCGGTAAAGGTAAGGTAAAGGGACCCCTGACCATCAGGTCCAGTCGCGGACGACTCTGGGGTTGCGGCGCTCATCTCGCTTTACTGGCCGAGGGAGCCGGCGTACAGCTTCCAGGTCATGTGGCCAGCATGACTAAGCCGCTTCTGGCGAACCAGAGCAGCGCACGGAAACGCCGTTTACCTTCCCGACAGAGCGGTTCCTATTTATCTACTTGCACTTTGACATGCTTTCGAACTGCTAGGTGGGCAGGAGCTGGGACCGAGCAACGGGAGTTCACCCCGTCGCAGGGATTCGAACCGCCAACCTTCTAATCAGCAAGCCCTAGGCTCTGTGGTTTAACCCACAGCGCCACCTGGGTCCCTGTAGTACCGGTAGTAGTTGTTAATTTCTATGTACACATTCCCCTAATATACGCATTTTTGTAAATACTGTTTGGCTGGAGAACTGCGTTGCAAAATTCGGGCGGGTTTTGAAGGCAGGCTGCTGCGTTCCCATGGCCGTATTGGTTCAAAAAGTGCAGGTTAGGTCATTTCTCGATAAAATGAAAAAGGAATCTGATTTCCTTCCCCATCGCTAGTCAGAAGCAATTTGTTGATATAAGGCAGCCTCAGACTCCTAAGCTCCCCTAGGAAATGAGCAAAGAAAGTTGGGAGGCGATCAGCATCAAACAAAACAAGGAATCGTGGGTTGGCTGCGCCACTGCTTCCATGTTTGCTTATCACATCACATCATATCTATCAGCGCATGCTAAACATGATCTCAATTCTCTGAGTGCCGGCCCTTCTATAGCCAAAACAGCTCCATCTGTGCGGAAGAGGGTGGTGTTAGCAAACTTGGAGGGACTCTGGGGTTTTGCAGAAATTCTTAGAAAAACAGACCAGTGAAAACTGAGCATGAGAAGTGGGGGTGGGGGGGCAGCAGGAGAGAGATAAGGGCAGCTGAGGTGAGTCATGGCTTCCCCACACCGAAGACTCCTGGGAGCTGTAGTTTGCTAAGGAGGCACCCCCCACAGCACTATAATTCCCAGCACCATTAAAAAAAACAACCCCACAGTTCCCAGGTAGAAAGCCATGATAAAGTAGGGAATGAGTGCTTTAAATGGGTGTATGATGGCGAACCTTTTAGAGACCGAGTGCCCAAACTGCAACCTGAAACCCACTTATTTATTGCAAAGTGCCAACACGGTGATTTAATGTGGGATAATAATGAGTGTGGGACGCAGGGGGCGCTGTGGTCTAAACCACAGAGCCTAGGGCTTGCTGATCAGAAGGTCGGCGGTTCAAATCCCCGTGACGGGGTGAGCTCCCATTGCTCGGTCCCAGCTCCTGCCAACCTAGCAGTTCAAAAGCACGTCAAAGTGCAAGTAGATAAATAGGTACCACTCCGGCGGGAAGGTAAATGGCGTTTCCGTGCGCTGCTCTGGTTCACCAGAAGCGGCTTAGTCATGCTGGCCACATGACCCGGAAGCTGTACGCCGGCTCCCTCAGCCAGTAAAGCGAGATGAGCGCCGCAACCCCAGAGTCGTCCGCGACTGGACCTAATGGTCAGGGGTCATAGTTTGACACTGTAACCGCTCTGCCACAAATGGCTTCGACCCCTTCCCCACTGTGAGGATAGAGCAATAGAAATATTCAAACATATTTGGCAGGTATGTAGCTTTTACAGAGTGCTATGGGTCATTTATTTCCATCCTCGTAACATTCAAAAGTCCTTCTTGGCTATTTTATCTGTCCTACTTAACTGGCTGACTCAAACCAGAGGGGAAACAGCTGTTAGCTTCCTCCTTCCTGCCGCAAAGACCTGTGAAGGGATTTTGTCATAGAGTAATTGCATCTTGGTTCGCTACCGTTCCGAGTTTATATAATCACCATAGATTTTAACTCTGTGTCTGCTAGGTACGGTATGATTTGGGTGTTTCAATTAGTTTTTAACGGAGCCGCGACTCTCGCGTACATTTTGTGCTAGCACTTCATTGCAGGTTAAAACTTGGCTCTCCCCCGAGGATCGGTTACACCTGAGGAAATGAGAGGTGGGCGGAAAGGGCAAGATAATAGGAAGGAGAGAGAAGATGAGTGGAGGGGGGGAACAGATAATAGGAACTATTGTTCAAATGGTGATACAAGCATTGACATCCTCAGACTCGGGTTTGCGGTTATTCTTTCTCCAGCTAAACAGTGAAACTCTAACCCAGCAGTTCCCAAACCTTTTGGGGGGCATCTCCCTTCCCTTGGTTCCACAAACTCATCCCCAGTGCCCCTTACCCTATAAAAAACAGGGTAGTGCTTTGCATGATAACCCAATAAAAATTTAAAAAGTAACAACTGATTACACATCCCCCCCCAAAAAAATCTAATTCATAGAATCATAGAATTGTAGACTTGGAAGGATCCTTGAGGATCGTCTGGGTCCAACTTCGGCGATGCAGGAATATGCAACAGTACAAAACTATTCAGCTTAATCAATTTGACAAAAATTGATGAAGTTGATCTAGTGATGCCGGGTTTTCATAGTCAGGTGTTCATTTACACCTCACCATCCCCTCTCATCACCTTGCCGACAAAGGTCCATATAGTTAAAGCTATGGTTTTCCCAGTACGGTAGTGATGTATGGAAGTGAGAGCTGGACCATCAAGAAGGCTGATCGCCGAAGAATAGATGCTTTTGAATTCTGGTGCTGGAGGAGACTCTTGAGAGTCCCATGGACTGCAAGAAGATCATACCTCTCCATTATGAAGGAAATCAGCCCTGAGTGCTCATTGGAAGGACAGATCCTGAAGCTGAGGCTCTAAGACTTTGGCCACCTCAAGAGAAGAGAAGACTCCCTGGAAAAGACCCTGATGTTGGGAAAGATGGAGGGCACAAGGAGAAGGGGACGACAGAGGACGAGATGGTTGGACAGTGTTCTCGAAGCGACCAACATGAGTCTGACCAAACTGCGGGAGGCAGTGGAAGGCAGGAGTGCCTGGCTTGCTCTGGTTCATGGGGTCACGAAGAGTCGGACACGACTAAACAACTAAACAACAACAACAATCCTCTCTCACCTCTTTGCACCGTAGAATAAATGACCTCAAAGGCCCAGTATACCTGATCCAACTATGGGATTGGATCCAATTCAGGGATCCAACTGTGAACTGATGATGTTGTGAGTAAACTTATTTTATTGGCTTTAAATAAGATTGTGGTGTGTTTATTCTTTTAGGAGGGATATAAGGGGACTCACCAGGAATCTTATAGTGAGAGGCTTAAACAAGCCTGCAACCAGCTATCTGCTGTGCGTTTAAAAGGGGAATGTGAAACACTGCTAAGTAAAGGAACTTGCTAGCACAAGTTAGGAAGGATATTAATAAACTACCGGTATATATCTTCACCTGCCTCCCTGAACATTCCCACATGGGAATCGCATCCCTAAACATCTGGAGGGAAACTCTGATTCAGAACACCCTCCATCCGCCCCCTCCATCCAAAACATCTGGCAATTTCAGCAAGCCTAATTCGCGCACCAACTCTTCCCATCACTTGGTCACTCTTTACTCACCATGCGCTGGATGATGCTTTGTAGAAGCCCAATGGACTCATTCTGACATGAGTGCTGCCTGGCTGCAGGGAGGCCCAGGAGCAGCATAGCCAGGAGGAAGCTGTAGAGGTTGCACAAGGCTGAAGGATGTGGGACTGCTCCGATCTCGGGCATCACGCCACACTGGGAGAACATGTACAGCCGCATTGTTAGATGCTTCTGGAGTCTCCTGAAATAAGCAGAAATTGCCACCAAACACCCCCCCCCCCCGCCCAAACACAATGGCCTATCGAGTCCAGCATCCTGTTCTCACAGTGGCCAACCAGATGCCCCAATGGCAAACCTGCAAGCAGGACAGGAGGATGCCAGGACCTTGGAGAGCTCCATGAGAAGACACCCTTTTCTAATATTTCTAATATTTTATTGTTAAATAAGTAGTTAAGTTAAGCAACAAGTTTATAAAAATGAACGGAATGTGGGAAAGGATTTAAGGGGTTAATCCTGTAATTAGTCTGGCTGGCAGCAGACTCAGCTTGGCTGGAGGTTCTAGCTCAATGACTCCCAAACTTTTTCAGGGTACATCCCACTCCATTCCATAATCTCACCCCAGTGACAGCTTCTCTACCCAGTAAAAGCATTATACAGAGCAGTGCTTTGCACTAAGGAAAACAAGAAGACAATTATGTTATAGATTTGGGGGGGAAACCCCCCAAACCCTAGAAATTAATAAATGGTAGGATTTTGATTAATCGGGATATGGATGGAAGTACAAGCTGCAGAGCTGTACCAGATAGGGAATCCATGGGCTGGCTTATGCAAACCAGCCTGGCTGGCCCAGCAAAGAGCAAATCTGTTAATATGACGAAGGGGGCTTATGGGCCATCCAAAAGGAATCCTTTGGCCTGGGGAGACAGGCGTTGACAAGGTGGTGGGGTATGTGTTTGAGGTGACAGGAAAGGAGATTTTGAGCTGGGAAGGGTGCTGGGAAGAAGAAGGAAAATTGGGATCCATCTTGGGCAGGCTGGCTGAAGGCTGGCTGCACTGCTGTGGGGGACAAGCTCCTCTTGAAATGACCGCGCTGTGAGGTCTGGATTCCTTTCATGCATACTTAAAGTGTAAATAGGTGAATAAACCATATTTCTTAAAGCTATGACACAGACCCCGGGTGAGTGCCTGGAACCCCCTGGAATCTTGCAGGGAGTTACGACTTTTGTAACAATAAGATCCAAAAAGGAACAATGAATTGCACATTTATTCAAGATTCAGTTTAAACTATCTGGTTTAGTTAATTCAACAAAGCTGATGAACTTGGCCAGTGAGGAAGATGGCTGAGATTTGACAATTGAAAGGGAAAGTATTTCTGAAGGATGTTTGATCTCAGTATGTGTGGTTGAAAGTCTCCCTGTTCTCAACTGGGCTGTCAGTAAGATTCTCCTTGAGTTATATACTGCTCTTGTTCAGCTTGCTATCAGTAAAGTGCTATCAGTTACTTTTCCCTCTGGGCTCGATCTGCTTTGTTCCAGTCTCTCTGCTAACAGCTGTAACGCAGAACATCTGGAACGAGGCAGCTTGGCAGAGGCTGATGTGGGGCACAGACCTCGTGAGGTTTGCTCTTCAAGCCGGTTCTTCACAACTTTTCTTCAGAACCCTTACCCAACTTCATGATTCACTTAGACAGCATCTACTCAAACATCTGGCAACAGGCTTCAAGCACATCTAAGTGGTTACTTGACAAATCTCCTGATTCATTGCTTCCAATCTCCGCTTCTAACAGAAGCAGGCGCCCAGAGCTTCCCTGGCATGTCTAAAGTGTTTTTCCCACATTGAAAGCACCTCTTGACCCATTGTAGGGTTGGAAAGTTGAAGAATGTCCAACTAACTGAGCCACATGTTGTCTGAAGAAGTGTGCATGCACACGGAAGGTCATACCAAGAACAAACTTAGTTGGTCTCTAAGGTGCTACTGGAAGGAATTTTTTAATTTTGTATTTTGTTTTGACTACGGCAGACCAACACGGCTACCTACCTAGAACTAGAATTTAGGATTTATGGTTTATTTACACATCTGAGCAATCGGAGTCTGTGATGGAGGGGCTCACAGCATCAGCTCCCCCAAAGGGTCTTATTTCTCCCATAGCCACAACATTGGATTCAAACAGAAACCAAACGTAGCTTCATAGAATCATAGAATCCTAGAGTTGGAAGAGACCCCAAGGGCCATCCAGTCCAACCCCCTGCCAAGCAGGAAACACCATCCAAGCATTCCTGACAGGTGGCTGTCAAGCCTCTGCTTAAAGACCTCCAAAGAAGGAGACTCCACCACACTCCTTGGCAGCAAATTCCACTGTCGGACAGCTCTTACTGTCAGGAAGTTCTTCCTAATGTTTAGGTGGAATCTTCTTTCTTGTAGTTTGAATCCATTGCTCCGTGTCCGCTTCTCTGGAGCAGCAGAAAACAACCTTTCTCCCTCCTCTATATGACATCCTTTTATATATTTGAACATGGCTATCATATCACCCCTTAACCTTCTCTTCTCCAGGCTAAACATACCCAGCTCCCTAAGCCGTTCCTCATAAGGCATCGTTTCCAGGCCTTGGACCATTTTGGTTGCCCTCCTCTGGACACGTTCCAGCTTTTCAGTATCCTTCTTGAACTGTGGTGCCCAGAACTGGACACAGTATTCCAGGTGAGGTCTGACCAGAGCGGAATACAGTGGTACTATTCCTTCCCTTGATCTAGATGCTTCCTCCCTCTGGCTTCTACCTGCTTCTCGCTGTCCCTGCGCTCTCAACTCTGCCTTTGTCCTAAGTACTTGCAAATTGAGGGAGTGGATCCCACCCATTTTCCACCTTGCACACAGCCCCTTCCTTTGCTCCCCTTAATGCCCATCGCCCAGGCTATCACCCCACCGGGAAGCTAGCCTGGATATCCCAAGAATTAGACAGGGGGCCTAACCCGCCTGCCCCCAATAACATTATTATCATCTAAAGCAAGGGTCAGCAACCTTTTTCAGCCGTGGGCCAGTCCACCATCCCTGAGACCTTGTGGTGGGCCGGACTATATTTTTTGGGGGGAAATGAACGAATTCCTATGCCCCACAAATCACCCAGAGATGCATTTTAAATGAAAGGACACATTCTACTCATGTAAAAACACGCTGATTCCCGGACTGTCCGCGGGCCGGATTGAGAAGGCGATTGGGCCGCATCTCGCCCACGGGCCTTAGGTTGCCTACCCCTGATCTAAAGAGCAGGTAGGGCCTGAACCAATGGATTCAAATGACCAAGGAGAGTCCGTCGAAACATCAGCAAGAACTTTCTGGCAGTAAGAGCTGTTCGACAGTGGAGCGGTCTCTCTCGGAAGATGGTGAACGCTCCTTCCTTGGAGGTTTTTTTTTGAAAATTTTTATTATTTAAAGTCCATGTACAAAATCCACATACACATTTTATATCACATAATAACATGCATAAACAGTCATTATATCCTTATACAAAAGTTCATAATTCTTCCATATTACCCCACCCCCATTACAATCATCCCAATTAAACTTTCTTGTATTTCTACAGTCTTCATCATGTTCTTTGACTTCCCTCTCTTAGCGCCCCACCCAATTCTGCTGTTATCTTCTTTTTCCATTGTACAATTCAACGTCGTTTTTGGAACTTTACTTTTTTTCATTTTGTTTTGCTTATTCTTCATTATTTTCATTTCTGGTTTTTTATTTTTAAGTTATCCTAATTTACTTTTGATCTCTCCTTTTCCATTTCTTTTTCTTGTCTTACAAAATCTATATTTACATTGCAGGAGCTGATTATAAAGCAAACTCCCTGCTCAATTCACATCTTTCTTGTATGTACCTTATAAAATACTCCCATTCTTCTATTACCTTGTCCCTGGAATTTTCCCTCAATTTTTCCGACATTACTGCTAGTTCTAGATATTCTATCGTTTTGTTTAGCCAATCGTTCTTGTTCGGTGCTATTTTTTGTTTCCAGCAGGAGGCAATCAAAATTCTTCCAGCGGCAACTGCATATTGGAAGAAGTTTTTAGCCCTGTTTGGGATTTCTGACGAGATCATCCCCAAAAGGTAAGTTTCTGGCGCTTTCACATACCTGATCTTAAGAATCTGTTCCAGTTCTGCGTGTATCTGCGTCCAGAAAGGCTCAATTACCTTGCACTGCCGCCATATATGATAATAGTCCCCCACCTCCTCACATCTCCAACATTGACTAGATACCTTTTTATACATTTTATTTAGTTTGTGGGGGGTGAGATGCCATCTATAAAACATCTTCACTAAGTTTTCCCTGGTGGCAGTGCATGCGGTAAAAGACCAACTTTCCTTCCACAGTTTTTCCCATTTCTGGAAGAAGATGTTGTGGCCGATGTCTTGGGCCCACCGTATCATAACTGGTTTTGTTTCCTCTTCTGTTACTAGCCAATCTAATAGGATGCGGTATGCTCTCGACAGGATTTTATAATTTGAGTTGACCACTTCTAGTTCAAATCTTGAACCTTCTGCCTCGAACCCTTTCTTTTTGTCTTCCTTAAATCTCTCAAACAGCTGATGGTACTGTAACCACCCTTGTAATTTATTTTTTATTTGCTCATATGATTTAAGTTGTAATTGGTCTTCCTTTTTTTCTAATAGGTCTCTATAAGAGGGCCAATTGGATTCTGTGTTCCTCCTCCTCACCGCCAGTGACTCCAGGGGAGAACACCACCACGGAGTTCGCTGCTCCAGCAAATGTTTATACTTTAACCATACCCTCAATAAAGGACCTCTAATTATATGACTTCCTGTGTATTTTGTGCTTGTCATAATTCATGTATGCGTGCCATCCGAAACGCAAATTGAATCCCTCTAGATCTAACAATTCCGGGTTGTCCAGTCTCTTGGAGGTTTTTAAACAAAGCTCGGATGCTTTAGCTGAGGTCGGATGGCCCTCTCTCATGGATGCTTTAGCTGAGATTCCTGCATTGCAGGGGGTTGGACTAGATGACCCTCAGGAACCCTTCCAACTCTACGATTCTATGAACCTAGGAGTCCTGTCGCATTCGTGGGAACCATTGTGCTGCTTTCCATGAGTGGGACTCATCCATTGAACCCCGCCCAGAGGTTTTCAACCGAAACATATTAATGGCAAGCTTTTCAGCATTTGCTTTCGCATCTAAAGCCTCCCCTAACCTAAGGAGCTCGCTCGCAAGCACGGCACTCCCTTTCCCTGGGGGGCTTTCCTCCGCAAGCCTCCCTTCCTAAGCCAAACCATCGCAACAGTTGAGTAACTGTGCATCTCTTGGGTATCTGGCTGTTTGGCAGTGGTGACCGGCTGATCTTTCTGAACTAACAGGAGATGCTTGCTCGACAGAGTTCCCAGCCTGAACTATGCCCGTCTGACAAGACACACGCAGCTCACGTTTCCCGGAGCTACTGGAAGCATGGGAGAGTCAGGATTTGCAGCTGGCTACAAGGGGTCTCCTGTGGGCTCCAAGTGGGTCCTGTTTGCTACTGTGGGAAGGGGAGAGATTGCCACGGAGTTGCACATGTTCTGCTTTCTGTGCCTAAATGAGGAGGCATCTCATGCCTGAAGCCTACAGCTCTTTCCCATCCAACCGACAGCTCAAATCCTGCAGGGTTTCGTGCTTCCGGAATAGTTCAGACTCCCATTGCTGCCACCTGCAAAGGTAAACCTCTTCATTCTGGCAAGAAGCTTCCGTTCCACCTACCTGTTTCCGGATGCGCTTGGTTCGCAGGGCAGATCCAGAGCTGTAGTTCTTGGGGTTGCGGAGGAGCTGCAAACAAGAAAAGCCAGGCACTTCTCTCCCCCATCCCGACTCACCAGGCCAAAGATGCTCGTCCACAGTTGTTTCCGTCTCCCCTGTGGCTCCTCACTGCGTCGTAGACCCTTCTGGCTGGATGGAGACAGTACCAGCGATTCCGGACACCCGGCAGGATGCAATCTTTGCCACACCTCTCTCGCTTCAGGATGGCTGTTCGGCGTTAAAACAAGGAGACGACTGCAAAGCATTTGCTGGCTGGCTGTCTTGTCAGCCTAAGGACAGCTGCCAGCACAATCACAACCCTTCCTTTCCAGCCAACAAAGTTGTTTTTTTAAAAAAATTCTTTTAAACAACAATCCAAAGAAGTCCCAGAGAGGACCGAATCACTGCAAAGATGAAAGATGGTCCAGCACTGCAGCAGGCATTTGGGGGGGGGGCAGTATGTAAAGATAATAGAATACTAGGATTCAAGAGTTGGAAGGGGTCCCTCAAGGGTCATCTAGTCTAACCCCCTTGTTGTAGCGTGGGGCTAATGATTTCAGCTAGTGATTTCAGCTCTCTGACATTGCAGGCAAGGAGACAGCGTCTTCATGTAACAACTCTTTATTCAGGCAACAAGACAAGACTGAGGGAAGGAGGGAGGGGGGCTACATTTATAGGGACAGAGACATGGCAAGGAAAAGATACATTTTGGAGGGAACAATCTCAAGCAATCACACAGCAGCTTTTTGGTGGGAACCAATAAAGCTGAGGATCCAAATACAGCAGCTTGAATAAACCAATAGAAGCTGTTCCTTCTGGAACAGGAATGCAGTTACTTTACAGACAATAGTAATACAGAGATAACCTTTGAATCAATACACAACACCCCTGCAATGCAGGAATCTTATGTTGTGTTTGTTATGTCATGCACATGTTATAAGGGGCGTGTCTGAACCCACATGCATGTCCAGCAGTCATGCCTACACAAGCTACTACACAAGCTACTAAGAGGTTTGGCTAGAGTTATAATGTGCGTTTGTTAGGAATATGTGTTAACAAGCCCACAAGAAGGTCTCGCACAAGAGGAATAAAGCAAGGTTGGCCTGTTACATGAAATGAAAGGGACGGGCTATCTGGATGCTGTTCAGACAGCTAGATTACAATTGTTGTGTATTAAGCAATAACACAGTCAAGACGTTTTAATATAGAGTATTGTGTTGTATTACAGACTTTATTTGAATGTACGAGTTACAGTGGGAACGGCAATCATTTGCTGGTTCAGAGAGCAGGATTTGGATCCTCTGCCGGATTGGTTTCCGCGGGAGGGAATCCGTGCCATTGGTTCCCGCCAAAATGTATCTTCTCAATACTAGCCTACTGTTATTATATAAACCCCAGTTTTCTCCATTCCTGTGGCCGGCTCTTCCCTGTTTCCGAAATAAAGAGATGTTGTACCTGATTCTCGCCTCCAGTCATTGATCCACGACATAACAACAATATAAGCAAGCAGCAAATCTTATAGCACAAGCACGCCTTGATCTCAAGAGTAACACCATCATCATCATAATTTATTATTTATGTTGTTGTTGTTGTTGTTCAGTCGTGTCCGACTCTTCGTGACCCCATGGACCAGAGCACGCCAGGCACGCCTATCCTTCACTGCCTCTTGCAGTTTGGCCAAACTCATGTTGGTAGCTTCAAGAACACTGTCCAACCATCTCGTCCTCTGCCGTCCCCTTCTCCTTGTGCCCTCCATCTTTCCCAGCATCAGGGTCTTTTCCAGGGAGTCTTCTCTTCTCATGAGGTGGCCAAAGTACTGGAGTCTCAGCTTCAGGATCTGTCCTTCCAGTGAGCACTCAGGGCTGATTTCCTTCAGAATGGAGATGTTTGATCTTCTTGCAGTCCATGGGACTCTCAAGAGTCTCCTCCAGCACCAGAATTCAAAAGCATCAATTCTTTGGCGATCAGCCTTCTTTATGGTCCAGCTCTCACTTCTGTACGTTACTACTGGGAAAACCATAGCTTTAACTATACGGACCTTTGTCGGCAAGGTGACATCTCTGCTTTTTAAGATGCTGCCTAGGTTTGTCATTGCTTTTCTCCCAAGAAGCAGGCGTCTTCTAATTTCGTGACTGCTGTCACCATCTGCAGTGATCATGGAACCCAAGAAAGTGAAATCTCTCACTGCCTCCATTTCTTCCCCTTCTATTTGCCAGGAGGTGATGGGACCAGTGGCCATGATCTTAGTTTTTTTGATGTTGAGCTTCAGACCATATTTTGCGCTCTCCTCTTTCACCCTCATTAAAAGGTTCTTTAATTCCTCCTCACTTTCTGCCATCAAGGTTGTATCATCAGCATATCTGAGGTTGTTGATATTTCTTCCGGCAATCTTAATTCCGGTTTGGGATTCATCCAGTCCAGCCTTTCGCATGATGAATTCTGCATATAAGTTAAATAAGCAGGGAGACAATATACAGCCTTGTCGTACTCCTTTCCCAATTTTGAACCAATCAGTTATTCCATATCCAGTTCTAACTGTAGCTTCTTGTCCCACATAGAGATTTCTCAGGAGACGGATGAGGTGATCAGGCACTCCCATTTCTTTAAGAACTTGCCATAGTTTGCTGTGGTCGACACAGTCAAAAGCTTTTGTGTAGTCAATGAAGCAGAAGTAAATGTTTTTCTGGAACTCTCTAGCTTTCTCCATAATCCAGCGCATGTTTGCAATTTGGTCTCTGGTTCCTCTGCCCCTTCGAAATCCAGCTTGCACTTCTGGGAGTTCTCGGTCCACATACTGCTTAAGCCTGCCTTGTAGAATTTTTAGCAAAACCTTGCTAGCGTGTGAAATGAGTGCAATTGTGTGGTAGTTGGAGCATTCTTTGGCACTGCCCTTCTTTGGGATTGGGATGTAGACTGATCTTCTCCAATCCTCTGGCCACTGCTGAGTTTTCCAAACTTGCTGGCATATTGAGTGTAGCACCTTAACAGCATCATCTTTTAGAATTATTATTTATACCCCACCCATCTGGCTGGGTTTCCCCAGCCACTCTGGGTGGCTCCCAACAGAATATTAAAAACACAATAAAGCATCAAACATTAAAAACTTCCCGATACAGGGCTGCCTTCAGATGTCTTCTAAAAGTCCGTTAGTTGTTTATTTCCTTGACATCTGATGGGAGGGCGTTCCACAGGGCAGGAGCCACTACCTAGAAGGCCCTCTGCCTGGTTCCCTGTAACCTCCCTTCTTGCTGGGAAGGGAACCGCCAGAAGTCCCTCGGAGCCGGACCTCTGTGTCTGGGCTGAACGATTGGAGTGGAGACTCTCCTTCAGGTATACTGGGCCTTTGAGGCTGTTTAGGACATTCAAGGTCAGCACCAACACTTTGAATTGTGCTCGGAAATGTACTGGGAGCCAATGTAGGTCTTTCAAAACTGGTGATATATGGTCTTGTTGGCCTCTCCCAGTCCCCAGTCTAGCTGCCGCATTCTGGATTAGTTGCAGTTTCCGGGTCACCTTCAAAGGTAGCCCCACGTAGAGCACATTGCAGTAGTCCAAGCGGGAGATAACTAGAGCATGCACCACTCTGGCGAGACAGTCTGCGGGCAGGGAGGGTCTCAGCCTGCGCACCAGATGGAGGTTGTGGACAGTTGTCCTGGACACAGAATGGACCTGCATTTCCATGGACAGCTGTGAGTCCAAAATGACTCCCAGGCTGCGCACCTGGTCTTTCAGTGGCACAGTTGCCCCATTCAGGACCAGGGAGTCCTCCACACCTGCCCACCCCCTGTCCCCCCAAAACAGTACTTCTGTCTTGTCAGGATTCAACCTCAATCCATTAGCCACCATCCATCCTCCAACCACCTCCAGAGACTCACACAGGACCTTCACTGCCTTCACTGGTTCTGATTTGAAAGAGAGGTAGAGCTGGGTATCATCTGGACACTCAGCCCAAACCCAAAGATAGCAAGGCCATTACAGGCTTCAGATTGCGTAATAGATGGTGGATGTTTATCTTCCCAGGCTCCAAGTATGAGTGTTTGCACTTGCAAAGGCTCATCAAGCCCAGTTTTGTTGTTCAGTGTTATTGTTTGGACGCATTTACATAAAAAGTCAATGCCAATAAAACAGGGCTAGACAGCCCCACTTCCTGACCTCAGGCAAAGGCATTACCGGTAATAGCGAGAAGATCCCATTCTCATTTTCGATAAAACGCTCAGCCGACCCAATTGTACAAATAAACCTTTCGCCATTCTCCCCTTGCCTCCTTTCAGGGCAGGCAGAAATCCATCTGGTCCATCTCCAGGCATACCTCACAGGGGCTGCTGCTGACCTATATAGAACTCTATGCAACTTGAGGGCCAGGTTATCAGAAAGGCAGCATTCCTCCATAGGAGACTGCCTGGGTTTTTAAAAAGTTCATAGAATTATAGAATCATAGAATCCTAGAGTTGGAAGAGACCCCAAGGGCCATCCAGTCCAACCCCCTGCCAAGCAGGAAACACCATCAAAGCATTCCTGACAGGTGGCTGTCAAGCCTCTGCTTAAAGACCTCCAAAGAAGGAGACTCCACCACACTCCTTGGCAGCAAATTCCACTGTCAAACAGCTCTTACTGTCAGGAAGTTCTTCCTAATGTTTAGGTGGAATCTTCTTTCTTGCAGTTTGAATCCATTGCTCCGTGTCTGCTTCTCTGGAGCAGCAGAAAACAACCTTTCTCCCTCCTCTATATGACATCCTTTTATATATTGGAACATGGCTATCATATCACCCCTTAACCTTCTCTTCTCCAGGCTAAACATACCCAGCTCCCTAAGCCGTTCCTCATAAGGCATCGTTTCCAGGCCTTTGACCATTTTGGTTGCCCTCCTCTGGACACGTTCCAGCTTGTCAGTATCCTTCTTGAACTGTGGTGCCCAGAACTGGACACAGTATTCCAGGTGAGGTCTGACCAGAGCGGAATACAGTGGTACTATTCCTTCCCTTGATCTAGATGCTATACTCCTATTGATGCAGCCCAGAATTGCATTGGCTTTTTTAGCTTCTGCATCACACTGTTGACTCATGTCAAGTTTGTGGTCTACCAAGACTCCTAGATCCTTTTCACTTGTACTGCTCTCAAGCCAGGTGTCACCCATCCTGTATTTGTGCCTTTCAAATTTTTTGCCCAAGTGTAGTACTTTACATTTCTCCCTGTTAAAATTCATCCTGTTTGCCTTGGCCCAGTTCTCTAATCTGTTAAGGTCATTTTGAAGTGTGATCCTGTCCTCTGGGGTATTAGCCACCCCTCCCAATTTGGTGTCATCTGCAAACTTCATCAGGATGCCCTCAAGCCCATCATCCAAGTCATTGATCAAGATGTTGAATGAGACTGGGCCTTATTCATAAGATGTCTCGGAGATGTCCAATCCTCCCTCCCACCAACGTCTGAGTCCCATTTGGTGGGAATTCAAGGAAGGGCCTTCTCAGGCTGCAGTGGGGTGGCGTGGCTGGTGGTGGCACAGGGGCAGTTGCCCCGGGTGCAAAATTGATAGGGGTGCAAAACTGCGACACCAGGTGCTGCCTCAAGACAGCTGTGTGCTTCCATCGCTGGGCTCCGTTGAAAATGGCTTCTCTATGCAAACCAGCAAGGGTGTGATGGCCTGGGATTCAGACTCAGATGCTGAGCCTGAGGGATCCCAGCCTGCACTGGATTCCCTGCCTCCAGAACCAGCAGAGCCGGGGCTAGGGCCTGAGTCGGAAGGGGCCTCACCTGTGCTGGATCCTCAGGTGCAGGCATCGGCTGAGTCTGCTCTGGCTCCTGCTGGGATGGAGGACCCATTGCCTGCAGGTGCTCCACTCCCAGCCCTGTCAGGGGAAGCTGAGGTTGCCTCTGGGTCCGGTTACCCTCCAGCCTCTCCTGAGCTGCAGAGGCTCAGGGCAGAGAGGCGAAGGGAACTGAGTTCCCGCAGGAGGAGTGCTCGCCTCCAAGCCAGGAGAGGCGAGTCCCTAGAGGATCGGGGCCACCCTATGCCTCGGGGCAGATAAAAGCTGGCCAGCCCCAGCCCCAAGTTGCAGGAGCAACATCGTTGGTGGCCAGTTCCTGCCAGTGTTCCTGCTTGAAACCTGTCCTGCTTTCCTGCCTGAGCTCCTGACTCGCCCTGGTTCCCTGCTTGCCTACCTGTTCCTGACTTTGCCTGACTCCCTGCCCTGCACCCCGCTTCAGTTATTACGGACTGCCTTTACGTTGCACCTCTGACCACGGACCGGACTTGGACCTCGCCTTTCAGGTAACCCACGGGACCAGCACAAAGGGACCTCTCCAGACAATGGAACAGTTATTTTGTTCTCATCTCTGCCACTGTGATTTCCTGGGTGACGCAGACGCCCTTAAGCAGTTGAATAGGCATGCATACTCCGTCCGGCCCAGCCCCTCAAATATTTTATTTGGGGGCTGAAGGGACCTCGGCCCCTAGGAGTTGGCTTCTATGGCTGGCAGTTTTTAATTGTTTTAGATGAATATCGCACACAGAGAGAAAGGGGACGCAGGTGGCGCTGTGGTCTAAACCACAGAGCCTAGGGCTTGCTGATCAGAAGGTCGGCGGTTCAAATCCCCACGACAGGGTGAGCTCCCGTTGTTCAGTCCCAGCTCCTGCCCACCTAGCAGTTCGAAAGCACGTCAAAGTGCAAGTAGATAAATAGGTACCGCTCCGGCGGGAAGGTAAACGGCGTTTCCGTGCGCTGCTCTGGTTCGCCAGAAGCGGCTTAGTCATGCTGGCCACATGACCTGGAAGCTGTATGCCGGCTCTCGGCCAATAAAGCGAGATGAGCGCCGCAACCCCAGAGTCGTCCGCGACTGAACCTAACGGTCAGGGGTCCCTTTACTTTTTTACACAGAGAGATGCAGACCTTCCCTTATCCAAGTGCACATTTGGCCTTATCCGTTCCGGCTATCTGCAAAGACACGGAAGGCAATAAATAGGAAGAGGCAGCAAAGTGGAACCGCTGTGCTTTTTCTCGTTTTCTAAACTTTTATTAGGAATCCGATAGTACAGAAGCATCAGCAGGCTGGGAAAGCCCCAAAGGTACTACATCTTGCTGAAATTACAAGGGATAAAAAGGTGACCGTCAGCATGGAGGGGTGGGGGAGATTGGGGAAGCAGTTAAAGGCAAGTGGGTGGGAGGCAGGCAGATCTGAGCCACCATGGGACCGATCCACCAGGAAGTTCTCCTGCCCGACTCAGTGATTTCAATCTGCAATGCAAAAGATTTTCCAAGTCTGTTTTGATGCCGCGTGGATGACAGCGTAAAAGACTTAACATCTGTACATGCATTTGCCCTGGAAGACAACACTTCGTGCTTGGTATTTTTAATTTTTTGTCAGGTGCAGAGATGGCGAAGTAATGAGACTCGGGAGGCAGGATGAATGTGCGGAAGGCGACCTTTGCGGTCGCCCCCTTTTTATTGGGTTTTACAACATGTTTAAACATTAACCACATTAGCATAACTCAGGTCCCAACAGGGGAAAACTTTGAAAACTTTCCACCCCATATATGGAAAGGGGTGACACCCCCAAGCCTCACCCAGGACCCCGCCATGGTGTACGTGACTGCTCCTCATGCTCCTCTCATGCACCCTCCTCGTGCTCATCTCGTGCTCCCTGGTGTTTTTCCATGCGTCCATTTGTCCATTGTTCTCCTTGACACGTGTCTGCCACTCCGACGTTCGGGGCGACGTGGCTTCCCAGCACGTCGCCCCCGGCCGGCGCAGAGACACCGTGGTGTGCCAACACGGTGTGCGACGTGCATGGTGTACTGTGTGGGCTCATAAAATCGTCCCAAGTCAGGAAAGTTTGTAATTTTAAAAAAATTAAGAATAATGTAAATGAGGTTCCCGCAGGAGAACTTTCCGGTGGACTCAATCTCTGCAGGCCTCTTTTGAGATGTAGCTTGCACTCTATTCTTCCTTTTGCAAATCAATCGGACTGCTTTCAAAGCAATTAACGCGAGTGAGTAACCAACTACACATCGCAGCCCTAAATTATAGAGGGGGGGGATTACAGAGAAGGAAGATCTGCTCTGGGAATGTCCTGTGGGCAAACCACTTGATGGAAAGCGAGAGCACCTCTCAAGGCAGCCTAACGGCCGAAATCGCAAAGCAAATCATTTTGCAAAGCAGCAGGTTGGAGGAGCGCAAGGCAGTAAAAGGCAGGAGGAACAGGAGGGCAGGATCTGATCTTTGAAGGGCTCGCGATTGGCACACAGGGATGATGCAAAGCAAGCTCCCAAAGGCTCCATCCCCGTGGGATAGTCAAAAACACCTGGAGTGCAGGTGAGGCCAGTCTGACGGCATCGGCCACCCAAAGCAATATCTTCAAGGGCGCCAGTGAGGCTACGAAACAGAGTAAAACCAGGTCAGGCTTTTTTTTTTTTTTTTTTTTGGTCTAGAGATGGTGGGCAAATCTGTCCATTGGGGTCCATTTCTTCCTTTCTCTAATTTCTGATTTTTTTATTGGCATTATTAACAACCCAAAAGTGATGTAGCCGGGTGATGTAGAGAGAGAGAGAGCTGAATATGACTGGAAAAATGAGATACTTTGATGGGAATGCCCTTGGGCTTCATTGTTCTGGTCCCAAGTTCCGAGAAATATCTAAAATAATTAATTCCAGTTGTCCAGGCTCCCCTACAACTGCCATCACTCAATATGTGAATGAATAACATGAAGGCTTTTCACCCGAAAGAGCTTTCGGCATGGGTCTTAGCTGCAGCCAGGATTTCAAGGGCCCAGCAATGGAGAAGATCTTATGTGTTGGCATAAGAACTTATGGTCTTTGGCTATTGTGGGGGGTAAATACGCATGGACTGCATGTTTCCAGGTGGGTGGAGGACCCAGAATATTTCTGTGCTATCTGGCTGGCAGCATTTTATTTCCTGTGTTTTCGGATTCAGATGCTCAACATCCCCCCCATAGCTGTCAACCCTCCCTTTTTTTGCGGGAAACTCCCTTATTCCAGTGCCGTTTCCCGCTGCTATCCCGGATTGTTGATATCCCTTAAATTTCCCGGATTTCCAAGGAAGCAGCTCCTCTCCCTCCCTGCCGGCCAGGGAGGCTCCTCAGCTGCGTTGCTCGGCTGCCAATAAGGAGTCTGAGACCGACTGGGGGCGGAGCTTGTATGCCTTGTGCAGCCAGACCCTCACGCCCAACCAGACAGACAGCCTGCCTGCCGTCTACGCACTCGCTCTTTCGCGCAGCCTCTGGAGCGCAGGGTGGCGAGGCTACTTGGTGCCATTGCACCGCCCTCACGGCATCCCTTATTTTCAAATCCGAAAATTTGGAAAAATTCATTATTTTCAAATCCGAAAGTTGACAGCTATGCAGAGCACTGAAGCGCACTGAAGCGCATTGTACAGGTTTCCCCCTTTTAACCACCAGCAGGAGGCAATGTTGCTTTATTTTGGGAAAGGGAAACACTGCGGCGGAAAGGACCGCAATGGTATCTCAGTAAAGCTGCTGGTCCGGATGGGGTGCTGGGAATAGTGGTAAAAAAACTGTGCCGATCAACTAGCAGGGGTTCTGACAAGGATTTTTAACATGCCTCTGCAAACGGCTTGTGTTCCATCCTGCTTGAAAGCAGCTAGTCCCCAAGAAAACAGCAACTAACTGCCTAAATGACTACAGACCTATTGCATTAACATCTGTAGTGATGAAATGCTTTGAGAGATTGGTCCTTCAACATCTTAGGTCAGGCATCAGCAACCTCCGGCCCATGGGCCGGATCCGGCCCACGGAGGCCGTTTTACCGGCCCACGAGCCGCCCCGCCCGCTCGCCGAGTCCCCCGTGCGCTGCGCTAAACCGGCACAGCGCAGCGCAGGGACTCGCCAAGTGGCGCCGGAAATTGCATCTGCGCATGCGCAGATACTGAAAATCGCGTCTGCGCATGCCCAGACGCCGGAAATCGTTTCTGCGCAGTCATGATTTTCAGCATCTGGGCATGCGCAGAAGTGATTTCCGGCGCCACGGACATGTGCAGACGCGATTTCTGGCATCGCGCTGTGCATGTCCAGCCCATGGACACTCTCCGTGGCCTTGATCCAGCCCATGGCCGGATAACCTTGCCGACGCCTGTTTCAGGTCATGCTTCCCACCGGACTTTGATAAAGCGAGTTCTCCCTTCACAGAGAGCTTGTGTTGCGGTGGGGGCAGGAAAAGCCACCTCCCATTGTAGCTGGGGGTTGGCTTGCTGGCCACAGCTACCATTGACCCAGTGTGTTGCTGGGGAAAAACACATGTAGCTAATTTTGATGGACAGCCCAGCGTCCTTTAAATAGGTAAGCACATGGTGGGACTTTCCTCTTTGCTGCGAGCTTCGGATCTCCCGCCCCCCCTCCCTGGTATAGGCTTGTGCGTTGACCTTGCTGTTGCCTGTCATGGGGTCGTCTGCTTTTGAGGCAGGGGCTTGGTAGGAATTTTTCCATTTGGCTGATTGGCTGGGCCATTTGGTTTTCGCCTACTACGTAGCAACTAGTCACAACTTGTAAGGTTGGCAGTTAGGCATTGGTTGTGTTGGTAAATGGAGCGCGGTAGCCCTCCAAAAGTGATCATGGTGCATGGGAATTCCGTTAAAGGAATCCAGCGGCTCAATATGCTTGTCCGAACCCGGTAGGGTTGCAGGGCCATGCATGAGCCCCTGGGACCTCTGGGGAAGGGGGAGGTCTCTGCGTCCCAGCCTCCATTCAACTCTCCCCAGACTGGTTTCCCCCCGCTGACAAGTGGTCAGCTTTGTCCCGTCGGACAGCTAGTCTTCGCTGACAAGTGGTCAGCTCTGTCCTGTCGGACAGCGTGAACCAATGCCTACACAACCACTCACGTGTTTTGTATTTCAATAAAGTTGTGGCCAAAACCATGCCAAAAACCCAAACAAAAATTACGTCTCATGTGTGAATTTATTGTGGGGGGGTGGCTTGGTGACCTCTACTCGTGAACATCAGTTCGCCTATAGGAGAAACAGGTCAACAGATGATGCCAGAGTTACAGCCTTTCCCCTTGCAGCGAGTCATCTGGAGAGACCGGGGAATTATGTCAGAATGTTGTTTATTGATTACAGCTCGGCTTTTAATACCATCCTCCCGGACATTCTTATTAAAAAGCTGACGGATCTGGACCTTTCTTCTACCATCTGTGACTGGATTCAAGACTTTCTGGGGGTTGGACACAAACAGTGAGGATTGGGCCTGTTACATCTACCTCCCTGAAGCTCAGCCCTGGCACCCCACAGGGATGTGTGCTAATTCCCTACCTGTACTCGTTGTATATATATGACTGTATTTCATCCGCTTCATCCACTGTAATTATTAAGTTTGCAGCTGATACTACCATAATGGGCCTAATTGCAGGCGGAAATGAAACAGCGTACAGGGGGGAGGTTCAAAAAGTATCTACATGGTGCTCAGAGAATAACTTGCACCTAAATATTAAGGTGCTACTGGAAGGATTTTTTTATTTTGTTTTGACTATGAAAGACCAACACGGCTATCTACCTGTAACCTAAATATTAGTAAGACAAAGGAGATGGTATTGGATTTCCGGAGGAAGAGAGGGGAACCTTCCCCGTTGTATATCGGGGGGGGGGCTGTGTGGAGAGAGTCTCCTCCTTTAAATTCCTGGAAGTTTACCTTAGTGAGGACCTCACTTGGAAAATCAACATAACTCAGGTGGTCAGAAAGGCCCAACAGAGACTCCATTTCCTCAGGGTCTTGCGAAAGAATAATGTTGAACAGCAACTGATGAACTCCTTTCCAGTGGCGTCGCAATGGGGGGGCGGGGGGGTGGTGCGCTCCCGGTGCCACGTCTACAGGGGTGACAAGGCATGCGGTTTGCCAGCGGCGTCACTCCAGCGCCGTACAGACAGTGGCAGGATCCTCTGCTCGCGGCTGCAGCCGCATGTAGAGGATCCTCCATTCGCGACTGACGGCGCGAGTAGAGGATCCTGGCACCATCCATACGGCGCTGGAGTGGCACCGCCAGCAAACCGCTATGTACCCTGTTTCCCATTTTTTAATACGTAGTCATAAAGTAAGCCATGGCAGGTTATTTTTTACCTTAGTGAGAAGTAAGACGTACCCCAAAAGTAAGCCGTGGTGCCGCCATTGTTCCCGTCGCCTCCTCAGCCCCTCCTGCGTGCGCAGGGAGCCAGCGAACCAGCGAGAGACACGGGGGGGAAACGCGCCTCTTGCGGAGTTCTGCCCCGCCTGCTCAGCGCGCAGGGGGAGGCTGTACTGTACCATACTGACGTAATAAAAATAAGACATCCCCCCGAAAATAAGCCACCCTGTGTTTTTTTGAGGGAAAAAAATTATAAGATGGTGTCTTAAAAAGGGGGAAAGACGGTAGTGTGCACGTGCGGCATCGCTCCGTACGACGCATGTGTCGTACGTAGTGACGCTGCGCATGCGTGCTATGTAGCGACACCCCGTCCCCGGGTGCACGTCATGTTTGCCGCTGCGGGTGCCTGAGCGGCTACCTACGCCACTGCTCCTTCTACCGGTCCGCAATAGAAAGTGTCCTCTCATATTGTATCACGGTGTGGTACGTTGGCTTGACAGCCATGGACAGAAAGTCTCTGCAGAGGGTGGTGAACACATGATATCATGGGCTGTCCCATGAGTCCGCTAGATGACATCGCAAGGGATCGTTGCCTTAGGAGAGCGAGAGAAATTCTCAGGGACGACACACACCCCGGCCAGCACCTCTTTAATCTTCTACCCTCGGGCAGGAGATATAGAAGTAGAATCAGCCGTACCAACAGGCTAAAAAATAGCTTCTATCCGTGGGCTGCTAGGCTGTTGAACGGAAAATAACATAGCGAAATTGACTTGCGAGGTGGTGTGTTGTTCGATAAGAGATTGAGTGTTTGCAGGGGGAGGCTCGTTTAATTTTATCGTGCACAGGTTGTACAATGACAATAAAGGTATTATTATTATTATTATTATTATTATTATTATTATTATTATCAGGAGCCCTCTGAAACAGCTGGGCAACATGGGCTCAGCTGAGCAGGACTCTATTCCTGCAACAATCTCTCCCAAAGATAAATACGAATTTATAAAGCTCATAGGAAGGACATTTATAGATGCTTCGTCCTTCTTTTAAGAACTCTCAAATCCTTGCCTTGTTAGTAAAATATTATTACTAACCCCTGATTTCAGCAGAGGCGGAATCACTGCAAAGGACTTTTCCTGCAGCTGGGAGTTCCACTTGGAAGAGAGGAGCAAAAAAAGGGAGAGTCTGGGGTGGGGTGGGGGGAATGTCCATCGCCGAGTCACATCAAGAGAAGATTTTGTCTTGCTAGATTTTGTTCGGAGTTGACTCAGCGCAAGCCTTCGTCGAGGAAGGAGACTTCGCGGCTCCCGCGGTCTTCTCCGTGTAGAAGCCTCGTCGCATGGTGGCCGCCAAATATTTGAAGAGGCTCTTGGGGGTGGGGGGGAGAGAGAGAGGCAAACGTTTACCGGGTGAACCCTGCCCTCCAAAAGGGGGAGGAATGGGGGGCATGGCAGGACCAGGGGGTGAAACGGTAGGACAGACCACGTTCCAAAACCACACAGGCAACACCCGGCCGACCCTTGCAATTTATACGTCAATCTAAAATTTGCTATGGCCTAAGTCAGATAAACAACAGGTGCTCCTAGACTGTAGGTGGGGAGACCAGTGTGGTGTAGTGGTTAGAGCGCTGGACTGGGGTTTGGGTAGAGCATGAGATTCTTAACTCCAGGGTTGTGGGTTTGAGCCCCATATTGGGCAAAGGATCCCTGCATTGCAGCTGGTTGGACTAGGATCCTAGTGGTCCCTTCCAACTCTATAATTCTGTGATTCATAGAATCATAGAACCCTAGAGTTGGAAGAGACCCCAAGGGCCATCCAGTCCAACCCCCTGCCAAGCAGGAAACACCATCAAAGCATTCCTGACAGGTGGCTGTCAAGCCTCTGCTTAAAGACCTCCAAAGAAGGAGACTCCACCACACTCCTTGGCAGCAAATTCCACTGTCGAACAGCTCTTACTGTCAGGAAGTTCTTCCTAATGTTTAGGTGGAATCTTCTTTCTTGTAGTTTGAATCCATTGCTCCGTGTCCGCTTCTCAGGAGCAGCAGAAAACAACCTTGTCAGCTCAGGAAAATGCCAGCTCAGGAAATAGAGATGGCTTTGTTGATATCGGTGTGTCACCATTTCTTTCCCCCATTAAAGGTAAAGGGACCCCTGACCATTAGGTCCAGTCGCGGACGACTCTGGGGTTGTGGCGCTCATCTCGTTTTACTGGCCGAGGGAGCCGGTGTACAGCTTCCGGGTCATGTGGCCAGTATGACTAAGCCGCTTCTGGCGAACCAGAGCAGCGCACGGAAACGCCATTCACCTTCCCGCCGGAGCGGTACCTACTTTTCTACTTGCACTTTGACATGCTTTCGAACTGCTAGGTTGGCAGGAGCAGGGACCGAGCAACGGGAGCTCACCCCGTCGTGGGGATTCAAACCGCCGACCTTCTGATCGGCAAGCCCAAGAGGCTCAGTGGTTTAACCCACAGCGCCACCCGCGTCCCTTGTTTAGCTTATACGTAAATCCGGCACTGGACGTGATGGACTTAGTTCTGCTCATTTTGATGGGTCTATTCTGAGTAGAACTTAACTGGAGCCAACCCTGCGAGTTTCTCTTACCTCCCAAGCCTTCTCGACTTCCAGAGTCCAGTGTTCTTTGAGAATGGGCTGGACAACTTGGATGAACTGAACACCTACATCCTGGGGGGGGGGGAGAAATCCAGAGAAGGAAAGGGGGTCATTAATTCTCTTTTTCTTGGATGGTTTGGATGCACAGCACATAGGAATGGGTGAATCTGCCATTTACCTTCCCGCTGGAGCGGTACCTATTTATCTACTTGCACTTTGATGTGCTTTCGAACTGCTAGGTGGGCAGGAGCAGGGACCGAGCAACGGGAGCTCACCCCATCGCGGGGATTCGAACCGCCGACCTTCTGATCGGCAAGCCCTAGGCTCTGTGGTTTAACCCACAGCGCCACCCATGTCCCTACCTTGTCTCAAACTAGACTTAATATAAATGAGATTGCCCAGCAAAAGCAAGCTCACACCTCTCATTGAGTTTGCATATATACTTAAAGTACATATGTAAGAGGCTGGTTTATAATTATATTTTGGGAATAATTCATGTTCCTAGGTAGCTGCATTGTTTTATACTTTCTGGGTGTCCCACGATCATATTATAAAGTACCTGTGTTCTATGCTATAAATCGCGGGGATTCGAACCGCCAACCTTTTGATCGGCAAGCCCAAGGCTCAGTGGTTTAGACCACAGCACCACCCATGTCCCTAACAATAACTGACGACCCTCAAAAAGTGACTATAAACTAAAAACAGATTGAAACTCACATCAGCTTTCTGAATAGCTGGGTAAAGGTAAAGGTAAAGGGACCCCTGACCGTTAGGTCCAGTCGCGGATGACTCTTGGGTTGCGGCGCTCATCTCGCTTTATTGGCCGAGGGAGCCGGCGTACAGCTTCCGGGTCATGTGGCCAGCAGGACTAAGCCGCTTCTGGCGAACCAGAGCAGCGCACGGAAACGCCGTTTACCTTCCCACCGGAGCGGTACCTATTGATCTACTTGCACTTTGTGCTTTCGAACTGCTAGGTGGGCAGGAGCTGGGACCGAGCAACGGGAGCTCACCCCGTTGCGGGGATTCGAACCGCCGACCTTCTGATCGGCAAGCCCTAGGCTCCGTGGTTTAGACCACAGTGCCACCCAAATCGCTGGAGGCTTGTCTAAATGAAAATGTTTTTAGCAGGCACGGGAAAGCGTACACGGAAGGCACCTGCCTGATATCAATGTGCAGGGAGTTCCACAGATGCCGCCACACTGAAAGATCGATTTCTTGCAAATGTGGACCAGGTTATTACATGGCACCTGTAGCAATGCCAGTTCTGACCGAGGTGAAGTATCAATCAAGGATTTCCAGGCTGCAACCTCCGGATCTAACAAATTCCTCTCCCGTCTTTCCCATGAGCTACATTAATCTGTGGGGCCGCCCGCCCCTGCCTTCCTCACCTCATAGTACTTGGGGGGTGCTTTGTGCCAGAAGTGATGCCTGCCTAGATCAAAGGCCAAGTGCTCCAGTTTGTCCACCTCGTCCAGCCTCGCCACGCTCTTCTCGATGAATGACATCACTCTGGTGATGGAAGGAGGGCATGGAAGAGACAGGGAAGGAAGCTTGGCATCAGAACAGCCATGGGGGGGGGGAGCCCACAACTTGCATTCAGACGCATGCTACCTCTGTGGGATGTAACATAAGCAGTCGGGTACAACATTTCCTGTTTGCCCAGAGTGGACACGCAGGGGAATGTTGGTCCAGCCAGGAGGACTTTCGGTCACACCTGGTCTGGCGCATCCTCAGGTAGAATGAAGCAATGATTCTTCAACATCATGGGTAGGCAAACTAAGGCCCATGGGCCAGATCCAGCCCAATCGCCTTCTAAATCCGGCCCACAGACAGTCCGGGAATCAACGTGTTTTTACATGAGTAGAATGTGTCCTTTTATTTAAAATGCATCTCTGGGTTATTTGTGGGGCATAGGAATTTGTTAATCCCCCCCCAAAAAATATAGTCTGGCCCCCACAAGGTCTGAGGGACAGTGGACCGGACCCCTGCTGAAAAAGTTTGCTGACCCCTGTAATCAACATCTACTTCGTAGGACTGGTCGTGATGTGCGGATGCCTGATTATCATCTTCCAAAGCAACTACTCTATTCCGAACTTGAAAATGGAAAGTGTAATGCTGGTGGTCAACAAAAGAGGTTTAAAGACTCTTCAAGGCAAATCTTTAAAAATGTTGTATGAACACCAACAATTGGGAAACACTGGCCTGTGAGCACTCCAGTTGGAGAACAGCCTTGACCAAAGGTGTCATGGGCTTTGAAGACACTCGAACTCAGGACACAAGGGAGAAATGTGCCAAGAGGAAGGCACGCTGGGCAAATCCACACCATGATCAACTCCCGCCCGGAACCAATGTCCCCACTGTGGAAGGACATGTGGATCTAAAATTGGCCTCCACAGTCACTTACGGACTCACTGTTAAAACCGTGTTTATGGAAGACAATCTTACTTGGCTACGAGGGATTGTCAAAGAAGAAGAAGAAGGAAGAAGAAGGAAGAGGAGGAGGAGGAGGAGGAGGAGGAGAAGAAGAAGAAGAGATGGGTGTGACCCTGGGAGACCCCATAAAAGGGCTGGTCATGCAGCCATCTTCCCTTCTTCTTCGCTTTATACCATCTTGATGTTCTTGCTGTCTGCTGGCTCTCAGCCAGCAGTACATGGGCTCAATCCCCATATGGGATGAAACCATAGTCTCTTCTGTAACTGCAAGCTAAAGCCTGCCTTCAGGATCATACTGTGAACTGAATGTAAGTAAACTTCTTATTACTTTTAAGACAAGACTGGTGTGTCTTTATTCTTTTTAAGGGGGAACAAAGCGGATTTACCAGGAATTAATCCAATCTGGACAAGCCAGACTGGGTTGCTTAACTCAAGAGATTCTAATGAATTTACCAACTAGCTTCCTGCAATATACAGGGGAATGTACTCTGCTACTTACTCACTAGCGTGAGTGAGTGAGGAAGGATAATACTTAATCCATATATCCTCTCCTACTATCCACAACATTCCCGCAACCTCCGATGCTGGGGTGTAGCAAACAGTCACCCTGACTAATAGCCTGATCTCTGGGCCCACATGTCCTGGGCTCCCGGTTGCTGAAGGGCAAGAACCTGAAGGATGATTCTTCCCAAAGGCTTTAATGTTCAGATTGCTGTGATGCATTCGCACAGCTCTGGCTTAAGGTGCCACACTGTTGCTGGCATCTGCCTTGAGTGCGTCTCCGGGGGTGAAGTCAAACCGCTGTGTTAGCGGCACCGAAGTGACCTCTCTGGGGTGCAAGCCTGGGCAGTGTGCATGGAGGTCCGGGGCTGGCCAGATGAGAAGACCCCCCCTCTCGGCCTCACAGAGGTGGTCCAAAGGAAAGCAGAGCAATGCGTTTGGCACCAACTTGGTGACAGGAGGTGACGGAAGGAGGCGTACAAGACGCCATCCAACCGTCTTGGGGACTCCTGATAAAGATGGTACCTCGTGTGAAATCGGGTCCTCCCTCAAAGAGGGCACGTGTTGCGGTGTGGCCTGGCAACCCAACACTTGTGTTGTGGGTGGGTTCTATTGGAGAGCCACAACCCCCTATTGGTAGGTCCCTTGATCGGAACACCAGCCCACCTCTCCCTATATTTAGGGCAGGGGTGTAGGAAGTGGGGGGCGGTGGGGCGGACTGCCCCAGGTTCCATCATGGAGGGGGTGACAAATTATCAAGGAACAATTACAGTGGTGCCTCGCAAGACGAAATTAATTCGTTCTGCGAGTTTTGTTGTCTTGCGAGTTTTGTCGTCTTGCGAAGCACGGTCCTGCGAACCGCTAGATGGCGCTGTTTCCCATAGAAATGCATTGAAGCGCGGTTTCCCATAGGAATGCATTGGGAACTCGCAAGACGTTTTCGTCTCGCGAAGCAAGCCCATAGGGAAATTCGTCATGCGAAGCGACTTCAAAAACGAAAAACTCTTTCGTCTAGCGAGTTTTTCGTCTTGAGAGGCATTCGTCTTGCGGGGTACCACTGTACTAGGGTGGTTCATAAAAAACTTTTTTTTTTAAATGCCTTCTCCAAAGGTCTTATCTTACTACACCAGGGATTATATAGCTATATATGAAATTTCACGCATATCAGTTAATATCTTGACCCTCCTCCACGAAAATAGCTGTTTACTTGGCTGTTTCCCTATGTCGTGAAGGCTGAAATTTCAATTCAGTGGAGCACTTACTGTTCCCAACCCTAACCCTGCGGAAAGCCATCTAATTAGAATTTGATTTTGACATGTTTTTAGGAGGCAATTAAATTATTGTTTGATTTTATATCAATGTTATGTATCTGATGTTAGCCGCCCTGAGCCCGACTTTGGCCGGGGAGGGCGGGATATAAATAAAAGTTTATTTTTACTTATTATTATTCCTTTGTAAGAAAATATGAAATAACGTAAAACCATTTTTACAGGCAAAAAAGAAAAAGAAAAGAAAAGAAATTTTCCGCACCGGGTACCACCTGACCTTCCTACACCTCTGATTTAGGGCTTGTGCTTGACCTTGCTATGCCGTCATGTGCCATCTGTCGTTGGGACAGGGGCAAGGCAGCAATTTCCCCCACTTGGCTGATTGACTGGTGCCATTTGGGTTTCACCTGCCACGTAGCAAATCATCACAACTTGTAAGGTTGCGGATAGGCTCTGGTTCAGGTGATAGGGGTGGCAGAAGGCTCTTGCCATCCCTATGCAAAGGGTATTCCGTTAAAGGAATCCAGGGACTTGATGGTTTGGTCAACCCCTGAGAGGGGTTGTGCCCGTGCCTGAGTCCAGGGGGACATCTGGGTGGTGGACTAGCCTGACCCCGGCTTTCCGCTGTTCTGGGTGTTCACCCTAGGCTGACCTATGATAGAGCTCTGGGTCAGCACTACCTGCCACGGTGCAGGGAGCGAGTCGAACCAGAGCCTATGCAGCAACCACTCACTTGCTGTAATCAAGAAAGCTGTGGCCTCAATTCTGCCAAAAACCAAACCAAAAATTTGAGTCTTGTCTGAATTCATTTAAGGGGGAGGTTAAAGGTCTAAACACGCAAATGATTTGGGAGGCTTTGAAAAAAGAAAGAAGGGAGGGCAAAAGGTTTAAGAGGTTACCCTTTGTGGTGGTGATGTAAAATTATCAAAAAGGCCTGGGAAAAAGACTTATAAAGAGCTGAGGAAAATGTGGAAAATGATTGAAGTTGTGATATTGA
This sequence comes from Darevskia armeniaca, assembly GCA_034641395.1. Lineage (NCBI taxonomy): Eukaryota > Metazoa > Chordata > Lepidosauria > Squamata > Lacertidae > Darevskia > Darevskia armeniaca. The sequence continues at coordinate 309,160 of JAWWNF010000645.1, forward strand.
GTTGTATAGGACTTGATGGGTTGTTTGAGCGAGAGACTGGATGCCAGGCCAAGACCAGCCAGCCCTTACGGAAGGAAGACGATAAAGGAGAAGATCAAGAAGAAGATTGGCAAAATAAGTTACTGAACTATGTAGGACAAATTATTGCAAAAAAGGGCAACTGTTCAATGCATAATTTTTAAGCTTTGTGTATTGATTCTCACATTAGTGCAACTTTTAAAAGTCACTTGTAATAAGATGAAGAAAATTTTAAAATTGGATTGTTAAGTACCCTATATACTCGAGTATAAGCCTAGTTTTTCAGCACATTTTTTGTGCTGAAAAAGCCGCCCTCGGCTTATACTCGAGTGAGGCAGGCAGTGGCTCCTATGAAGCTTTCTCAGGTTTTTTGTGGTAAAATTGGGTGCCTCGGCTTATATTCGGGTCGGCTTATACTCGAGTATATACGGTATATAAGGTTTTATGGACGTGCATGAACAAGTATATTACAATGGAACCAAGTGGGGGAGCGGAGGGAAGTCAACCAAAAAATTATGGATTAATTTGGTTATGATTTTTTTTCTTGTTCATTTTGTTATATTTGGAAAATCAATAAAATGTTATCAAAAAACAAAACAACTGTCTTGGGGACTCCCCTCCAGATTTGTGTAGGATTCACTCCTGAGCCTTTTCTTCTGTCTACAAGTAATATCTACAAGGTGGTACATGAAGTTCTTCTATTATTAATTATTAGTTATTAGTTATTAGTTATTAGTTATTAGTTATTAGTTATTAGTTATTAGTTATTAGTTATTAGTTATTAGTTATTAGTTATTAGTTATTAGTTATTAGTTATTAAATATCATCTGCCCTGAATCTTTCAGTTTCAGTCCCAGAGAAGAGGGGCTGTTTTTGGCCCTACCCACCTGAGGCCGTGGGCCTGCAGCTCTTTTCTCATCTTCAGCTTCTGCAGGTCATCGATGTCCCAGAAGAGGAAGAAGAAGTCTTTGACCTCGGGGTGGGTCTCAAACAGTCTGCAGAAGGAATAAGAGGAGAAGCTTGAGTTCTCGGGGTTGTCAAGAGGGAAGGCTTTCCTCACCATAAGGCTTGCCCACCGACGCCACTCTTCTAATACCAGGGCCGGATTGAGATGGACTAGAAGAAAATGGAAGAGTGTTCTAAACAAAACTGAGTGACGCCAAGGATGAGGACAGGGATTTAAAATCCTGCAATTCACAATTTCTCCTCTAAAGGACGCAAGATGTTATTGTTAAAATACCATGGTGGTTTTAAAAAATGCATAAAAGCTAAAATTAACACTGAAAAACTTTTGCAATAACCGAACTTTGTAAACCTTTCGTGGAATCAGCATTAATTTTTAGGAAAATGAAGTTGCAGTGCTATTCCTAAAAAAACAAAACGCCTTGAGTTTACAAATTATATTGCCTGGGAAGTGTAAATAATATGATCATGATTACCTGACAGTGTGGCACTTTTAGAATCTACAGTGTATGTTGTCATTAAACAGTCAGTTTTAAAATACATATTAAGAAGTAAGCTACAACCATCAGATACAGTAAGACTAAAAATGTTTTTTACCAAGAACAAACTTAATTGGTCTCTAAGGTGCTACTGGACAATTTTTAAATTTATTTCGACTGCGTCAGACAACACGGGTACCTACCTGAATCTAGAAAACAAAGCTGTATTCTCCACCCACGAACCAGCAGAGAAAAATAAAAACCCGAGCACTGACAGCCCTCTCCCTAAGCCCTTAAGTCCTTAACTTAGAAGAATTTGTTTGAGATCTTCTAGACTGGCGCAATAGCTCAGCCCAGTGGTTCCCAAACATTTCTGGGACACCGTCTCCTTGATTCCGTAAACTCCTCCCTGGCGCCCCCTTTACTTCCCTACAGAAAGCATTATGCAAAGTGGCGGTTTGCACAACCTACTAGGGAAGATAAATGACACAATAAAATTCAGGGCAGTGACATTTATTGAAGCCATTTAGTTTAATCCATTCAGCAAAACCAGTGAACTTGATCCAGCGATGTCAGTTCTTCAAATTCCGATAGCCAATGTCCCCAGTCAGTACTGCCCACTTTGGGAACCCGTTGTTGTTGTTGTTGTTGTTGTTCAGTCATTCAGTCGTGTCCGACTCTTCGTGACCCCATGGACCAGAGCACGCCAGGCACGCCTATCCTTCACTGCCTCTCGCAGTTTGGCCAAACTCATGTTAGTTGCTTCGAGAACACTGTCAAACCATCTCATCCTCTGTCGTCCCCTTCTCCTTGTGCCCTCCATCTTTCCCAACATCTGGGTCTTTTCCAGGGAGTCTTCTCTTCTCATGAAGCGGCCAAAGTCTTGGAGCCTCAGCTTCAGGATCTGTCCTTCTAATGAGCACTCAGGGCTGATTTCTTTAAGAATGGAGAGGTTTGATCTTCTTGCAGTCCATGGGACTCTCAAGAGTCTCCTCCAGCACCAGAATTCAAAAGCATCAATTCTTCGGCGATCAGCCTTCTTTATGGTCCAGCTCTCACTTCCGTACATTACTACTGGGAAAACCATAGCTTTAACTATACGGACCTTTGTCGGCAAGGTGATGTCTCTGCTTTTTAAGATGCTGCCTAGGTTTGTCATTGCTTTTCTCCCAAGAAGCAGGCGTCTTCTAATTTCGTGACTGCTGTCACCATCTGCAGTGATCATGGAACCCAAGAAAGTGAAATCTCTCACTGCCTCCATTTCTTCCCCTTCTATTTGCCAGGAGGTGATGGGACCAGTGGCCATGATCTTAGTTTTTTTGATGTTGAGCTTCAGACCATATTTTGCGCTCTCCTCTTTCACCCTCATTAAAAGGTTATTTAATTCCTCCTCACTTTCTGCCATCAAGGTTGTATCATCAGCATATCTGAGGTTGTTGATATTTCTTCCGGCAATCTTAATTCCGGTTTGGGATTCATCCAGTCCAGCCTTTCGCATGACGAATTCTGCATATAAGTTAAATAAGCAGGGAGACAATATACAGCCTTGTCGTACTCCTTTCCCAATTTTGAACCAATCAGTTATTCCATATCCAGTTCTAACTGTAGCTTCTTGTCCCACATAGAGATTTCTCAGGAGACGGATGAGGTGATCAGGCACTCCCATTTCTTTAAGAACTTGCCATAGTTTGCTGTGGTCGACACAGTCAAAAGCTTTTGTGTAGTCAATGAAGCAGAAGTAAATGTTTTTCTGGAACTCTCTAGCTTTCTCCATAATCCAGCGCATGTTTGCAATTTGGTCTCTGGTTCCTCTGCCCCTTCGAAATCCAGCTTGCACTTCTGGGAGTTCTCGGTCCACATACTGCTTAAGCCTGCCTTGTAGAATTTTTAGCAAAACCTTGCTAGCGTGTGAAATGAGCGCAATTGTGCGGTAGTTGGAGCATTCTTTGGCACTGCCCTTCTTTGGGATTGGGATGTAGACTGATCTTCTCCAATCCTCTGGCCACTGCTGAGTTTTCCAAACTTGCTGGCATATTGAGTGTAGCACCTTAACAGCATCATCTTTTAAAATTTAAAAGGAACCCTTTAAATATGGCCAACTCCGATCCACACAGAAATGCGAGCTCCCAGGAGAGGGTGATGTTGGCCAGCTGATTCCGAGCTCTTTGCAGTTAATCCTTGTTCCTGCTTTGGGAAAATTAACAGGAAATGTCTAATGCATTGCAGCCGGAGTCGGTTATGGGGAAATATGCAAACAATCCATTTGTTTTAAGATGCCAAGAAGAGTTCAGTGGGATCGTCACTTTTTTTAGCTCAGCATCCTGGTCCCCCCACAGGAGCCCCCCAGATGCGTACTTGGGAAACCCACAAGCAGGAGATGATGTTCTGATGTGTGGAAGCGGCTAACAGCCCTGTTTTGGAAGTGGCTATGGGCCCTGCCCACAAGGGATAAGATAAGATAAGATTTATTTATTGTCATTGTACAGATACAAGTACAACGTTGTACAAGTGCAACGAAATTGGATGCCATCCCATAAAAACAAAACAAAAAAGCAGCACAAAAGACAAAAAACAAAAACCAAAAAACATTTTCAGCCACACATGCACACATGAACTCACAATATGTCCTGTAACTCCTAGCTAAAGCTTGCCTTCAGGGATCATACTGTGAACTGAATGTGAGTAAACCTCTTGTTACTTTTAAGGAGAGACTCTTGTGTCTTCATTCTTTTAAGGGGGATAAAAGGGGACACCAGGAATAGTCTTAACTAAGAGATTCAAATGAATCTGCAAACTAGCTTCCAGCTATATTGAGGGGAATCTGCTTTGCTACATGACTCACTAGCGTGAGTGAAGGAAGGGTAATATTTAATCAAGATATCCTCTCCTACTATCCTTAACGTTCCCACAAGGACAGATGCAGATTCACTCCCCTTCAAGGGCTGGACTGGATTGGGGCAGAAGCACACGTTAATTTGGCCTCTTGGCTCTCATCGACAGGGCAGGGTTTAATATCAAAGGCCTGGGAGGAGGCGATAAAACTCTTGCGATAGACAGGCGGTGTTTGATTCTTGCCAACCCCCCCGTAGATTTGCCGTGCCTTTATTAGCCATTATCTGTGAGTTTTCCAACATGCTCAGGTATAAGTTAAATATGGATAAGGGGTTTAAAGCAGAGAAGGCTCAGCAAGCAGGATATAACCCGCAGCGCCACCCTGCGGAAAGCAGGAAATTGGATTGGAATTTAATAACATGTCCTAATTACCTGAGGAGAAGGATTAGCTCAGACCTGAGCGAACGGATTAGATTGAATCAGGAGACAATGTTTGCACCGACCCAGGAGGATTTTGATCAGTGGGGGAAATTTAGTCAGTCACGACCGGCTATTAAAATATCAGTTGTATACCTAAATTCGTGTTATTTTTGCAGGGTCCCCGGACGGCAGTAAAATGCGTCTTTGTGGCTGCATACACCTCATAACTTTAAGGCACATGATTCCGCCCCCCTCCCCTCCCAAAAAAGAATCAAGAGAAGTGAAGTTTGTTAAGGGCGCTGGGAATTATAGCTCAGCAGGGTTGGTGCAAGCAACAGTTCCCAGCAACACGAGGCACTTATAAAGCTGTCAGTTTCTGCAGGGGTGGCGTCAGGGACCGTTCTGAAGAAGAAGAAGAAGAAGAAGAAGAAGAAGAAGAAGAAGAAGAAGAAGAAGAGTTTGGATTTGATATCCTGCTTTATCACTACCCGAAGGAGTCTCAAGGGACGCGGGTGGCGCTGCGGGTTAAACCACAGAGCCTATTGGCTTGCCGATCAGAAGGTCGGCGGTTCGAATCCTCACGACGGGGTGAGCTCCCGTTGCTCTGTCCCTGCTCCTGCCAACCTAGCAGTTCGAAAGCACATCAAAGTGCAAGTAGATAAATAGGAACCGCTCCGGTGGGAAGGTAAACGGCGTTTCCGTGTGCTGCTCTGGTTCGCCAGAAGCGGCTTAGTCATGGTGGCCACATGACCCGGAAGCTGTACGCCGGCTCCCTCGGCCAGTAAAGCAAGATGAGCACCGCAACCCCAGAGTCGGTCATGACTAGACCTAATGGTCAGGGGTCCCTTTACCTTTACCTTTAAGGAGTCTCAAAGCATCTAACATTCTCCTTTCCCTTCCTCCCCCACAACAAACACTCTGTGAGGTGAATGAGGCTGAGAGACTTCAGAAGTGTGACTAGCCCAAGGTCACCCAGCAGCTGCATGTGGAGGAGCAGGGAATCGAACCCGGTTCACCAGATTATGAGTCCACTGCTCTTAACCACTACACCACACTGACTCTGAGGAGGGCTGCACTGAGGAGGAATGGCAGGAGCCTCTCTCCCCCCCCCCCCGCTCCGGATCCAGATCCTGAATCTTCCCAGGAGCAGGAGGACAGTATAGATTTGGAACAGCGGTCTGCAGAGGGACATAGTTCAGAAGGCAGAAGCTGGGAAATACTGGATGGGGAACAACTAGGAGAAGAAACACTGGAAGATTCATAGTCTCTGGACAGCATCCCTCCGCTTTCCCCAAGGTCAAGAAGAGCTCTGAAAGTGGCAGAACAGAAAGAACACGGCACAGAGGGTACAAGCTCAGATTACAAGACGTAGAAGTGATGTAGATTAATAGGGATTTAAGGGGGTGAAATTCTTAATTGGGAGCACCGCCATTCCTAGGAGATGGGCTCTTTGTTCTCTCGCTGCGATTAATAAAGCTTCTAACTGGTAAGAGGGGAATCGCACCAGGAAATGAGAATGTAAGAACATGAAGACAAGCCTGCTGGGTCAGGCCAATGGCCCGTCCAGCCTAGCTACCAACCAGATTCCCAAATGGAAACCAGCAAGCAGGATTCGAACACAGCTCTCCCCTCCTGTGGTTTCCAGCAACTGGGATTCAGAAGCATTGCTGCCTCCGACTGTGGAATCAGACCATAGATTGAAACCTCAGGGTCTGGGCTGCGCCTAACCTGCTCCCCTCCCCTCACATTTCTTCGAGTCTTTGTTTTTATCGTGCCAGTTAATTTTCATTTGCCATTCGAATTCGTCATTTTCAGTTTTTGGAAGCCACCTTGGAGCTTTGCGGTTCAGAAGAAGGAAGGCTAAGATGTCCCTGACGAATTAATAAATAAATCTGCTGAAATATTATAAATGCCAGGCAGACAAATGACGACCACACACATATGCCCAGGTTTGTGAAACAATAATGTTGGTTAAAGAAGCATTAAATTGTCTTTTGTAATGAGCAGCCTTTATAATATAGGAGAGATTCTTCCAAAACTCCCGTGTGTGGCAAAGTTTTCAATTTTAAAAGCCTCTGGCAACTGGCAAGAAGAGGTTACGCTGATCCGCTGCGTCGTGATCATTTTGGACAGTAAAACTCTCAACTGTTGTTAAAATTGCCAGTTTAATGGGTTCAGTTTGAGCAGAACCTCCAGCAGAGAGAGACGGGTTCCTTCTGTTCTATTTTGGAATAACCGCTTGCAAAGACCCCCAGCTTAGAAGGACATCTGTTTCCTGTCTAGTAACATGTGTGGTTTTCATCTTCTCTAAAGCAACGGCGTATATTTTAAAAATCACCGGTGAGAACCGGGCGGCTAAGAGTGTGATCCACAGGCGGGTTTAAAGGTAAAGGTAAAGGGACCCCTGACCGTTAGGTCCAGTCGCGGACAACTCTGGGGTTGCGGCGCTCATCTCGCTTTATTGGCCGAGGGAGCCGGCGTAAAGCTTCCGGGTCATGTGGCCAGCAGGACTAAGCCGCTTCTGGCGAACCAGAGCAGCGCACGGAAACGCCGTTTACCTTCCCGCTGGAGCTGTACCTATTTATCTACTTGCACTGATATGCTTTCGAACTGCTAGGTTGGCAGGAGAAGGGACTGAGCAACGGGAGCTCACCCCGTCACAGGGATTCGAACCGCCGACCTTCTGATCAGCAAGCCCTAGGCTCTGTGGTTCAGTGCATGGGCTTGCCGTTTCAAATGTCTTCGAGGATCCGGCTCACTTCGAGGCCCGTCAATCATTTGCCGCCACGCAAATCAGGTTAAACGTTGGGGAGGAGGGCAAGGGGATTCAACGAGTGCTCTTGTGGGGAGAGAGAAATAGAAAAGAGAGGTGCTAATTAGGGAAAGGGGGCAGAGCGGGGGGGGCTATGGGGTGCCTCTTGTGGGTGGGCTGCCTGGGGTCAGTTCTGAGGAGGTGCTCTTTGCTTGGCCGCACTTGGCCCAGATGCAGCCTGTTAATTAGGGAGAGGCTGCAGGGTTGCCAAGAAGGCGAAGGATGGAGAAGTGTTGATGGATTTCGAGCGAGCCGCGTGAGCACCCCAGGGAGCCCCAGCAGGGGGCGCACATGAGTCACACTTAAGCCGTTTGCAGCCAGGAGAGTTTTAGAAAAATAAAAATTCCCCCCCTCCCACCTTTCCTTTTTGTCTCTCCTTCCTCCCATTTTTTACAACAGGGATTGTTTCTGACCGGACTGCTGGGCCAGCTCAGAATTCTGCATCCGATTTGGCAGCCAGCGGAGCCTCTGCCTTCCATTTTTTTTTCAGTTTCAACCTGATTACAAATGTGTATATTTGGAGTCTAAAATTCTACCCATGTTAAATTGTCTATAAGCCTTAAGTCCCTGTCAGCGGAAAACACAGTGTTTATTAATTATTATTATTATTAATCAGTGCTTTTTTTCTTAAAAAAATGTTTAGGGGTACTTTCATTTTGACTCAAGAAAAATCACCATTTTGTAGTACAAATCAGGAAAAATAAATACAGTAAATGGACAAAAGTACAAAGATTCACAAAATGTTTAGGGGTATGCGTCCCCCAAGAAAAAAAGCACTTTCATCATCATCATCATCATCCATTGTCAATAAAAGCAGACAACCATGGACAAGAATGGGCCTGGAGTCAGACTTGACATCAGGGCAGCTTCCTCCGACCTGCTCTCAAAGCCACGCCCCAGCTGCACGGGGGCCAAATCCTGACCCTCAAGGAGAAATGGTTGAGGTGCCCCCAAACTGCACCCTCCTATGGGCATTTCTTTGGTTTCTGGATGTTGGAAGGACCAGGGTCAATAAAAGAAAGGACTTTTCAGTGCACAGTTAAACTGTGGAACTCCCTGCTGCAGGAGGCGGGGGTGGCCACCAACTTGAATGGACAAATTCATGGAGGAAAGGCTACCAGCCACATTGGCTCCACTCTGCCTCTGAGGCCTGAGTCAGTGGAACTTCTGAATAGTCAGCTGCTGGGGACCGCAGGAGGGGAGAGGGCTCTTGTGTTCAAATCCTGCTTGTGAGTTTCCCGTGACAAGCACCTGGCTGGCCACTGTGAAAACAGGGGGAGACATTGGTCTGATCCAGGAAGTGAGAGCTGAACCATAAAGAAGGCTGATCGCCGAAGAATGGATGCTTTTGAATTCTGGTGCTGGAGGAGACTCTTGAGAGTCCCATGGACTGCAAGAAGATCAAACCTCTCCATTCTGAAGGAAATCAGCCCTGAGTGCTCACTGGAAGGACAGATCCTGAAGTTGAGGCTCCAGTACCTTGGCCACCTCATGAGAAGAGAAGACTCCCTGGAAAAGACCCTGATGCTGGGAAAGATGGAGGGCACAAGGAGAAGGGGACGACAGAGGACGAGATGGTTGGACAGTGTTCTCGAAGCTACCAACATGAGTCTGACCAAACTGTGGGAGGCAGGGGAAGACAGGAGGGCCTGGCGTGCTCTGGTCCATGGCGTCACGAAGAGTCGGACACAACTAAACAACAACAACAACAACAACAGGCAGATAGATAGATAGATAGATAGATAGATAGATAGATAGATAATGGATAGATAGATAGGCGGTGGAAGACAGGAGTGCCTGGCGTGCTCTGGTCCATGGGGTCACGACGAGGCGGACACGACTAAACAACAACAACAACAGGCAGATAGATAGATAGATAGATGATAGATAGATACATACATAGATAGATAGGCAGTGGAAGACAGGAGGGCCTGGCGTGCTCTGGTCACGAAGAGTCGGACGCGACTAAACAACAACAACAACAACAGGCAGATAGATAGATAGATAGATAGATAGATAGATAGATAGATAGATAGATAGATTGATAGACAGGCAGGCAGGCAGGCAGGCAGGCAGGCAGGCAGGCAGGCAGTGGAAGACAGGAGTGCCTGGCATGCTCTGGTCCAGGGGGTCACGAAGAGTCGGACATGACTAAACGACTCAACACCAACAAGCAGACTCTTCTTATGCCCCCCCACCCCCAATGGTGAGGTCGGTTCTGGGCCCAGCGGTGCAAATGGGGAGACCCCAGCAGCCTCGGAGAAGATGATTGCCTCTCCAGCAGCTTCTGATATTTGCCTAAGAACTTGGCACGCTCGGTTTCGTAATGAACAAATAAAATGTTTCTTCCACAAACAACAGATCAGGGCGATCCCACCCTGGCTGAACGAAGCGGAGGGCAGGTCAAGTTCCAGAACGGGGTGGGTGGGAGAAAAAATATGGACTCTCTCCAGATGCTCTGCCTGAAATGCCCCTTCTCCCCACTGCCTCTCTCTCTCTCTCTCTCTCTCTCTCTCTCTCTCTCTCTCTCACACACACACACACACACACACACACACACACACACACACACACACACAGCCACCTGCAGAACTGCTTTCCCGAAAGGCAATTCGATTTAGCCAGACACAAAACAGATCTCTGGAGGAAAAAATGCATTGCTCAGTGCAGGTCAAAAACAAACATGGATGCCAAGAACTGCCTGAAGAAGCCCACACCAGACAGTTAAAAGCATGTCCCCAACAAGAATCCTGGGAACGGCAGTTTGTTAAGGGTGCTGGGAATTATAGTTCTGTGTGATGTAAATGTTATGAGCATTGTAAGGTCTAAGATATAAAATAAATGTACCAGGCAAACACATACATAAATATAGAAACCACATGTCTGAAACAGTACAGGAAAACAGTCCTAAAGCCATTTTGACTCTTTCAGTGACCTCAAATATTCCTCTGCTGTTTGGATGGAAATGGGAAAAGTCTCCCCATTGTCTCTGTGCTCACAGATCCTGCCTTAAGGGCGTATTTGTGTATGAATAGGGTGAGCCTGTGTCCTGGACTCAGGAATTAAGTATTTATCAAAAGAATGGCCAGGTAATGCAATCAGTGACCATTGTCAGGTATCCTGGCAGACAGGATTTCTGCTGTAGACTGCCTCCTTCTGTGATGTATGCATGATGTTTTTGGGGGTGGTCTTGAGCTACAGGGTGGGCAAATTCAAAAGTCAGCGTCCGGGCTGAACCGTGGGGGTGGAGACACTCTTTTGGGTATACTGGGCCTTTGAGGCCATTTAGGGCTTTCAAGGTCAGCACCAACACTTTGAATTATACCCGGAAAAGTACTGGGAGCCAATGTAGGACTTTCAGGACCAGTGCTTTATGGTCACGGCTAAACATCAGGAAGAACGTTCCGGCAATAAGAGCTGTTCAACAGTGGAACGGACTCCCTTGGAAGGTTTCGGACTTCCTTGTTTGTTTTTAAAGAGCGGTTGGATGACCATCTGTCCTGGATGCTAGATCAGGGCCAGATTTAGGTCTGACGAGGCCCTAAGCTCCTGAAGGTAATGGGGCCCTTTATATGTCCAGCTGTCCTTTGTCAACAACAAATTGCCACTGTTTTTTGTGTTGAATATATGCTAGATGGTGATTTATGGACCTAATAGGTATCTCAAGCCATTTACACATGTTTCCATGCAACCAATCCATGCAGAATGTAAAGGTAAAGGGACCCTTGACCGTTAGGTCCAGTTGTGACCGACTCTGGGGTTGCGGCGCTCATCTCGCTTTATTGGTCGAGAGCCGGCATACAGCTTCCGGGTCATGTGGCCAGCATGACTAAGCCGCTTCTGGCGAACCAGAGCAGCGCACGGAAACGCCATTTACCTTCCCGCTGCAGCGGTACCTATTTATCTACTTGCACTTTGATGTGCTTTCGAACTGCTAGGTGGGCAGGAGCTGGGATCGAGCAATGGGAGCTCACCCCGTCGCGGGGATTCGAACCACCGACCTTCTGATCGGCAAGCTCAAGAGGCTCTGTGGTTTAACCCACAGTGCCACCCGCGTTGTATGTAGGCACCCTATATATAGAAAGGAGCAAAGCAGTGGTATTTGAGGGAGCAGGCTAGCAGGCGGGGCCCATTATTCACATCATAGGAGCCTACACAACACAAAACATGGTTGTTGTAGGTAGGTTTTGTTTTATTTGTTTTTTATCTTATATTTTGGAAATGAACATCAGTTAGTTTTTTCCTTAAAATTTTTGGGGGCCCCAAGAGAGTGGGGCCCTAAGCTAGAGCTTGTTTAGTTTATACGTGAATCCGGCACTGCTCAGGGTACTTGCCAACTCTAACAGTTCTAGGATTCAGCACAGACGGAGGACGCCTGCGAAGGAGGCATCTAGCCTGAAGGAAATTGACACCCCCTCTTGAGCAGTTGCCCATTTTTACTTTGCTTTAAAGTCCTAAAGTGAATCGTCCACTTGCAAGGGAAATGCACAGACAACAACAACAACATCATCAACAACAACAACAACACCCCTAGTGAACATCCAGGAAGGCGGATCCTGCTTGCTCTCACCATTTCCTGAGAATCAATATCGAGGCATCCTGAGCACGGTAACCACAAACGCCCCATTTTTCTCCTGGAATCAATCCCTTCTAATGCACACACAGAGAGAGAGCACAGCCTGCCTGCACAGGGAAAACAAACTCAAGAAGGTCGATGGCAACTTCCTCCCAGCATCTCTGGATCCCTAAGCATGTCTGCAAACACCAGGGAGGGAGTCACGGCGACGGGACTCAGCCCAGCGGCCGAATGCATGTTTAGAAAGGGAGTCGCCGAAGGTTCGTTCCACAATGGTGTTGGGAAAGACTTCTGCCTGAAGCCTCAGGAAGCAGCTGCTGGCCAGTGTGGGGAACACTAAGCAGGCTGGGCCAGGGAAATGCAGCTTCCTAATACCTCATACCGGTCCAATTCTTGCTGTCAAGGTATCCAAAGGTATCCAAAAACCTGATGGATGTTCCACTCCAGCATCCTGATCTCACGGTGGTCAGATGCCCCTAAGAACCTAGGGATCTAGATAGACTCATAGCTGTCAACCCTCCCTTTTTTGGTGGGAAACTCCCTTATTCCAATGCCGTTTCCTGCTGCTATCCCGGATTGTCGATATCCCTTAAATTTCCCAGATTTCAAAGGAAGCAGCTCCTCTCCCTCCCTGCTGGCCAGGGAGGCTCCTCAGCTGCGTTGCTCGGCTGCCAATAAGGAGTCTGAGACCGACTGGGGGCAGAGCTTGCATGCCTTGTGCAGCCAGACCCTCACGCCCAACCAGACAGACAGCCTGCCTGCCGTCTACGCACTCGCTCTTTCGCGCAGCCTCTGGAGCGCAGGGTGGCGAGGCTACTTGGTGCCATTGCACCGCCCTCGCAGCATCCCTTATTTTCAAATCCGAAAGTTGACAGCTATGTAGACTGCCCTTGGGCCTGGAAGTTCCATAAGGAACGCCTGACTCCTGGGTCACGCCAAGGGCCCATCTAGTCCAGCCTCTTGTTTTCACAGGGAACCAGATGCCCCAAATGAGAAACCTTCAAGCAGTACCCGCAAGAGCACTATCCCCTCTTGTGGTTCCCAGCAACTGGTACCCAGAAGCACTGCCTGCCTTCGGTGGTGATGGCAAAGCACAGCCATCATGGCCAGTAGCCATCAACAGTTGGTGGGCATCACTGTTTCCTGCTGGAGGGAGTTCCGTAGTTTAACTACGTAATGCTGGGGTGCAGAATGAAAAGGGCTGTGTACCCAATCTGGCTGAAGCCCGAATCCTCAACCGA